>JAIWNF010000071.1:0-199867 GCA_025093555.1 Circinella umbellata
ATACAATATTCATGTTTGCCTAATTTTTGGCGGCATTAGGCAATATACCGATGGGTATTGACCAGCTTGATCTCAAATAAGTACTTAGGACGAATGACCCTTTCAATCCACATAAAGCCGGTTTTTTTTGGTTCTGAACAGATTCGTTTAGCTTGTTGTTTTTGTTCTGTTTTGGCCCCTCTTTTAGGCATATAGTGTAATAGAATTTAAAAGTTGAGAATGTAAAAGTGAAGTGAAAAAATAAAGAGAAGAAAAAGTACGCGTTAAGATCTTTCGCCACAGCTTTAATTGTATAGAACTGCTTAGAAAAAATCAAGTAATGATGCTTTGGCAGCTTATAGTATAAAAAGTATGTATCCACACATAAAATCAAAAAGTTGCCACCTTTACCAGCTTGTCTTTACCTTTTGATTTATAGTGTTATAGTTATAATCATTTATGTTACGTTAAACATCTTTTGTGAACGCTGTAAAATCTCAAAGCGGTCTTGTATTTATAATAATGCTGTATGATGCTTGAATTATTATATAGCAGAGAGGATAAAATCATGGATTGTTGATTTTCATATACACAAGGACGTGAGTATTTAATAAGCCAGTAAAAAAGATGAAAGAAAAGATAACGATAACTTATTTATGATAGCCGTTTAATAAGAGATACGGTTTTGCATATTTAGATGCTGCGCCCATCAAATTGATTATGAAACAAGATTGTCACACATTGTCAAGTCTCTGGCTACAGCAGTCATATTTCTGTGGAAGCAACGATAATCTTCAACATTTATAAGGAACACCAATCTTACTAAAACAAGAAGTCTCGTATATTACACGACATTCTTTTACCACCCACAAGATCAACAAAAAGGATTGGCTGGTCAAACAAAATAAGACAGTACTTTATGTGTATCATTAAGAAAGTGAATAAATTATTATTTTGTTTTAATAACTGAAAATAAAGGTCAAGTGACCATGGTATTTTGATTCTTTCTGAAGTTACTATTATCAAAATGAAGACTATCATATAAAAGGGTAGCAGTAGTATTGACGGCCACATTCTTCATTTGTGATTCATATCAAACATCCAGCGCGTTCACTCTCTGTTAACTTAACAATACTAACTAATAATGTATCTTTATCACTAGTAGTAGCAGCCATCCAAAAACCCACCCATGTTTTCTTGTAAAGAGCTTGAACGAATAATCATCTTTTTAGTTGTTAGGCTTCCTTTTTTTTAATATTTTAAATTTTTTTAAAAACAAACTTTCTTAACAGATCTTTTTTTCTTTAATGCTTTGTGGCTGCACATTTTTTTTATTTACTCTTCCCATTATATGACAATCATGTAGAATATATACAAAGTACTGATAAAAAGGCAATACACACGTATGCATATATGGATTAATTACTTTATTTAGATTTGTGAGTGTTTCAACTTTGCTCCAATTATAAGCCAAAGTCCAAAACTACCCACCAACTTTAAGCCTCACCAAAAAAACATCCCCCTTTTCTGTGAACTATTGCTCTCCATAGTTATATCTTTCATTTTTGTAAGTTAATTTCAGTCGTGTGTATTTATAGGCCATTGAAAAATAGACAGAAAAAAATTTCGACTCTAAAATCTAATGCACCATACAATCACCTATATTTACTACTGTTGTATCCAACACATATTATTCATAAAGATAATTATTTGTCATTCTAATTATTAAAGTATAGCGTATCTTTAATTATGCTTTGCTGACATTTCGTGTATTTCCCTATTTGGACTATGATTTATAAGAACACAGAAGTCCGTCTTCTATAATGATATAAGGTTACAGCTGCGTAGATATATCATATCGTCAACCGCTCAAAGTCTAATCTTAATATCATTAATCTTATATTTATAATTCACACGGCCATGACAGATATAAATCTTACGTATACACATATCAATATATCCCACTGATAATAAGATTCATATAAATAGAGATAATATTTTATTTTAATAAACTTCAGTTCAATTATTGTTCTTTTGGGTCTCGTTGACTTATTTATGTCTCTTTTATTTTATTATATTTGATTGATATAACAGCTACTTTCAACAATCTTATAAATGAACTAAAATGAACTTTCAAATTTCAAAGCAATAGTTCATCAAAACTGTTAGGAACAAAATTAATAAGATTGGTTTGTCTCATATGTTACACACACAAGGTGCTCTATATAGTGCAAATAAATAGAGTTCATACTACATACTTTAAATATACATTATCAGTCAGCTAGGAAGATCAGAAGCTGTATTACGCGGTGATAGTATGGCCACAAGAAACGAGTGGTGATAACATGCTGGCACATGCACAAAGCCAGGTAACCACCCAACATAAGTGGTAGTGAGATCACCCTGGCGCTGTTGCTACTCAGCCTTAAAATCCTAGGAGCTGCGTCACCCGGTCATGGTATGGTTTCAAAGAAACACTTATATTCTTTACCCTTTTCTCTATTTTATATTTTCAATTATCAGTATAAGTTTGACCAGTTAGTAACACTGGTGAGTATTTTTTATCAATACAGTCAAACCCCGCTTTTTGTACTCCCGATTTTTGCACACCCCCGCTTTTTCCACACCTTTTGGCCTTGTGGTATTTGGTTATTTTAATAAGAGTAGGAAATAAAAACAGACAAGGTATGAATCCTTTGAGACTTTGTTATATATCTTTAATAATAATTTAGAAACTAGAATAAAGTTATTTCTTTAAAATAATATTTACAACCTGTATTTATATGATTTCTATTCTATAAGTTATGGGGCTTAGTTAATAGAATGATGTGGGTGATTGATAGTAAAGTCGGGTACTTGATATTAGTCATTAATATTGAGAAGGTTACTATAGCTACTGTTCTGAACTATATTGGGCTTAGCCATGATACTCTCTTTTATTCTTTAATTTAAGTTGACGAGGCGCAGGACATCATTATGCGATTTTACTCAGTTTCCTTTTTAGAATTGAGTTCTGTTCACTTCTGTATTTTAAATATTTTAAATATGATTTCTTATTTCATCTGGGATAAAGAGATAATGTTCTTATAATACAACATGTTGGATACAACACATGGACTTTGTTTTGTAAAAAACTCGATCAAGGCGATTTTTCACAAGCTACTGCAACAATGAAACGAATCAGAAAAAGACGTATGCTAAATCCAACTTTCTCAGACCCACATGGACCTACAGTAGCAGCTAATCGTATGGCTGATTATCTTGAAAAAGTATTTTCTGGTACAACACAACAAACTGATTATTGATCAGCACCACACAGCGACCATACAAGTATCAACACTACGACAGAAACTGAAGATTCACCCTTTACAGAAGAAACAGTTATCAATGTTATTACACAACTTCCATCAGGAAAAGCCCCTGGGGCAGATAGTATTAAAGGGGAAATGTTAAAACCGATATGTATACAACTGACTCCCTTTTTAACAGCACTTTATCAATTATGTTGGTACACGTCTAAGACTCCAAGATTATGGCGCCTAGCTCAAGTACTACCAATACACAAAAAAGGGCCAACAGATAATCCTGCCAATTTTAGGCCAATCAGTTTAACTTCCATCTTCTGTAAGATAATGGAAAAATGTATTCAAGACTTATTAGTTTCCACAGCTCCCGTTTTGGATATTGTACAGGCTGGTTTTCGTCATCAACGTGATGCCCTTAGTCAAGCTCGCTGTTTACATGAATTATCGATTATGCACAAAAATCATCATGGTTCACCACCAGTCTTATTATTTTTGGATGTGTCCAAAGCTTATAATACAGTTAACAGGAACATTATATGGAATACCCTTGAACCACATATACCTCCTTTATTATTATTATTATTAAAAAATCTTTTTGACAATGTCTCTATAGAAATTTTACTCTCAAACCAAGGCTCAAGACAGTTCCATCCTAATACTGGGGTGCTACAAGGCTCGGTATTATCACCAATTCTTTATTCTCATTATATCAGCTCTCTCCCCACTCTTCTACGTACTGTGGAAACACAATGGTTTCAAAATGAATATGAAGACTTTCAGCAACCACCTGGATTACAATTCAATGGCCTATTTATCAATTGTCTGCTTTATGCCGATAATGTGGCACTTATCGGTACTTAGGATACAATACCATTACTATTAGAAGCATGCGAGGACCATAGCAAAGAATTAGGTTATCAATGGAACCCTAATAAATGTATATATATGTCGGCAACTGACCCATTACCAACTCAACTACCACAACTCTACCATATCAACATACAACGAGCAACAACATTTACATATCTAGGTGTACCTTTTAATCAACACGGCTGTATCAATAACGCTGCTTTAATTGATCATAATACAACCGCAACGGTATCAGCAATGAATATATTGGCCTCAATTGGTGTCAGGGCAAGATGTCTTGGTAAATTGCTCAGTACCAGGCTTTACCGCCAGTTCATCAGACCCAAAATGGAGTATGGCCTTGCTATCACTAAATTCACTCACGAAGATTGCAAAATACTTCAAGACTCACAAAACACTTGCCTCCGAAAAATATATGGTACCAAGACTAATCAACCCATGGCTGTTATACACCACCTTGCAAATCTTGAATATATGACTGATCGTGTTACTACACTACAAGCCAAATTCATACTTCGTTCATATAATATGCCAGATGACGCCTTATTTCCATCTTTACTTCTATGTGCCAGACAAACCAAAGGACTTCGTGCTTGGAATACATTTGTTCGAAACAATACTATTTGGAAATCAATCACAGCAACAACAACAGAAGATAGTATTGCAACAATAACCACAAAAGATATTAAAAATGCAACTAAACAACATCTTAAAACAACATATACACAATGTTGCCAACGCAAAAACAGTAAACTTTTAAATCAGTGCCGAAAGCAACTGGGAATTGATCCAATTCTCTGGTTGCCCATGACACCCCAGGAACGTATTCTATGCATCTTTTATAGACTTGGCTGGATCAACAATTACCATCAACAACCCTGACCTAATTGTCACCAAACCACCAGAATATCAAAACAACATCTACTCTCTTGCCACCACGTACATACCTTTTTGTATATTTCAACCACTATCGACGACCCAATCTCTTATGTCCTCAATCGACTCCCAAAATCACCTCCCGCATCATTCAATAAATGGTTATACCTCAAAATTGTTTGGCCAAAACTGTGTTTCATCCTCCATCAACTACATCGTACTTGCAGACCCGAACAATATACTACACCATCACCACCAATAATAACTTTGGTCAGCCATTACTTCAATGGATAGAACCACCAACCACACCTTCTGCACCATCTATAAATTCATAAAACCAAAAAAAAAAAAAAAAAAAAAACCAAGTGCTTCATTTTCATTTACCATGTTTCCACTCCCCCTAGTCTAGATGTCTCTTCTTCCTACTATATTTATATTTTGGTAGTTCCCTATCTTAGTCTCCTTTTATAATTCTATATCCCCTATTTACCTTCGTTCCACCCCCACATTTTTCCTGCTGCCTAGCAGGTTTTTCAGTACCGAGCTTTGTTTGAACTGGCGAGAGCAATAAGCTGAAAACAGCGTGTGTTCATTTAATTTCGCCCTTAATAAAATATATAATTTCAACGTACCACGTTACTCTTTTTCGAAATACGTTAATGCCATTCAAGGTATTCTGTTAGCACTGTGGCGTGCATATTGGAGTTATATTTTTGATCAAAAACCGTTTGTACCAGAACAGGTTTCTCGAGCGGCCTCTCGTATCATTTATACTCTCTAACCACCTCCTCCTGACTAAATAATCATTTTATTCCTTTGCACTCTTCCTATCTAAACAAAAAAAAAAACCACACATTCTTTTTCTTTTGATACATAGCTTATTTTGAATTTGTATCCATTCAGTATTTTATTTTAGTTGTTCTATATTCCCCCTTTTTGTTCACTATTTTTCATTTGTATTTTTTGATCCTTCGGTGGCACACCCCTTTGCTTTATTAATCATACGTGTGACTATCATAATAAAAATTTAACCTCAACCGGTTATATACATAAAAAAAAATAAAAATAAAAAGGTGTAGAAGAGAAAAAGAAAGAAAGTGGGTGTATTGGAACTTTTATGCGAAATGCGAATTTCAGCCGAACTACCGTCAATGAATCAAAAAATATATTTCGATACAACTCAAGCATGCTCTGTCCAAACATTCAATTATCTCGAACATGCCATTATCAGCATACCATTATACATAGCATATTTTTATTAATTGTATTGATATGATTAATAACATAACATAATAATATTGTCAATAGTAGTAACTCTTTCGAGAGTAGAATTGCTTCTGTTTGTTTCTTGCTCTACAACACTTTCTTCTCGTTTCATATAGCATATCGTCAACAAAATACCATTCTCATCTTGACCGTTCAGTTGTACTAAGCTATTCTTCTGCAGGTTCGTTTATCGTGATTTTTTATTTGATTGTATATCATGTCACATATGTTGTCCCTCTCCTTTTTTTTTCTGTGGCCATTCTCTTCTTTATGTATAGCACATCTACTCATGTGACAAGTCAAATTCATATATGCTATTGTTCCAGATCTCTTTATATATATACATAATAAAAATGAAGGGAATTAGAATACCAGTGTTATATATAGAAAAAAAATAAACATACATGGTGAACATATAGAATAAAATATGCGCAGAAGGGGGAATCAATGGGAATTGGAAGAAAAAAAAAAGTCATTACCTTACACTGCAATAGTGATAATAGCAACACCCAATATGTAAATTAGATAATAATAAAAATGTACCATGTAATTTTATTAATAAAAAAAGGATCCATTTTCAATTATGGATGCTAATAATATCAACACAATGTAAATAATTTAAAAAAAACTAAGATTTATATTAAATTGCTGTTTTTATATAAAAATGGGTTTATACATAATAATCAAAAAAAAGAGATAAACAAATAATAATAAAAAATTGTAATCGCAAAATAAAAATAAAAGAAATGTTCACGGGGAGTAGAGGAGTGGGAGGATGATGTTATGTAGACAGAAGAAAAAACTATATACTATAACTATCAATAGATTTCACAATATTTGAAAACTTTATTGTATGATACTTGTATGTCCCAGTGATTTCTGGAAAGAGAGAACAATGGCGCCATATGAAGAGATAAGATCCATTTAAATAGACAAGTATGTGATATTTGGTTATTTTAATAAGAGTAGAAAATAAAAACAGACAAGGTATGAATCCTTTGAGACTTTGTTATATATCTTTAATAATAATTTAAAAACTAGAATAAAGTTATTTCTTTAAAATAATATTTCACCGTAAAAAAACCCCTGTAAATACTGTTAAATCCTGTAAAAATCCTGTAAATACTGTTAAATCCTGTTAAAAGCTCTAATTCATAGGATTTACAGGATTATAAAACTACGATTAAAAGCCCACCACTCAAATACCCATTGACCCGAAAAATGAAGTCTAACCCATAATAGTATGCTGATATTGACCAATTATAACCCATTTAATAATAGTAACATTCATCTCCGTTTTCATTTTGTTGATATACAGCAGTAGTAATATTTTTGTTTATATAATTTTTTATTTCATTTCTCTGCTATTACAGTCAAAAAAATATCATATTATTTAGTGCTCATTAATAAAGTAGATCGCAATAATAGTAATAATTAATAATGTGCTAATTTTTATTTAAAAAGAAAAAGTACTAAAATAGTATAAAAAACAAATAGGCATATTACAAGATACGTATAGTATTATTGCAATTTGCCAGGTACCAGTACAGACCACACACAGTGTATAAAATAATAATAATAATAATAACATTACTGTACCTGGATTGTGGTTATCCACTTTAATCCGTTCTTCTACGGATGACCGCGCGATTGTTGTTGTTGCTGATGCTCAAAGAGCTGGAAAGCCGCTTGCGAGCAATACTCATGGTTGATGAAGTACTATAAAAAAATTCAATTAGTATTTCTAAAAAGCTTATACTGTGTTATAGTAGAATATAACCATCAAATATATTAAAATATAAATATATACATACCCATGAGTTCTCATACTCCTATCACTGTGCACGGAATGCCTAAAATATAAAATAGTTAGAGAAATATACTGAGTCATTAGCAAGATTATAAACAGGTTAAAGATATAACAAACATACATTGAAGCATCCCGTGTCAGTACAGGAGGATACGTCGAAGGGCCAGAACTAGAAAGATTATCAGAAATTCGAAATTAGCCATCTTCAAAATGTTACTACATTTATATTTATATTACCTTGTTCAGGAACCAAGAACTGGCGGATGATCTCCCTTGTTTGCTCTGACCCCACTGTGGTCACGCTTTTAATAATTAAGTTATAGATAGTGTTATAATTATACTCATTTTATTTTTGAAAAAAGAAAGATATAAATATGGATAGATTACCTTTCAGCATCATTGGCAGCAGCTTTTCCGCTATAGTAAAACAGGTATGAAAATAAGTATTTAATAATTTTAACTATAGCTTATTAAGTTATACATAAAGCATGTTATCTTAGTATCACTGACCTCTTCTTCTTTGCTGCGTTGCTCCATTTCTGGAGCAACAAGAACCTGGCCATCCAGTTGTTTTCCCACTTTTCGATCAGTATCCAGGGATCACTCTTGGATACTGATTCGATGAAGAGCTTCATAATGAAGCTCGTAGTTTCATCGCTCTGGCTGGACCATGTCTGACCAACCTTATCGTCACCAACCATCTTTCGCATGCACTTGATGGCGAAAGCAACATGCACCTCTAAGCCCGCCATCTTCAGCCTTTTTGCTGAATTGTCCATATTGGTCAATGCCAATATGGCTGCTTCAACATCAGCCATCTTCGCATTGCGAACCTTGCCTTGCGTGTTGCGCGCCTAACGAATAAACTCGGCAGGAGGTTCATCATCACCGGCGTCCTCCTCCACAGGTTCTTCCAAGGCTTCAGCCGCTTGGTTCTTCGACGCCAGAATGAGATCCTCCAAACGGTCGAGCCTCGTCAAAATCATGGCTTCGACTGGGGTGACTGGTATACCCTGATAGTAATGGTGATTCATCATCTGAATATACGATTGTTGTTGTTGACTCATTATATAAATAAAGATTGAGAAAATAAGAGGGGGAAGGTACTTACTTTCGAGAGCCAGTGCTCATATAAAGAACGCGTAAACAATACTGGCTGACCTCAAATTGTCACTTCAAATTTTTTTAAATCATGAATCTTTGATCATTACTGCTTAATCATTACTCCTTTTTAAAAACTTTATTATAACACAACCTTTTTTTTAACTCCTTGAATCGAAATGCGTGGAAAGACAAAGCAATGTGTTTGGTGCAACAAACCTGTTTTTAAAGCACACATTAGACAACATGAGGACAATGAATGCGATAAGAACCCTTACGCCGATCCTAACAATCCAGTTGAACCTCCAACTAAGAGACAAAGAAGAAGCGTCAGTGTAACTAGCTTGCCAAGTCGCGCTGTACCTGAAAGTAATATTACTACTTCTGTGTTTTCTTATTCTAATGTTTCTGCTGAGCTTAATACTAATATTTATATCATTAACAATAATTTAGCAGCAGATGTGAATAATGATGATTATTCCTTCGATCAAAACTATGACGACGATGTATATGATGATGGTGTTTTTGATTATGATGATAATAACATGATGGCTTTATCCCCTGGACCATCCATGATTCACGATGCACAGGCACTTATACGTTCTTTTACATCAATCCATCTAGAAACGTCAATAGATCATGATGATGAACAAAGAAGTTCTATATCTTCACTCAACAACAACAACGATATTGAACTTGATATTGATAACATGGACGAAGACACTGTGGATGTTATCTACAATAATGATATTAGTGAAGTCTCTTCATTGATTGACAAAACACAACCCTCGGTTGATACAACAACTAATGAAAGGGAACCTATTGTATGTAGTGTCCCTCCTATTAAAACATTTGATGAGCAACTTAAGCGAAGCATTGAATTGTATCAAATCATCCAAGAAAAAAATATAACTGATGATGCATATGCGCAGATCTTGAAGTTTGTCAACGATTGCTTAATTAGCAAAGAACTAGGTAAGAAAATTAAGTGGGATCATAGTTATTATGTTTAATTTGTTACTGATGACCGAGCTATATAGCTGGAAAACCAATTCTGTCAAAACATAAGGCGGAAACAAAAATCACCCAAATGTATCCTGTCAAACCAGTTTATTATGATTATTGTCCAAAAGGTTGTCGCGTATACACGGATTATATATCTGTCGCATGTTCATGTGGTTTAAAGCGGTATAAAACAAACAATTTGTCCAACTTGCAGGCTGTATCATCAATGCTATACATGCCATTGGCTCAGCAATTAGCAGCATTAATTGCAAGTGATTCTAAGAGAGAACGCTTGATGAAGTTATCAAATCGTGAAAGTGAAGAGTCAGGAGTACGGGAAGATTTTTTTGATGGTGATGTGTACAAAAACCGAAGAAGTTTATTCAAGGGAGACTTGGATATCGCCATATCTTTATTCATTGATGGATTTACACCTTTTCGCAAGGGAAAAACAAGTATGACGATATTCAATATCATCATTTTGAACTTTCCGCCCAAAGAAAGGTAAGAGTAATATGCTGATCCAAAGAAAAGTTGCTGTATTAATACTGTTGACTGTAGATATAGAAATGAAAATATGATCTAAGTCTGTATATTGCCAGTCAAACCAAAATCAATGGACAATTTTCTCGAACCATTGTTCATAGAACTGTGCAAACTTCAAAAAGCTGGACTAGAAGTCAAGTGTTCTAGTGGTGTGTTTCGCTTGAATGTTCACTTGATGCTCACAAGTGGTGACATAGTAGCTGTTCAAGAACTTGTCTATCACTCATATAGATCTTTATATAGGTGCCAGATATGTCCTATCCAAACCATTAATGCAGTAAGTCCTGAAGGCGCTGGAAATGGTAATTACTTCCGAGGCTCGCGCAACGCTCTTCATCAATTTCGAGATATTGAACAGTTAGTCGAAGGTGCTCCGGTAAGTGTTTGACAAATGTTGTGAAGTAGAGCAATTGTATTTATCTATGATATAGGCATTTTCGATAAAGAAAAAAACGAAATTTGCAGAACTAGAAAGTTTTCATGGTACATCGTTCTTTGGCTTGGACGAAATGCATTAATTGGCGCAAATGTGTCCAAGCGCATATGGGAAATGATTAGTGGTTCTTTCAAGAACTCTACTACATTATTTGAATTAGCCACAACAACAAGACAAATAATTGGAAGCTCTGTTGAAAGCTCTGCCAATACAATCCCGTCGTCCATCTTCGAGGGCGATTTTAGAAGTAAGTTGGATAAAGTATTTTGCTATACACATGACTGTGACTTATTGAACCTATAGATTATCACACAAAACCTGGTAATATGAGATCGGTGGATTGGATTTGCTTTCTATTATTTGTTGTCCCAACGATGGTTTGTGACATGCTTGAAGCACAGCTTGGCGCTGAGCAAGCAAAAGCTGTTGTTGATGCGTTAGTTTCCTTGGTAACAGGATGCGCCATCGCACTATCTTGGAAAATATCTGAAGAGGATCTTGTCAAGATGGAATGGTATGATATTTAGCTACAGTAGATTTATTTGTATAAATGTTTAATATTATATTAACGAATGAATGATTGTAGTTCTTTTGTTCAATGGCACCAATATATGCATGACGTGGTTCCGATCATATGTATTCGTCAAATATGCACTACCTTCAGCATATACCGGAGATGGTTAGGTTGCTTGGACCACTTCGTTGTTTCAGTGCACGATCCATGGAACGTGCTATTGGTAAGTCAAATGTCTCGATATTTTGAAGTATATTCACAAATTCTACTAAAACATTGGAGGACTATTTTTAGGATTCTTAAAGAAGCGCATTAAGTCACAAAAGAATCCAGGTGTCAATGCTGGTAATATACTTCGTCGCCAGCAAGCTTGTAGATACTACAGCTCACTTTTAGAAGATAGACAGGTGCCGCATGAAAACATGGATAATACTCGACCAACAGCAGCTTATTCATTAGAAATCACAGATGAAGAATTCAGTGGCCCTCTTTCTGACGATGTAGAACTGTGGGATCATTTTGAACGTAAAGTTGATGATTATAGTGACGTTAATCTGAGACACTACTTGGTTAAGTTCTGGCGACGAAAATTCCCAGATGATAGAGTTGGATGGAATTCTATTAACGA
This sequence comes from Circinella umbellata, assembly GCA_025093555.1. Lineage (NCBI taxonomy): Eukaryota > Fungi > Mucoromycota > Mucoromycetes > Mucorales > Lichtheimiaceae > Circinella > Circinella umbellata. The sequence continues at coordinate 12,337 of JAIWNF010000071.1, forward strand.
CAGCATTATTGTAGGCAGACGGCTTTATATGAATGAAGTGGTGTATGATGCGATGAAAACAAAGAGAAAGACAGATAAATTGTGCCACTTTGTGAAAATGGATATAGAAGTGGATCGAAAAAAAGCCCGTCGCAATGCACCAAAGGATCTGCAAATACAATCATATTTTGGAGAAGCAATCATATACTTCGCACATGAATATAATGGTAATACGAACAGATTCACTGGTAGGTTAAACATTGCGAAATTTAACAGTTTAAATTCATTGGTAGGTGAAAAGCATATTTTATGCTTAATAGATATTTTGAATGGCGTGGAGCTCAATGGTGCGGGTTGTCCGTATGGTCCGTATGGTATAGGTCATACTGGTGGTAAACGCTATGTTGTTGAAGCAGAAGCAATTACATGTCATGCTGGTATTTTAAAGATGCCGATGACTACTTCAATAATAACCGAAAATACAACATATCGCAACTATTACATTTATCCAAAAATGATTCCTAAATCTACAATAGCTGGTGACATTGGATTATTGTAAAGAAAACAAACAGAAAACTGCTGAACATCCTGTCAAACTATTATTACTAATATTCATTTATTTTATACAGTTTCCTTTTACTATATTCATTTTCATATCTCTTCTTTTCACATATATATTTTATCTCTCCAAATCATCTTTCTCTTTTTCTTCTTTATTTATTTTTTATACCTTTTGATTTATTCATAGCTTAAAAGCATGAACCTAACAATAGTAGTTATTATATACATTTCTTATAAGTTTAGAAGCAAGTCCAATAACTCAATCAACATTATTAGAAGAAGTTTCAAACAGTATTTTTTATTATATATTTTTTAGAGCTCAATATACTTTTATAGCTATTTATCGTTCTAAATTCTCCATTCCTTTCGGTTGGTATATCCTTTTACCCTTACATATTATAACAGTTTTCCTGATACAAATGCCAATTGATCTTTTTTTAAAGAATAAAGATGTGTTACAAGTAAATCAGATATGATCATTTTACATGATGACTTTACAAAATTTTACAGTATTTATATTTTTTTGCTCAAATTTTACAGTACAGTATTTATTTCCCTTGCTTCTCAAATAGGTACAGTTTACAGGATTTAACAGTATTTACAGTATTTTGTTGCCCCGATTCTCAAATAGGAACAGTTTATAGGATTTTTACAGGATTTAACAGTATTTACAGTATTTTGCTGCCCTGATTCTCAAATAGGAACAGTTTACAGGATTTTTACAGGATTTAACAGTATTTATAGTATTTTGCTGCCCCGATTCTCAAATAGGTATAGTCTACAGTATTTTACAAAATTTACAGTATTTTTTTTATGGTGTTTACAACCAGTATTTATATGATTTCTATTCTATGAGTTATGGGGCTTAGTTAATAGAATGATGTAGGTGATTGATAGTAAAGTCAGGTACTTGATATTAGTCATTAATATTGAGAAGGTTACTATAGCTACTGTTCTGAAGTATATTGGGCTTAGCCATGATACTCTCTTTTATTCTTTAATTTAAGTTGACGAGGCGCAGGACATCGTTATGCGATTTTACTCAGTTTCCTTTTTAGAATTGAGTTCTGTTCACGTCTGTATTTTAAATATGATTTCTTATTTCATCTGGGATAAAGAGATAATGTTCTTATAATACAACAAAGTAGAAACTCCTTCTATTCCTATTGACCAAATCATACTGTTCGATATAGTACAAAATGCGTGGAATCACCCACAGCATTTCTCTACTATGAGATGGCAACCACACCATGTCTATCACTATACAAAAAACAGATAAACCATTTTCTTTGCGCATAGTAACATCGAACTGATTCACAAATCGAAACAGGCACTTCACAAAACGACATTGTCTTTTTTCCTAATAAGAGTAAAAGTTTTATATGTAAAATGTTGTTAGACCTTGTATTCGTTTTTATCATCTTTTCTTCCTGTTTACTCTCTCTCTCTTTCTCACACACACACACACACACACTATCTCTCTCTCTCTCTCTCTCTCTCTCATACCTGCTGGTCTGTAATTGTGAAAAATAATAAGAACAGTAGTAGGCAAAAAGAAAGATTGATTAATATAAAAGAATGTAGGGCTTGATTCCATTCTCTTTTCTGGGGAACGAGTAGAGATTTTTTCCAAATTATTTGCGCCAATACTTTTTTTATAAAACCTCAAAGTCCCATTGAGTCCAGCGAAGTCCCCAAAATTTCAAACTCAAAGGGACGTCGGGAATAGTAAGCCAATTATTTTACGCAAAAGTGAAAAATAAGTGTTTTATTTGCACTCCAAGTCCCCACTCAAAATATAGAAGTCCCTGCCTGCATAACACTAAAAAAAACTATTTTTTTCCTCATTTTCTTTTTTTTTTTTTTTTTTTTTTTTTTTTACATATGGGTACCTTCATGATGGGAAGAAAGAATCAATCGATTAACGAATCAAACAGATACTTGTTCTAAGAACATGGATAGCAAATAGAATATTCACACACATCAACAGGCAACAGTTTCGCATTCGGTTATATGTTCAATTGAAATGCAATAGAAAATGTTCGTACGAGCCAAACACGCAAGAAGATCGTACATGCATTGCTAAACATGGATCGTCATTAATATTAAAGACTGCGCATGGAACTTCCTCAAACAAAAGTATTAAGCGAACCAGATTACGATGTATATTTCATATAAATTATTTTTATATTGTTTTTAAGTAAATCCTCATTGTATTTCGCACTTGATCGACGAACCTATCATTTATTCTTTTATGAACCCCTGGCGAAATATTTCTCGACATTATTTTAAGCGATAATTGATACCATTGCATTGAAAAGAAAGTAGGATTGAGAACAACCACTTAATGATCCATCAACAGTTTCAGAGTTTAACAAAATGAGAGGTAATAGCTATGGATTGGTGGGAAAAGTTTGGTAATTTGATAGCAATGATAGCATTTCCTGGGAAAACACAACAATCAGTAGTTTATCAATGTAGATTTTGGAATATGGATGATAATAATATAACTTTTTTAATATAAGGGATTTACAGTTTATGATGGAAGAGGGTGCTTTGGTCATAATTGCTATAGATGTTAGTTTGAGTATAAGCAGATTGAATGGAAAGAGGACGGATATTGATCTATACTTTGTTTCCTGAGCATGGATTTTATAATTTCTTAAAGTTCTTGTATATATATTATCGTTTATATATGCTAGAAAAATGAATTATTTTTTTTCTAAGTAGTGTTACAATCATGATTATCATGATTATCATTTTATCCATATATTGTCAATTATTTAGTAGCACTGTGCAATTTAATATTTAAATACGCATGAATATCCAAAGTGACAAATATACTTAGCCTGCTCTTTACCACTTACTTGTAGGTAGTGACCAAACAATCAGCAAGAAAAGGTACAATGCTTTGGGGGAAGACCAGCTTAGCTAGAAAAAAAATCAGAAAAACGATGAATAGTGATTGACGAACATGAGGAAATTGAGGTTAAAGAATAATCAAATGTGCTTATAAATTAGAGAAAACTGGAAAGAGAGGTTGAAGAAATATGAAAGAAATAAGAATAAAAGAGAAGATAGGATAATGAAAAAAAAATATAAAGAGAAAAGTGTATATAATAATGAAAAACATATGACGCAAAAATATTCTAAAATATTGTCAAGCAATAAGATGTGTTTGTGGAGGTAGAGAAAGCTAGGAAAAAAATGTAGTAAATTTGAAATAAAAGATATTAGTTATTGAAAAAAATGCTTGGATTTTCGGCAATCCAGTGTAAGGTTTTTCTTTGCCTACTTCGCTTTTCTTCTAATAACGTGACAGCTGCTTCATTCGTCAGTCTGTGTTGTGCAGCATAATCTTTAATGCTTTCGATGATGATACGTCTGCGATTATAAAATCTACATTCTTTTGTTTCTCGACGCCATGCAACATGGTACAAGCGTTCTAATTCTTCAATAGAAGGACCGCCAGCCAAGCCATGGTACCATTCACGCCAAAGCATATCAAGCGTAACAGTGTTACGAGACATTTTATAAGTGGGTACAGGCAATTGATCTGATGTTGGTGCTGGTGCTGAATTCTGTACTGGTGGTGGTGGTGGAAAAAAAGGGAGAGAGATGGATGTTGTTGTAAGTGATGGTTGTGGTAGTTCTTGTGGTTGCTGGGAAGGTTGCGGAGAAGGTTGTGTGGGTTGTGTGGGTTGAGGTGTTTGTTCTTGAGTGGGTTGTTGTTGAGAAACATTGCCCAAGTTCAAGGTTACTGTCAAAGGAACCTGCCCAGAAGTATAGCCAGCGACTTGCTGTGCTAATGTTGCAAGGCTGCTGATGTGAGGAACAAGCACTTGCAAGGGAGTAACAACAGACAACAGGGATTGGAGAACCTGCATCTGTGCAGCTTGTTGGGCTTGCTGGGCTTGGGCTTGAGCATCAAAACGCGATGCGATTTGCTGATTGATATCAGAAAGATGTTGTGCAACCAATGGTACTGCTCTTTGCAGTTGTAGTTGCTCAGGTTCTTCAGTGATTTCCACAGCAGCATCAACAGATCTAACAAAAGTATGTTAGAAAAAAGTTGAATCACATCTTTATAAAAACAATATATTTACCTTTCAAAATCTTTATACAGCTCACTTTGAAACAAAGGATGGTTCCAAAGAAAATGCTGAGGATATCTCTTTTTCAAAAGAACTGAGTCCTGCAAAAAGACAACACGTAGTCTATCCAATAGCTTCAAAAACATATCGGCGGCACATGATACTTGTTCAACATTACCTTCATCTAATTTCTGACGCCAATAGTCAACGAACTTGAAAATTTTCTTACAAAGCTCTTGAGACGGTTGAACATTGGCACGAGAGAGATAAAAATATCCACGCTCTGTTGGAAAACCTGCAAGGGTGCGAAGAAGTTCATGGGGAAGGTTAGTGAGGTAGGCTGTTGTCAATGAAATTGTGTTCCAACGGCCTGCACGACGAATGGCGCCCTCGCTTGATCCTCCAATCTCTGCCATTTGAGCTGCGGCACCACGCATAGCATGAGTTTTGGCTTTTGAATGGAGACAAGCTCCCTCAAATGCTTTTGTGATTGCCTTAAGGTGCTGACGGTATGACAACTCCTTTTGAGGATCCTCCGTCGTTCCTTTGATGAGCTTGTAGAAAAACCAATCCGCGTTCTTATTGATGCTAGGAAATTGCTCTCCAGACATCTCATAATGACTGAAAAGGTAACAAGCAAGCATCATTTGAGGACAAATGGCCACGTTCTTGTTTCGCATACATCCAGCAACTTCAACGCGCCCAAACTTGTTAGTTTTTCCTTGTTTAAGGACCATTACCAAAGCATGACATTGGCTTGGACCTTCATCCTCCAAATGAAGCGATTGCAAATCAGCAAACTCCATTTTTCGAATACTTTCACCGCGAAGCAAACCGTAGTGCTGCAATAAAAATGATGTACCATCTCGAAGACCAAGTTCAGTTCCATTTGTCCAAAATTGATCAACAATTTTCTCCATTTCAGCATGAGTGGTATAGCCATCTGCAGCGGTAAATGCACCCTTAAAAAATAAATGTATTTGTTAGATTATTTATACATTACACATATAGCAAGAAGTTACTTAATAAGTTGTCTTAAACATACTCTATCATCAAAGTTTGTGCGAGCGATTTTTTCGTCTTCTCTACGCAACCAGTCAAGTAATGCTTTCACTCGTTTTCCACGAGGACTTGGACGAAAAGAATTATCCGTCAAACATTGCTCGGCCCAAAGATCAACAATTGCAGCAGCATATGCTTCAACGGTTGAGTATCTGACCCGTTTGCCAGGTACCCAGAAGCGAGTTGAGCATATTCATTGAATTGTCGAGTAATGGCAGATTCAATGCTTGTGCTGTTGATTGTGGATGATGATGAATCGTTGGTGTGAGTGGTAGTGCTAGTGTTAGAGCTAGAACCATCTCTCTCTTCATCCATTTCGTCCATCATATCCATTACTTGATATGCTGTGTCGATTTGAGGAAGGTCGTTGACCTCATCGTCGGCATGGTCAGCATTGTTGACACCATTGGACCCATGTTCATTTGAATGCTGATTGGCATCATCCTCATGCGAATCTTCTGGTGCACTTCTTTTTTTTGCTCTCTTTCGGTGGGGACGGAAAGCAACCTTATATAAGATTTTTAAGTAACAAAATTACATTTATTTGTCGAAACACACTAATGAGCAATAAAACCAACCTCTGTTTTCAAGAAAAAGTGAAGCTTTCCATCATCAGGGATAGCATTAACATTTTTCTTGATACACCATCTTTTGAATTCTTGTTGACGATTCAAGTATTGATTGATGGTGTTTTGAGGACGACTTTGTCGAGCTGCGCTAAATGTCTCAAGGGCAGCGCGATCCCTAGCATCTCTATAAGCTGCGTCTTCGTCATTTTCCATATCTGCTACAGCAGAATTATTAAGAGACAACTCATTCAGTCTAATATCTCTGTTTCTTTCCCGATTCTGTGCAGGAGTGCCATTGATTTGTCTTCGACCGCTTCCAGAACCACCCATGATTATTTCAGTAAAGTAAATGTAAAAGTGTTTTTTTTAAAAAAAATGAAAAAAAAGTGACAAGAATTAAAAAGGCAGGTACACGGTTTTTGTAAATAAACTCACAGCATTAATTTCGTCAGTCTAGTTTGCGGGTGATGAAAAATATTATTTCCAAGTCCCCGATACAGTGGGGACTTGAGTGCGGGACTCACTGCTTAACCAGATAAATAATCTCTTTTTATTTATTTATAACCTGGTTGAGGTTAAAAATTATTTGTGCGAAGCAGAAATAATTTTGCGCTAATAAGAATGAAATTTGCGTGTCCAATTAGATTTTTTGTGTTACTTATGAAAGATTTTGCGTTGCCTAAGAAATAAATTTGCGCCAGTGATTTTGCGTTGCCAGTTTATGGCTCATATGCAATTTATTGGCTTTCTGACCATAACTTTTGTTTTCTTTCATTGTGTGTTAGGCTCACATTGAAAAAAAATTGATAAATCAATAAAAATAGGAAAGGCAAGTGATAAACCAGAGATAAACCAGTTTAGCAAACATGTTATAGTGAAAAAGAAATAGAGAGAATGCGAAGAAAGTGTAGATAAAAAATACACATATAATAAATGAATGATGATAAACTACTTGGACAATTTAACCACTACTTTTTTCGTATCTTGATGGCGTTAGCATTACTATTATCTAAAGTATGTATAGCATTATTTGTTGTTGCTGTGATGTTGATGAAAATGGTAACCTTGTTGTATTGAATCTCTTATATTTAATATCAATGACTGCCTTGTGGGGGATAGGTGGATTGGCTTTTGTTTATTGCACTGATAAAGGTACTACGTACCATGTTTAAGGCATTGATGATATTATTGGAATTTCGAACTACAGCAGCTTTTTGTTCCATTCGAGGAACCTTTAAAACTGATAATCTTAATGCTGACTCAGCTGTTCGCTTTTGAGTTGAAGACTGGACTGTTTTACGCATGTTTTCACAAAGTGACTAATTAGTACCGACTGTATGTAGCAATACATGTTCTTCTATCATTCGAACATTTTGGTCCGTTTTTAGCGGTTTCGGGGCCTTATAATAGCTTGTTTGTCCATTACCTTCAGCTGCCATAGTTTACCAACCTATTCCAATCTGGCTCCGTTGCAGTTGCAAATCATGAATCTTTCTCCATGTAAATTTTGGAATAGGTGTCACCGTGTATTTCGCACTTTGTTTTTCTTTTAGATACTGATATTGATTTTCAAGATATTTTTTTTTAATTTTTATGAGGAGCATTACGCTGTTAATTTCCAGTGCATGCTTTATACTTGTCATACTACTACTACTCTGGTTTGTTGTTGCATATTTCTGTTGTTTTTCAAAATTATTTTATAATAATATTAGCTCTTAAATGTTGTTGACAAATGTTGTTTTCGAATTCTTCTGTATCATTATTGTTATTATAAGTTTATTGTTGTTGCGTGTTACTGACGTCCAATTTATTTATTTCTAAATGTTCAGCTAACGTTGCGTCCATAAGAACACTGATATCCAAATTAGAAGTAACATATTCTGTAATACAGAATAGCGCAGACTACAAAAGGATTACAGTCTGCAATCCCCTATTCCATCGATTTTATTGGTTGAGAAGCTTCCCCCAACTACCGCCAGTGATCCTAATAATTTGGTATATTGTATTTTGTTCTTTAAAAGAGTTGAAAGGAGTAAAATAATAAATCAATAGCAAACCAAGGATTTTTTTCTTTGCCTTTTTTACTCTGTGTACCAGCCGCATTAAAAACGGTGATACAAATGTTTTCTTTTTGATGTACCTAGCTAAATGCAATCATGTAAGACCAAAGTACTGTTTTTTTCCTAATGAATCGCGGCCGAATCATTATCAAAAAAGCAATATATGGTACATGGTAAAAAAAAAAATGAAAGAAGATTATGGTTTGAAACAAGAGAAAACGCATAGCAAGTTTCATTGTAAGTTTAAAAGTATCATCAGTAGTTATTTGAGTCCGATAGTACATCACTCTAAGTAATTATAGTACGTATCAGAATACAAATAGAATATAAACACGAGAGGGTATGGATATCTATAGTATAAATTTCAATCTAACTTCTGGTCGTTTACCGGCATTGTGTCCGGTTTCTCAAACTTGAGACCTCTTGGCGAATGGTTCTTCTGTTGGTACCAGGCCTTCGGCTCCAGTTTTCAACGAATTGGCAACCGATCTCCATGGGGTTTGGAAAACTTTTTTTATTTCTTAAGCCTTGTCTGTATGTCATAAGTCACTGAAAACAAAATAGCATATAACGCTTACTATTATACTTACTGAATTTAGCACAAGTGAGCTCGCTTATCAATCCCTTCCTTATTTTCGTATCGATGGTTTCGAATATATATCCATAGAGAATAAACTTACCTTCATATATCAAATAATAAAAATAAATGTAAATATTATACCACTTAAATCATTCGTGGAAGCGGATGGTGATCAAGATGGCTACGTGTTACTGCGACCAAGTGTAATAGCTTATGCTAAAATAATGGTTTTAGTTTTAGTTTTAGTGTTACGTCCCGTTCGGATCGTAATTAATAAAATATATGACATTCCGAGTAAAAGGTTCAAGGAATAAGGAAAGTTATTTTAATAACTTCTTCAATAAAAAGAAAACAAAATAAAAGTGCTGCTTTTATAGCTAGCAAATTATAACCGATCAAATAGTTGGGGAAAAAGTTTATTTCAATAAAACTGACAGAGAGTGGACTAATTGTTATTTTGTGTGAAAGGAAGAAACTACCCTCTTTATATTAAGTATTTGACTATCTAATTCCTTAATTTGAACCTAATATTGATTCAAAACGAATCCAGATTCAGGAGAGATACGTACAATTATATCAATTATGGGTTGATATAAAAATCAGTTTTTTTTTTGAAGGTGTGAGTAGTGGAAAAAAAAATATGGGTAAAAAAGGTACCGGGGTCGATGAAAAAAAAAGTTGGTGGTTTTAATTGTTATGGTGAATGAAACAAAGACGTGAGTTCAGCCTACTCTTATCAATAACTGTTTTAAACGATGGTGTGTCCAGTGTTTCCCTGTAGTTTTCAAACCAGTATTCATGTGTCATTGTTGTCTTACTGGTTTTAAATGCAGTATGATACAACAACGGGATTGCTAATGTGAATGCCTCGCTTTTAGAGATATTTCTTGGCAAGTTAACCCGATTCAATCTTGCAACAACGCATGAAGCCTCCGCAGCCAAATATTCCAAATAAAACGTGATTGTGTTACCAACAACTTGAAATAAAAGAACATGATTGTGTTTGTGCATATCGATGGTATCTTTCCCAACTATTGCAAGTCTTGCCAAATCAACTTGTTTTCCATATTTATCAGTATTCTTAGCTTTCACCTCGCCATATCCATAACAAATAGAATAGGTCAAACCATCTACTTCTGATAACATCGCATCTGGTCTTTGAGACCTGGTTGTGCGACAGAGACGCGCATCAGCACTTATCTCTGACCTATCACCAATGAAAAATTAACAAATAAACAAATAGGAACGAAATATTTAACTCCTAATAATTGGATACGAGAGTGGTTATTACTTACCAACGAAGACGGTATTGGCATGAAGATAATACTGAACGAATAATCGGGTCAACAATACCAAGAATAATATTATGTTCCTTTATAGCATTGAGTGGTTCATGTGGAAACTCTTCCACCTTAAATAAATAAATAAATAAATAATAGCTGTTATCAATACATAAATCATAGCAATCCATATTCTTCTTTTTTCGTTTCCCAGCTGAAGCATATTAATATAAAAAAACGAGCTTCTTACCTATTTTGTAATGCACAAAGGATTGAATGCTCAAATGATCCAAGTGAATGTTTCAACATTTGCGAGATACTGTCCGTTACAACAGTATCTCGATCAAATCCAGCAAATTTCAAGGGCTAAATCAACAATAAAAACGAGGGGGGGGAGACATCAATAATCTGGAAAAAATTCATTACGACAGAAGTTTCAGAAAAAAAAATATTTACCTTTCTAAGTCTCTTAACGTTTTTCATGAATTGACTATTTTCATCTTCATGATCAATATTAGCTATACCGTCACCGCTTGCTATAACGATACCACCCGTGAGACCAAAAGGCCATCATTATAACGAATTCTTGATCTGAGTTTTACCGATTGGGTAAAATCCTATACATATGTACTCGACCTCATATGTATTTAATGAATTGTTTGCAAAAAGAAGAAAAGCTCTAAAACATTATATAGTTTATTCTGTAAATAAGCTATAAAAATACAACCATCATTTTCTCTTTGTACGTACACTTATTTCTGTTGAATTGCAACCACATTATCACATATAATAAATGCCGATGCCCTATAATAAAAAAAACGAGACTATCATACGTAAGCATTAAAAACTCTCTATTGTTTATAAAATCATGGAAGTTGACAAAGGATAAATTGGACTTACATAGTCGACAAAAACCAAATCTGATTTTTATAAGAAGGAAGCAAAAGTAGGATATCGCCGGCTTTTTTTTTTCTTTCAGAAAAAGACGCTTGAAAATAAATTTGATGTTTCGATTAAAAGTTTACAAACTAAAGTTAGAAGATCAAAAAATGTCCAGTAACAAATTATTTGCTTTTTCTTTAAATATGAGTACATATACCATTTGTCCCATTCGATATAACGATTTAAGTTTGCTGGAGCATATGATCGGATATTGTTATAGAAAATGAACGTTATTTCTCCCGCTTAATCTGCCTTGGACACCTATACACTATCGCTATATAGAGATATCGTCATATCGAATACCCGCCACAGCGAGTGGTGACGGTATTTTTCAACAGAGTCAATGTAAGTTGTGTTCATCAAATTATCACTTTTGTAAATTGATATAGTTGTGCTTCATTAAAAGAATATGTGTTAATGACCTAGGTAGAAGAAAATGACAACGAAGAGATGAGATTAGATTGAATGAATATGATACCACACAACGTACGTATATGCGAAAATCAAAATGACAATTACAGTATTTCATGTAAGTTACTTTCGTAACTGACTAATTCACCCTTTTTATCTCTGTCGAGTACAGCTAATTTGAATTGATGGAATTTTCGAGCAACATTATTTGATGAGGATGAAGGATAGCCACCAATGTCTATGTCTTTAGTAGTTTCTAAGGCGGGAGGGATCAGCGGAACTAGCAAACACTCTATTACATAGAACTTATTGTAAACGTAAGCAACATAAAAAAGCCAAACGCGGTTCAGCAGTATAAAAGGACTGATGGGCTGAAAAAAAAAACTTACTATAGACAAGGCTAATCCATAACACTTTTCGTTTCAAAGTAATACGTTGAACGCATGCGTTCTATAAGATAGATGTGGTTTATAATTAATATCAAAATGTTGGACGTCGTGAGTACGTGATTATATTAGAAAACACAGAGCTACTCTACTTACTTCTTTTCTGTCTTTTGTGAATTCCTCTCAACTGATGTTTTTAATAGCATTAGAACCAACTGCTTTAGGAGCAGGAGCGAGAATGATAAAACCTCATCATGGTCCGTTTGCCGCAACGAAAAATTACGTTCAATAGACTGGGACACTTTTCAATATGAACGCATAAACGTTTGTTGAACCTTTCTACTTTTGTTGAAGAACATTAACGCCTATACCTTAGGCAACCCAGATAGTGGCCATGGCCGTACTTGATCTTCTCCGTCATATTAAAATTATAGAGATCTGACGTCAATCTTGAACCCAAAAGTGTTGCTAACATTAGAGTATTGACTCTGTTTACTTGTAGTACCAATGGGTGCCACTATAAATGGTTCGATTAAGCTAAGAAACTCAATGAGATTTTAAGACAAGACTAACATACAAGGACAACCAATGTTTTTTAATAATAATATAATAATGGAACACACCTACGACTTTACTCGAATAAGCTTATGTGATTTGATTAATAATTGAAAAATACGGGACCATAATGTATTGTTCGGTGTATAATGGTTTCTTGTTGTCGGATTTTCTCATCAAGTGTTCATACTGTAATCTTCCATTACTTGCCACCACGTACACACCTTTTTGTCTATTTCAACCACTATCAACGACCCAATCTCCTATGTGCTCAATCGACTCCCAAAATCACCTCCCGCATCATTCAACAAACGGTTATACCTCAAAATTGTTTGGCCAAAACTGTGTTTCATCCTCCATCAACTACATCGTACTTGCAGACCCGAACAATATACTACACCATCACCACCAATATATAACTTTGGTCAGTCATTACTTCAATGGATAGAACCACCAACCACACCTTCTGCACCATCCATAAATTCATAAAACCAAAAAAAAAAAAAAAAAAAAAAAAAAAAACCAAGTGCTTCACTTTCATTTACCATGTTTCCACTCTCCCTAGTCTAGATGTCTCTTCTTCCTACTTTATTTATATTTTAGTAGTTCCCTATCTTAGTCTCCTTTTATAATTCTATATCCCCTATTTACCTTCGTTCCACCCCCACATTTTTCCTGCTGTCTAGCAGGTTTTTCAGTACCGAGCTTTGTTTGAACTGGCGAGAGCAATAAGCTGAAAACAGCGTGTGTTCATTTAATTTCGCCCTTAATAAAAATATATAATTTCAACGTAATCTTCCATTAATTCCAAATTAAACCTATAGTAGCAAAATATATCAATTATTATAGTTGTCTTTCTTTACTCACATTATTTTTATTCCATCTTACCAGTGTTCTAGAATCTGCGCTTGTTTTCACCCATTTTATTTGTTGTGTACAGCTTATACGTAAAGATATTGAACTTCTTTTTTCTAAAGAATTATTGTCGGCAATCTATTAGAAACAGAAGGGGTTGATATTACACATAAACAAACAAACAATTGGAATTGATTGTTGTTATTGAACCGAAAAGCCCAAATATATTTTTTTTTCAACTATATTTTCATACTTTTTGAATTCTTTCCGAATGAACGCGACACAGTTTCAATTTCAGGATATAATTTTTTCAAGTTTATTGAAATCTATGCACTAATGTATCGATGTCCGGTTTTTTTTATTGATTCTTGGATTGATTTTCACCCAGGACCACGTCCATGATGACTAGACACCAACATTGGTTTATTGTAAAAAAAAAAAAAGAAAAAAAAAGCTTAAAAACAACGCACCCCATTTTAACTTGATCAAGCCACCTACCACCTCCAAGTTTGAGGTCACGGAGAGGGTAAGAGAGTTATATATAAGAAGGAAAAGGGTCTTGTAAATAAAATGGGAGGGGTTTTTGCTTTTTCACGGTGTTATTTTTTATTAACGTAAAAAAAAGAAGGATGGAACAATAAAGAAAAAAGATGAACAATAGAAATGTCTTTTATCCATACACTGACTTTAAAATAAGGGGAAGATCTTTGTGATTTTATCCTTTTGTATTCCATTATTCTTATTGACAATCCTATTGGCTACCCACCAACTTGGCCTCACCAAAAAAAAACCCCGTTTTCTGTGAACTATTGTTCTCCATAGGTCATTGAAAAATACGTAAAGTGTAATGCACCATCACGACCATTTAACAAATGGTTGTTTTGATATATATTTGATTGTTAAAATTTTAATAAAATTATAGTATTTTGCGCGTCAGTAAGTGTATCTCTTTTATAAGAACGGGAAAGCAAACAGGGGAAGAAATGGTACATCATATATAAGGAAAAGAAACGTTTAATATATAATGGAACCTATGTATTCAAACTAATAATAATATCACAATAATATCACAATAACAATAATAACAATACTCTTGTAACAATAAAAATAATAATGATAATGATAATACAAAATAAAATAAATAAATTAGGTGGATAAATTACTCATAGTAATAAGATAATAAAATTACTTTGCGCAAACTTCATCAAAGTTACAACTCAATTTCGATGTCAAAGCTTTCTTGAATGTTTCCAAGGGACAGACTTCTTTACCATCACATCCGGGCAAAACCACAGGGATTTCTGAAACAAGAACACGTACAAATTGTTCACCTTTTTCATTGCTGAGTAATTCGAAAGCAACATTACTTGCCATGGTAGCAATATTAGAAGTTCGGAATACACGGTTATCAATCACTGATTGAGTCGAGTTGGCATAGAGAACAGGATCTTCATGATGAACACCCAAAAATGTCTGTAAAAAGAGAATGGTTTGTGTATGTCCTACTTTAAGCACCAGCTGAGCATCTTTTTCTTCGATATGCTTGACAATATCTTGTGCCAATGCACAGGCGACTTGTTCATTCAAAGATGTACCATAAGAATACTTGTAGTAATAGCTTAAATCTTCCCGGTATTCCGATTCGAGAATGTCTTGTTCAGAAAGCAAGGAGCAAAAAGTATCTTCACGTTCTTGATGTGATATATCAAAACAACAGCCAGCATAAATATATTCGACATCTGAGACAGTGATATCAATACCAAGATCAGCCGTTAATCGTTGAGCAGTTGCCTTGTGCGATTTTTCTTGATACAAGTCGGATTCAGCACCACTATTTTCAGTGGCAACGTCCCATGCAGGACAATTATCATCAATAGCAATAAGTTTATCACCTTCCCTAGGATACATGAATAATGGGATAGCAACTTGTTTTGCCTTGCCCAAGTCACCTTGACCTTCAAATAAACCCATATGGAATGCCGTAGCTGATTGAGAAGTACGTTCGGATTCAGATGAAGCACTCTTAATACCTAATGGAATATCAAGATTGAAAATCGAGTCAATGAGATCAGGGTATTGTTCACTGACACGACGACCATGAAGATATTGTTCTAATTGTCCTTGCGTGTTCAATGCACCAGAACGTTCTTGTGTGAAATCATTTTCATAATCTTCAAGCCATGCCAAAGCTGTCTTGTTCTTGCTTTCTTGAAGCTTTTCAAGTATAGTGGCAATATCTTCTGTATCGCCATCGGATGGATAACGTGAACCATGACGCACAACAAGTTGGAGTTGTTCTAATGTATAACCTTCAAGAGTGGCTGGTTTTTCAGGTACAGGATATGGAGATTTTGATCCCAAGTGACGTTTAACCCAGTTAATGTCATGGTGATATTGTCCATGAGTTGGTAAAATCAGTGATTGCCAACAAACGAGTGCAGCAAGAGCCAAGGTTGGAAAGGTGAGTTGCATGATAATTTTTTTTCTTTTTTCAAAAGGCAAAGGGACCAGAAGATATGTATTAAAAAAAAGAGGTGAGAGAAGATGAATTTGTATAATATAGAACGCGTATATATATGTGTTTTTTATTTTTGTTTTTTAGTCCATTTGTATATAATATAAGATAATTATCTGATAGTCTATTATTATAAAGTAATATCATCTTCAACATGTTATTGCCTATTATCCTTTTCAAAGATCTTGTCAAACCTGTCCATCAGATTATATTTTTCAGCGATCACCATTTTTGTGCACGTGGATAATTTTTAGGCTAAAATGCAACAACTTTTTTTTTATCATTTAAATAAAAATTGCCTAAAAGAGGTTTTTTTCTGGTTACTCAAAATAATGTATTCCTAAAAGAAATGCAAGGACCATTTTGGATGGGGTCTATATAGTATTCCCTGGAACTGGGACAACATGTTCTTAATTGGCATGTATTATAATATATGTATATATAAATATTTATTATTATTAAGTAGATTATTGAATATAAAATGTTTCACAATGGGGAAAAAAAACCTCCAAGTAATAATCCGATAGGCAGGAGCAAAAAAAAAACCTATTCAAGTTTAAAAGCTCCTTATATTACAATTACAATATATATAAAAAGTGTTAAATGCCTCATTATTATGCAACGTATTTTATAAAATGGGTGCAACATGATACAATTTTATTTAATTTTTATACTGTACAAAATAATAACATTCACAACAAATTCTAACTTGTTAAAGAACATAAAGTGATAATACATAGATAATTAATAATTAAAAAATTTATTAAAAGTACTTGTACATATCCCCTTAGATCCGGGGAATGGAAAAAAGTACACCCCCGGTTCATTCAAATTATTGCATGACAATTATAAAGAAGAACCATTTCTTTTTTTTTAAGGTTATTGGATAATCTTTTTGGTTTGTAAGATCTTTCCAAAGCGTTGTACATCTTCAGCAAATTCTTCTGGATTCTCACTTGCTGGGAAATGTCCACCCTATTATAATTATCCAATCGTTAACTAAAGACTATCCCTCGTGTAGTCAAATCGACCTTTTTTTTAAAAAAAAAAAAATGACAATAATCCAAGAACAAAGAAGAAAATAGAAAATAAGCTTACTGATTCAAATTCTGAGTATTGATAAAGATCTGTGGATGTTTCTAGCCAATCTTGAGGCAACTATTAAAAAAATAGATCCAATATAGATGAACACACACACACACACACATATATATATATATATCTTTTTCAAATAATAAGACACTTACTCGAGAAATATCATGCGCAAAAGCTGTTACAGCCACAGGAATTTTAACCCGTGGGAATATAACTTTATACATTTCTTTTTGTTTTAAACATTCATAATAAATACGGATGGATGAAGACATTGTATTGGTAAGCCAATAAAGTGTGACTTGGGTTAAAAAAGCTTCTGAACTAATTGTGTCTGGTAAAGCTTGAAGATCACGTTGAGCAGGTGGATGATAGGTCCATTCATGAAATTTTTCTAACATCCAAGCCATTAATCCAAGTGGACTATCTGTTAATCCATAAGCCAATGTATAAGGTCGAGTTCCTTGAATAGCTCTATATCCACATCCATCATACATTTCTGCATTAGCAAAAGTGGCACCATTCAAAATTAATTTTCCTTTTCCATAAATACGATCAAATCCAAATAATAAACTTGCACCAAATTTAGCAATTTTGAATGGATAAAATAATAAATTACGAGGCGTTGGAAGAGGTGGAAGACAAAAAGGTAAACCTGTATGAAATGCTTTACAATTGGTATTATAATGGGTAGCAATATATTTTCCAATGATAGCACCCCAATCTCCACCTTGTAAAACTATTAGAAATAGTGACAGTTAGTTTATTTTTATTATTTATGCATTGTCAACAATGCAGAAAATAATGCTTACGATATTGTGAGTATCCCAACTTGACCATCAACGAATTTAAAATCTCCGCATTTTTAACTACCCCATGTCCTTTTGTTTTTGGTGCTTCAGAAAATCCAAATCCTGGTAAACTTGGAACAACGACATGAAATGCCTAAAATAAAAATTAGATATCTCTTTTTCTTTCTCTCTCTTTCTCTCTCTTTATTAATATATCTATATACCTGACCACCATTCATACCATCACGAAGTGGTTCGATTACTTTATGAAATTCATAAAAAGTAGAAGGCCAACCATGAAGAAGCATGATAGGAATAGCATTAGGATTGGAGGAAGGTTCATGTACAAAATGAACTTTTAAACCATCAATAGTTGTATGATAATGATGCCAACGATTCATTTCAGCTCTTGGTTTTTCCCAGTCATAATTTTCTAACCATTCAGCTACCATAGGCTTAACTGCCCAAGTAGGTGCACCATAATCCCATCCATAATCTTCTTCAAGTTCATTTGGGAATATAGGTTTACTTAATTTATCTTTTAGTAACGCAAGTTGTTCAGGTGTAAAGGATGGTACAGTAAATGGTTCGATATCACTCATGTTTTATAGATGAAGAATAGAATAGGGGAAAAAAGGAACAGGAAAAAGAAACTTGTCAAATATATTAACTCTCAAGTTATGTGTGGGGGATTATAAGTAGACCACGTGAAACATTTTATATTACGTAGTCTGAATTTATCCATTTTAAGGCAATTTTATCATAATAAAGAATAAGTCATTTTTTTTTTTATTATGATATGAATTGCATCAATGCATATTTGTTATTAGTTTCTACAAACAAGGGCTACGTTTCTTTTATTGGACAATCATAAAAAAATAAAAGCTTGTTATATATATATGTTTTTTTTTATAACGGAGAATATAAATTTAGAATTCATAAAAGAAATCTTCACATGTAAAAAAAAAAAGAGGTTGTTGCCAAATGCTAACCTTAAATTTCTTTATATTACGTTCGTTAAAGAAAAAACAATCCCAACTTTTTTCTTTGGGGGGAGAGATACTTCGTTTGGTTGGTTAAAGAAAAGAGTGTTAAGAGAGAATAAAAATATATCAGCATCAAAAAACATAACAAAAAAAAATATATATCTTCAATCACTTTTTTTTTTTTGCATAAAAACTTGTAAAAGTCCCAAAAGGAATGCCAATACACGCAAACGCGGAATCCTATTAAACAACCAGTCAGCCCAGCTTTTTTTTTTTACAAGTCAGCTCAATCAGTTAAAAACTTTGAATTTTTTTCCCTTCTTTTTATTTTTCTTAAACTCTTTTTGTTTTATTTTTCATCTTAAAATGCCTTCCGCTGTAAGTTATTTACATTGAATTAATTAAATTTTGTAATGGAAGTTGAATTATGGGAATGGAATGGGTTCACTTATTCATGTTTGGGTAAAACATAAATAGGAATTCAATACTGCCGCTGAAGAAGTCAAGAACCTTACTTCCAAGCCTTCTGACGAAGCTCTTTTGAAGCTTTATGGTTTGTTCAAGCAAGCAACCGTTGGTGACAATACTACCAGTAAGTTTTTTTTTTTTTTTTTGTTATAAAATTTTAAGGGAGAAATAAGATATTTATTTTATTATTTTTTTTGCATAATGTTTCATAATAGCCAAGCCTGGTATGTTTGATTTGAAGGGCAAGTACAAGTGGCAAGCCTGGGAAGACCTTAAGGGTAAGTTCATTTTTTTTGCTCTTTTGAGCGAAAGAGTGTAGAGAGTGTAAAGGATTGTAGTGATATTTATGGCAAAAAAAAGGAGGAAAAACTGATATAAATATGGGGAATTCTTTAGGTAAGAGCCAAGCTGATGCCGAAAAGGAATACATTGCTTTCGTTGAAGAACTTAAGAGCAAGCAATAAACAACTATAATTAAATATAGTTTCTTATAATAATAATAATAATAATTATAATAAAAACAACTTATTCCCTTTAACTTTCTTTTAATGATTATATCTTGTGTGTGTGGGGGGAGTATTGGGGATGAAAGAGTT
The DNA here is from genome assembly GCA_025093555.1 of Circinella umbellata. Taxonomy (NCBI): domain Eukaryota; kingdom Fungi; phylum Mucoromycota; class Mucoromycetes; order Mucorales; family Lichtheimiaceae; genus Circinella; species Circinella umbellata. Next base: position 32,119 of record JAIWNF010000071.1, read on the forward strand.
GGAAGAATGAGTCAGCATCATAAGTATGAGTTGTCAACTCTTATAATTGGCAATGGTAGTACATTAAAACTTGCTGTAAAAGGATATTCAAAAATTTACATGTACTTTACCCATATATTGCTTGTGTATACATGTTAAATACTTGTTTTTATAAATATATATATATATATAAGAATAAATAAATCTCGAAACGTTCTCATTTACTACCCAACATCACTTATAAACACTATTTATAATAACTAAATTTATACACGTAATGTGTTGTTGACACAACATATTATTATTTTTCAGCTTGGCAGCGTGACACCAATTTCAATTAGGTGATTTGGCGGGGGGAGATGATTTCACAGTTCCCTCGTGATAAAAAAAAATTAGAACGACCGACACTGTTTTTGATTTAGCATAAACGGGTTTATAGAATAAAAATATCCTATTGGTATATAACACCTTATATATATGTGTGTATATACAAAAACAATCATTTATACAATACATGATTAGATATTGATTGTACCATTGCTTTATGACACTACTTTTGTTGTCTTTCGTAAAAGTGTAATGGTACTGAAAAAAAAAAGACGGGCTCGGGCACCATGTCTTTCAAGGTGTTATCCGAATTAAATGATCTGAATTGTCACATGACATAGTTTCCCTTTCAGACGTCAATGTCAGACAAGCGGCATAATTTTATTTGATTGTCAAAGCAGTTAATAGTCATATAAATAGAAAATTATTTTCTTAGTAGTAAAGAGCCGTGGAGTTCGTTAATATCATATAAATTTGAGGATATGGATTTTAAATAAGAAAGCTTTTTACATTTATCTGTTGTCATGACATTAGCTTTTCAATTGAAAGTATGTGCGATTAGACACAATTATTGCTACGTATGTATCATTTCAAATATTTTAAACTATAAAATTAAGTATGTATCAAATGCTGTATACTATATAGTCCTTACTTGTTACATGCCAGTTATTTCACTTTTATAATATATTATTAGAAAAAGAGAAATTTGAAATTATAATTTGTTTACGTATTGAAAATGGTCAATCGTATTTATGTGTAAATAATACATAATACAAAAAGCAACAAGTATATTTTATAAACTTTGAAGTATCCCACCCAACAAAAAAAATAAAGTTGATCCAAAAGGAAAAACGTTGTTTTATAATGATAAAATATTTAGAAATTTAACCTGTACTAGTTTTTACGTATTGTACTAGATCTTTTTTTTTCTATGTACGTAGAGTAACTATTTAAATGTCTCTTTGCTCTGACCTATTCCTTTGATAATCTTCGTATATTCAACGTCGCTACTATTTATTAATAATAAAAATGATCAATAATTACAATGTATGCGTGTAATCCACATATAAACTCTATTGTATATAATGTTTATTTTTTGATCTTGAACATAGTTTATAATAACATTCTCATGCCCTATGGAAATCTCTGGTTCTGCTACGTATAGGTTGCTAAAATCCTATGCATGAATTACTAGTGTATTTTTGATGTTATATATATTTGCATTTATTTTTTCTTCATTTTCTCGGTGCCTAATTAATAATAAAGAAACAGCTGCCTTGCTGTTTTAAAATGATTCTTTTGAGAGACCACTTTGGTGGTTTTCTTTTGTTTTTGTTTTTTTGTATGTTTTTTGTATGTTTTTTATATCTTTTATATATATACTAATATACTATTTTAAGAGTAAGAGTATAATACACTCCCCATCGTGCACGATAGGGGGGGAACAAAAAGTGGTAGATTATTTTTCATCAGCGTCGTCAAGACAGGCGAAACTTGGGAAGTCATCTCATTAATCAAGCAGAATGGTGATAGTATAAAGTGTAAACACTAACAAGATAGAGGGGAAAGGCTAACTGAAGAGGGGAAAAACTCTAATTTTTACATGAGTTCGTGTTGAAAAAAAAAAGTATTATACATGTTGTTATACTACTCTTGTCAATAATACATTGAACGTTCTGTACCAATGATAAAAATATTTATTATAATTGATATAATATATTCATTATACTAATAGATTTATAATAATAATAATAATAATAACGATGATAAAGGAAAAAAAAAGTGTTAAACAACAAGATGAGAATATTATTTTTAAGTTCGGTTTTGGACATATAAGAGTCAGTTTTTTATTGTTTGACAAATCCTTTACTTGATTTCAGTTTTACATCGAGATCTTTTTTGAATTAAAGTACAGGTGTTTATGTTTAGCCATGTGAATGGTGAAGATAAATCAGATATATTATGATGATAAGATTTTTTAATGTAATTAAAAAATCTATTAATTTATAATATATGATTTAATAAAATTAAAAATTTTAATTATCTCGATTTCTAGAAATCGAATTGATTATCTTATTCCTGGTGAAAAAGAAGGTGTCCAAGAAAAAATCAAAGATTTTTTTGAAGGTGTTCTGGACTTTATGTAATAAACCCTAAACAACTGGTAAGTTATTATTAAGACTTAGTTGAACATCTAAATAAAATTACTAGTCCCCGGTGGCGAATGTTTAAGCGGTTCCAAATTGTTCTTGGCAACTACCATCGCTTGCACCTTTTTGTCTGTAATAGTGGCAATCTCCTATGCATAATACATAATAATAATGAAAGATTCATTTTATCAGTTTTTACCAGTTCCAATAATAATACACAATAAAAAATATCATTTTCTTGTACCTTTAGTTGTATAACATGAGATAAAATAATTGGAATGGAATGAAACTCTTGAAGACTTTTGAAAATATTGCACGGCCCCAATTTCATCAATCTATACATGTTGGGACCTGCCATGTCCATTTTATATGTTGATATCTCATAACCTTGTACCAACACTCCAGATACAATTGGATCCATTACATGACGTTCGACCAAACTATTATACATCATTCGATTCCAGCTGCGTGTTTAAATCTGGAGCCTTGAACTGCCCTGATACTACTTCATGCTTGGAATTTCCATTCGCACCTCTAACGAATACGACATAAACAGGTTTATATTGTTTAGCAGCAATAAGTGTACCATTTGCCCTAACAAAATTATAAAGAGTATAGAATATACAGAGCACGCGCATATGTACAAACATGTGTAAGAAGAGAAGTTTTTTTTGTGATCTTCTACAAGCATTGAATTAATGTTCTTTTACTTACCAATTGATTTTAAATAAGGGTTCACTTTCGAATACTGATTCCAACAAGGGTGCAATATACTCATGAGGAGACTTACCAAAATCTTTTAGATATCCAACTAAGTCTTAATAACAACTTACTAGTTGTTTCGGGTTTACTTCGTAAAGTCCAGACACCTTCAAAAAATCTTCGATTTTTCTTGGACACCTTCTTCTTCTCTAGGAATTAGATTATCGATTCGATTTTAAGAAATCGAATAAAATAAAAATAAAAAAGTTCTTTTTTATTTATATTTTAATATCTTAATAATTAATAGATTTTTTAATTACATTAAAAGTCTTATTATCATAAGATATTTGATTACCTTCGGTTGAGGACACCTTTGTTCAGAAGACTACGATCTGGAGGTCCGCCATGTATAAATTTCGCAGCTCTGTATAAGAATAATCGTCAGTATACCAAATTTATGCTTATATCCATCAATTCCCCCTTCACTCATTAATCTTGATACATTTATGTTTGCTTACAATTTTAATAAAGCTATTGATGTATGAATATCCAATTGAACTTCAGAGGTAGTTGCTTCTGATATGAACTGGGAGATAGATTTCATGACAGACAACTAAGTTTTATTCGAAAACTATTAAACGTGGGTAAGTATATGCTTATATACAAATAATAACATTATAGTATGATTGCTCTTCCAATCTATACTTACCATAGAAACCTCCGTTGCATATAACAATGATTGAGCGGTAACCTCGGGTTTACTAGCACCAATAGCCAAAGAATCCGTGATGGATGTGTGTCGGTCCCAACCAAAATACTTCGCTACTGATTTTTCCCATTCTTCAGAGAACAAGTAGATATTATTTAATGATCTATAAAAAAAAGATTATAAGATTAGTACGATTTGGCAGGTTGACAGGCAAAAAAACAACATAAATATTATCAAGTTTAGCTTACAAAAGTTGAATATCTGACAATACAGATGGATTATCCATGGACACTAGGCTTGATGAATATTTGAACTGACGACATGCGCGTGAAATGTTAAAGCTTGTATCCTGTGGCCACCAATCATCAGGCATATCAAGGTCTGTGTGTGCTTTTGGTTCGATAGAATAGGACAAGTTATAAACACTGGATTTTCTAGCAGGATGCTTGTTATCTGTTAAGTCTGATGGGATTTCATATAAATTATCCTAGTTTGTATACAATGTTAGGATACTACAAATAGCATGATGTTTAATTACCTAATGACTAACAAAATGTAATAATAATTAATGATAATAAGATATACCTCTTGTTTTTCAGGTGATGAAGGTCTTGATAAGTTATTCGAATTAACTATGGATATATAATATGTAAATAACAATATTGAAGAGCAAGTGTGAGTGTGAGTAGTTCGTTGCTCAGTCGCAATTTCTGTAAGTACTTACCATTAGCAGCAGTGGGTGAATTGATTAAAAATGGTAATAGATCCACATCGTCACTATTGCTGCAAATAATTAGTTATTGATGAGGAATACCGCACATGAATCGTTATTTGACACAACTCCATCATGATATATACCTGTTTTGTGAATTATGAGCTGGTGATGATATATGTTGAGGAACATATAATGGAGATCGGTATGCATGCTATAAACTATAGTTATCAGTAAATCAAGTATATTAATCAAAAAGAAAACAGTAATGCTCACCGGAATATCAATGTCTTCTGAATCTTCATTATCATCACCGGTTTTAAACTGCTTTGGAATATCTGTAGTAGACTATAATTTGAAATGAGTAAACGTATTAACACGTAAACACGAAAAACGTAATAAGGAAAAAGCGGATAATAACTTACACTCGAAGCTTCTTGGTAGTCAATAGCTCGTTTAAATGTATTGTTGTTGTAATGTATATATGACTGATGTTATGACACATTAGCAACTACAGAAGCAACTGTAGCCCAATGATCTTCTGTTTGCAAGGTAGTTAATGACTACTAGATGTTCAAAAACAAAGTTACCATTAACATGATTATTGTTGCATTGATGGTAATTTCATAGCTATATACCTGGTAATGACGTTTCAGGAGATCCACAGCCCAGTCTTTCAGACTTGATTCACTACGCCATGTGTTATAGACTAATCCCGTCTATAGTGAACTTTGCTGAACCGGCTTGTACAACCCATATAACCATGATTTCGCTTTAACCGAAGTCTGCCTGTTACCAAGTCTGTAACACCATGTCGTAATGGTTTGAATGGCATCAATAAGTGCACGCTCACCAACTTTTTCTTTGAAATGAACGAAAACTTTCTATAAAAATTAACAGGATTGAATTCTTTATAATTCTCTTTGATATATTGTATATAATTTTCCATGTTTAACAAAAAGGTGAGAAAAGAAGAGTAAAAAGACTGCGGAATTGGAGAAATGTTCAGTGGCTACTTTATCGCAGACTGCTGAGATAAACTGAGGTTATTATTTAGTTTAACTCACTAAAAAATTCATGCAAAATTCTCTTATGAAAATGTTCAATAAGGTTTTCACTTTGATTCAAAGATCTCGATTTATCACATTTAGAAAAGAATAAGTAGCTCTTTATTTTTATTGTATTGATTTATATTGAAAGTGGAGTGATTAAATTGTCTTTAATTATATATTATTATTTATTTTTGTTTTCTAACTGCATTTCAAATTTTGTGTTGCTTAATTACATTCTTCTGAGTGATCTGGCGTCATATTTGATAAAGTACGAGTCAACATGTCTACTGAGGACGTTAATTTTGATATAATATTCTTTCTGAGCTCCTACAAACGAAGATCTTGGATTTTTCCACTATCACCTTCACTGACAGATCTAGTACGAGGCTGTCTTAAACAAGAGATACCAACACACTGAAGAAGTAGACGGTCTTCTTTATTTCTTTGCCTTTTTTAGTCTCGAAGAGCATTTCTTGATTTATATACATCGTTTGTTTATATGATTTGCCTTCACAGATGTATTTGGTATCTCGAAATTTAAATGGTTTCATCTCGTCGGCAGGCTTTGGTTTCAACGGCATCCTACTTGTAACTAAAGCATCATCCGTGATTTGCCAGTACACACATATGCATATACGGGTAAATATGTACCCGTTATTTTACCTAGATTCGTGGGTGCTTCAACTTTGATTCGATCATAGGTAGGTCCAGCCAAAGTTTAAAATCACCCACCAACTTTGAGCCTAAAAAACAAATTCTGTGAAAACCAAACAAACTAATCCACAAATATTGTTCTCTATGATTATATCTTTCATTTTTGTGGGTTAGTTTTCGTTTTGAGTTTAGTTGTGTTTATTAATAGGCCATTGAAAATAGACAAAAAAAAATTCGATTCTAAAATGTATGCACCTTATAAATGATAATAAAAATGGTAGTTATATATTAATTTTGATGTACGTACTTTACAGGCTAATAGACAAAGCCCTTGGTTTAAAAAACATGAGCTGTTCTAAATAAAGTAAAACATCATATTAAAAGTTAAAAAAAAACAAAGGTTTATGTCGTTTTTCTTTTATGATATTTCGATTTAATTTATGAAGGATAACTAAGTATTTTATATTGCATATAGTACTAATACTTACTTTTCATTTGTTATTAATTTTACAGGAATAGCCCACTTTCAATAATTCTATGATTTATGATAGTGGATATGAAAAGAGAATTGAATGGGGAACAAGATATGTTTTTCATTGATATACAATTTATACGCTTTTGATATCTGTTTTTTTTTCTTTCTAGAATGTTATAGTATATAATAGTATTTTTTTAAATCACTTTATCTCCATGTCAAAATGAAAATGATTTCTTGTGGTTCCCCCAAAAAGGTTATTTATTATAAAGTTATCAAAATCCCGCCACCGTTTAAATTTTAAGCGCCAGAAAATAGAAGAGAAACTAATCACCATTCGCTTTTTTTTTTCAGTAAACTCTTTACAAAATGGGTGAGTATTTCACGCTCTCCCCCCACCCCCCCGATTAAAACACGCGATCGTAACCTAAGAAATATATATATATACTGATTCAATTTCTTTTAATATAGCAAATAGGACTGTATCAGATGCCGTACAAATTCATGGACGTGATCCACAACGACTTATTGAAAAAATCATTCGAGAACGCATCTATGATTCTATGTATTGGAAAGAAAGCTGTTTTGGCTTGTCAGGTAATTTTTTTTTTGCTCTTTCTCTCAAATCGAACACGTTGGGAATTACTACTAGAACTACATTTGCGATGTTTTTATTGATGTATATTTATTAATTATTATTTTATCTTATACTTTATAGCGGATACACTCATGGATAAAGCAGTACAATTAAATTACATTGGAGGTCAATATGGAGGTCAAACACCTACTGAATTTCTTTGTTTAACTCTCAAATTATTACAACTTCAACCTGAAAAAGAGATCATTCACGAGATTATCAAACAAGAAGATTTCAAGTAAAGTTTCTACTTTTTTTAAAAAACCGTCTTTTTTTTTTTGCTCGAACAGATATTGAAATTTTTTTTTTACTTCAATGATAGATATTTAAGAGCATTAGGTGCATTCTATTTACGTATTGTGGGTCGTTCAAAAGAAATATATTTATCATTGGAACCATTATTAAATGATCCAAGAAAATTACGTGTACGAGAAGGAGGTAAAGACTCTATTTATTCATATTTTATCAATGGAAAAAAAAAACCAGCAAGGTAACTCCTTTTTTTTTTTTTTTGCTAACTCCAAGTTTTAAAATTGCTAGATGGATATAGTTTAACATATATGGATGAATTTATTGATCAATTATTACGTGAAGAACGTGTATGTGATGTTATTTTACCTCGACTTGCAAGTAGATATGTATTAGAAGAAAATGATGAATTAGAACCTCGTGTAAGTGGATTAGAAGGTGATTTAGAAAGTGATTTGGATGAAAAAGAGGATCAAGAGGAAAGCAGAGGACGACATAGTCGAAGCAGAAGTGAAAGTCGTAGTCGTAGCAGAAGTCCAAGCAGTAGTAGAAGTCCTTCTCCTCGTCGTCGTCGACGTAGTCCAAGTTCAAGTTCAGATAGAAGTCCAAGTCCTCATCGTCGTCGTCGTCGTAGTCCAAGTTCAGATAAATACCGTAGTCCAAGTCCACGACGTCGTGATCGTAGTCGTGATCGCAGTCATAGAGATGATCGACGACGACGTCGTTATAGCCCTAGTCCAAGTCCACCAAGAAGAAGTCGTAGTAGAAGTATTAGTAATGATAGAAGTAAAAGTCGATCACACTATAATCAACGAAGACGACATAGGAGTTATAGTCGTAGTCGTAGTAATGAAAGACGCAGAAGATAAAAAAAAAAGCCAAAGTTTTTTGTAACATTCTTAGTATAATTTGTTCTTTGTTTTTTCTTGTAACAGTAATTATTCTTTTTATTTGGCATCATGTGGGATTGTTTCCTAGTTCAAAAAAAACACTATAACCTAGTTACACATTCTACTTTGACTCTTCAAAGAAAACAATCATGTTATTTTTACCATTCATATAAAAAGCATTCAATGTAACTGTTCACCCAGGATACAACCAAAAACAAATTCACATTATACACACACAACCAACTTTTACAAAAATTAAATCCTCCAACAAAACTTAATCACTTTCACACACACGTATTTGACCCATTTCCAAAAATAAATAAACAAAATGAAAAAAACAAAACGAAAAAAGAAAAGAGAATAAATTCAACAATGGCAACCGCATCAGTTTTATTGATGTACAATGGTTTTGATATGATGACCGACAATTTATTTCTTCTATTAAATACGCAAAACAGAAGGAAAAAGAAAAAAGAAAGAATTGCGTAAAAAAAATCATATTAGTATATATAAACTTGATCAACCACATACAACCATATTTCACAACCCAATTATTATATATATAAGTTTTACATACCTTGTTGGCCTCTTCTTCAGCCTTGTCACGGGCACGCTTTTGACGGGCACCGAGAGTACGGGCTTCAGAGCGAGCATAACGAAGCTTCTTGAAAGCATTGACAGACTTTTCTTCAGCAGTGATAGCACGAGCTTCAGGAGCAGCAGCGAGTTGCTCAATGGGGAGAAGACCACCACGGAGTTGGACAGCAGAGGCAACTTCAGCAGCCTACACAAAGAAGAAATCATATATAAGTTTCCTGAATACTTAACTTCAAAAAAAATTTACAAAAAAAAGAAAAATTCTTACTTCAGAGTCACCGGCCTTGGGCTTACCAGCCTTGCGGGGGAAGACGATAAGCTTAGCCTTGTAAGCCTTCAAACGTTGAACGTTCAATTCCAAAGATTCTTGGGAGTGGTTACGACGACGATGGTCAACAGCAATACCAACGGTGCGAGCGACCTTCTTGTTGATACCAGCTTCCTATTAAATAAAACAATAAAAAATAAAAGCATGAATAAATGGGATCCAGGAACTTTGTGTCATTCTAAAATATTCTAAATCAAAAAGTTTTTTTTTTACCTTGAGTTCTTCCAAGGTGAAACCACGACCAGCGCGCAACTTCATGTTGTAACGTTGGGTAGGGCAACGAACGGCAGGACGCAAAAGACCATCAACGGGTCTAGGAGCAATACGAGCAGCCTTTTGAATACGTGCGACTCTTCTAGATTTCTTACGACCGGGTTGATCGAACCAGGTCTTTACGCGACGCTGCCAATCCTTACGGAAATGCTGGTTGGGCAACTGGTTGTTGTGCTTCAAAACCATTGTCTGTTAATAAAATAAGATTGTTGTTGATTCAATAAAAAAAAAGGAGGGAGAAAACACAAAATTGTCGTTCAATCGATTGAAGAAAAAAAAAAATGTTGATTTGAATTTCGTTTTTATATAATAAGGATGAAATATATAGAAAAAAAAAAGAAATATATAGATTAGTAAAATCATCTATCTGATTCCATCCATCCATTCTTTTGATGGATGAATCCATCCTTCCTATGGATATATAGATATATCATATATCTTTTCTTTTCTTTATTTTGATATCATTATATTGTATTCATACATACTACTTAATGGACCAGTGAGAAAGGAGGTTCATCGTATAGCCAACAACGACCCGCTTTCTAACCTTTCCGGTTGAACGTAACTCCGTTCATTTATTAGCCAATAAAGTTTGATCATAATTCCGCCCCCTAATTTTTTTCAACCACGCATATATATAAAAGTCCAACATCAATTTTTTTTTTTTGGGATGGGATGATTACAGGTTTTTTCCAAATTATTTGCGCTGAAGTAAATTAATTTTGCGCTATGAGAAAAGATTATTTTGCGTTGTCTGGGGAATAAATTTGCGTTGGTAATTTTGCGCCAATGATTTTGCGCTCCTGTTTTTGCGTCAAAATATTTACTTCCTTGGTGCTTATAACTTTATTTTAATTATTATTTCTCAAATGGCTCATATGAAATTCATTTATAATCATTTTTAATAAAATATTGTTTAATATATTCCCTGGTGAGGCAATAAAAAATATTAAGTGTTTGGACATACATACTTCAGTGCAAAAAATTCGGTGCAAAATCATTGGCGCAAAATTACTAACGCAAATTTATTCCCCAGACAACGCAAAATAATCTTTTCTCATAGCGCAAAATTAATTTACTTCAGCGCAAATAATTTGGAAAAAACCAGTATTTGTTACACTATTTATTAAAATGAAGAACCATGATATAACTCTTTTTTGCTCAATAATTAGTATAGAAAGCAATAATAAATAGTGGGCCTTGTCTATATTTCTGTAATTACTAATTAAAAGGTCTCCTCCAAATATGATAACTCTTATTTTATAAAAACAAACTATGTGTACTATTTAAATGATTGATTTCAAACATATGACTCTTTTTGAGTTCAATACACACAAAAAAACCCCCCACTCTTCCCCGAATACCAATAATGCAAAAATAAAAATGATGAAGGATAAGAAATATATTTATAAATGTACATTATCAGCTTTTTTTAATAGAATTGTTTGTATACAAAATTAGTCTCGGTATTCAGTCATGAAATCCTTGTGGAACTTTTCAATATTTGAACAGAATTGATCAAATAAATGCTCTTCTGGTAAAAAGGTACTGTGAAATGCAAAAAACCAGAAAATTTAATTAGTTTAAATTGTATCCATGGGTAGCAAGCTTAGATGCGCCTTCTCTCCCACCTCCCACCATCACTTTATAATATTATATTACCTTCTAAAATGCCATGTATTATCTTCTTGACCAAAACCTGAACCAGGAATAACGCAAACACCGGTTGCTTCAAGCATCTTAAGAGCATAGAATGCATCTGCGGCAATACCAGCATCCTTGGCAGCTTTAATGGCTTTATTGGGAAGACGAACGCGTGGGAACAAATACATTGCACCTTCAGCATCATTACAAGTAACATTTTCTAAACCATTAAAGCAAGAAGCTAACTTGGTAGCACGACGTTGAAGTGATTCAAAGATACCTTTGGTTTCCTTATTATATTGTTCATAAGAAGCATCCCCTTCAACAGGTGGATTGGTCATTAAATCAGTCATAATTTGACCATGAACGTTAGGACACAATGAAATGGAGGCTACTTTATAAAGTTGTGCCAAGACATCTTCATCAATGTTGACGCATTCCAAGTAACCACCACGACGACCACATTCACCAATCATACCCTTGGAAGTAGAATGGAAAGAAAAGAGTTCAACATTATTATAGTCATTACCCATGGAACGCAATACTTTTTTGAAACTGTGGAAAGGACGTTGATCAGGCTTATAGATATTGGTTTGATATACTTCATCCGCAAGTAAAACCAAGTTTTCTTTTTGACAGAAATCAATGATTTGACGAATATTTTCTTCTGTGAGACATTGACCTGTTGGGTTGCCTGGGTTAATAATAGCTAAAGCACGTACATCCACATCTTTAGCACGGGCTTCATCTACAGACTTTTTCAAATCTTCGACACTTAATCCCCAATCTTGATCTTCTTTTAAATAGTATGGTACTGGAGTTGCATTGATGAGAGATAATGTAGCGGAATATAATGGGTATTGTGGAATGGGACTAATAAAAAAAAAAGGGGGGGCGGAGGGATGATTTTAGGTTAGTAAAAAATCACTCACACACTACACACACACAAAAAAAAATGACGCGTTATATATTCATGAACAATGAAAATAAAGAGAAAAATTACTAACATCATAATACCACTCTTTTCATTTTCAGTCAACATTTGTAAAACAGTTTGTACACCAGCAGAAGCACCTTGCGTAAGATAAATATGATCGGGATTGGCTGGATAACCATCACGACGTTCAAGGAACTTTGCAATATTTTCACGAATATGAGGAATACCTTGAGAATGAGAATAAGCACCTACACTACCAATATGTTTCAATAAAAGTTCAGCACGTTCAATAGCATCTTGAGGATAAAGTTTTAATAAATCATCACGATGTTCGGGTTTAAGAAGTTCTGGATTGTCACACAAAGAGGCCACTTGACGAAAGAAAGTGATTGGTTTTTGATTCAGTTGTTGTGGGTTACCAATATTACAAAATACAACCCGATCAAAACCAAGTGATTTATCATTTTGTAATTGCTATTTGGTAAATTCAAATAAAGAAATGTTTTAGATTTTAAAAAGTTAGAAGGAAAAAGAGAGAGATCGCTTTCAAAAAAAGAAAATATTTTTTAACTTCAAAGTGACTCATATTAGATATTTTACCTTGTTCAAAGCTTCAGCACGAATAGGTAAAGCACCACGTACAGCATATTCAGCATTTCGAATATGTGGGTTAATTCTAGCAGTTGTTAAAACCTTGCCTTTTTTTTTAAGAAAAATAAAGTACAATGAGAATGAGAATGAGTTTAATATGAACAACGTTTTATTTTATTTATTTTTTTAGGTACCTTTACTACTAGTGGAAGCAGCGCGTAAAGTACGATAATAAAGATTTGATTGACGTGTTGTCAATAAAGTTGTTCGATAGATATTATGAAACATTTCTAGTAAAAAGAAAGAAGAGTTAAATATCAATAATCAAATCAATGGATTATGTATTTTTATAACTTACTTTTTTTTGTATGTTAAAAAAAGAAAAAGAAAAACAAAAGGTTAAGGGGGGGGTGGAAACGTGTTTGATATTAAAAAACTTTATCTCTGATGTTATTATTACTCCACATCTTTTTTTTTTTTTTTGACAACTCAAAACCTCCGACAAATTATATAAATTTCACTCAGGAACGAAAAAAGATATACCCAACAAAAAACTACCCAACAATTTTACTATATTTTTAGAGTCACTTGCAAAAACCGGATTCATATTTACTTTATCAATCCAATGTTGCTTTCTTTTTTGAAATCATTTAGTTAAGATCACACTGACCAATCATTGGTTCCCGCTTTTTAGCTTGCATAATAACTTTCCTTTTACGGTATTATTCCGATATTTTAGGCTGATAATATATAAATATGTAGGTTTCTTTAACCCTTTCAACAATATCTCTATTTGATAATACATATTTGATATAGATATAAAAGTAATCAATCCATTTCAAGAATAATACATTTCATTTTATTGCCATCAGTGTGTACACAAGCTGTCATTAATAAAACAAGAAAAAAAGTAGTTGCCTTTATACATGCAGTATATTACTAGAAAATGATTTATACTAACTAATTATTATGTATCGGAATAAGTATTTGGCTAGGATAGGAAAATGTCAAAACAATAAGAAAAAAGTCGATTACTTTTTATAGCAGTACTTTATTTAATATTAATAAATCATGTAAATGTTATAATGATGGTGTGTAACTTTGGTTAAATTATACCTAGTAAAACCTTACACAAACTATATCCAGAAAAATAAAAGTGCTAATTGTTGCGTACGTATCAAAAGTATAATCCCGACGGTATAATTATATACAGTTACATAAAAGTTCAAAAGAAAAATATATATATTATATACACCTTCTCAAACCAATAAGTTGTCACTAAGTTATAGATATATTACATTTACCTATATTTATATGATAGAATGTTATTATAAGTGTGTATATCAGTGTGCATGACTTTGTATCATTTTTGTTTTATAAAGATATTATTTAATATCAGAATGTTTTAAATATGAAATTATAAATGTTATGTCAACAGTTTACGTATGGGTATATAAAGAGAGAGACCAGAGTCTAAGAAAAAGCTTTATATGAATTTTTATTTATTTATTGAGAAATACATAGAAATGGTACAGTTTTGATTTTATTATTATTAATGTGTACCATACGTATAAAAGAAACCAAAAATAAAAAATACTCTGAAGTTTGTTGTTAAATATGCTTACTCGTCGCATCTGCAAAATTTGTGTTTATGACAACAAGATGTACAGGATGGTGATGTAGGGTAGAAAATGCAATTGTGAAAAGAGAATAGAATGTATTTACATATTGATATAAGACAGCACCAGAGGATGCTATGGATATCCCCATCTCTTCTCCTACCCAACCCCCACATCTAAACTAGAATCCCTTTTATATTACTCTCTTTGCAGCTCCATTCCTCATTCCCTTCTGTTTTCTTAATTTTTCTCTTCCTTTTCAGCCACACCAAACAGCCTTTGCTCTCACCAAGTTAACTTTTTCCCATACTGCTTTTTTTCAGTTTCATTCTCTACCCCTATTTCATATGTATATATACAACAATTGCTCTTAATCATACCGTACCGCAAGGAAGCGACCACTGGCCTATAGGCGAAGGTCCATTAGTCTTCCATCATAATAAATTTAAAAAATTTTAAACTATTGATATAAGATTTTTTTAATGTCCCATCAAGGAGTGCTATATTATATTGTTTACAAGGATCTACTCGTATTTAATAAGGTCTTTGTTTTTCTTACCTATTTTCATTCAATAATGCAATCTCGAATTATTTTTATTGTTTTATATACTTCTATTGTTGATTTTAACACTGATATTTACGAAATATTATACGTAATATAACATAAATCTACAGATATTATTACGTACGACTATTTGGCTTGATCATTCACGCTTTTATGTATTGACGCTTATATGAATATTAAACCAAAAAGAAAAAGGAAAAAAAAAAGATGATAAAGACAATATTATTACGATTTGTAATTTTTATTGACACATATTTCAAATTATATAATAATATATTATCGTAATAGACAATACACGTATAATTAATATATATATGTAGTTATTGATATTACGTTTACGTATCAAAAAGAGCTAATGTGTTTTTGGGACAATTGAACTTTAGTAACAACGTAGGGGGATGATTTACCATTTGTGCAACAAAGAAAATTGGTATGAGTCATTATTAGTAATTATTTTTGTTATAATCATTTAACATAAATCGCTGTTCATATTTTTAATCTATCTATTTTATTAATGAGAAATGATACATTTTGATGCAATCAATTAAAAAATACATGGCAGAATAATAATGTTATAATATTTTTTAATAAATATGAGCTCTATATATATTTCAAAAATTCTCATCGTGACGATATTAAGAAAGAGAATGTATTACGTACACAAAATGGGAACTAATAATGTATAAATGAGAATCATAAAAATTTACCATAATTAGTGTTTATTTACTATTATTTCCTTCCAGCAGAATATAAGTATAAAAGTTATGTATGACGAGAGGATATATATTTCGGTGATTATTTCGTATGATCTCTGCGTACATTGAGCTGCGTATATAAATCTGATTAAGTAATAAATAATGAAAAGATGATTCTTATTACAGAATATTATATACTTGATGTGATTTCCACGTGGAAAAGTGTCTATTGTTGCATTATTAATATGTAAGATGGATCAAAAAGTTAGTATCCTTATCAATATTTATAATTTGATCTTTTGGTTATGAATAGCGTTACAGTAAATGTTCATTATAATTTTAAACTTTAAAAAACAGTAGAGTGATCAAGTTTACCGGGTTAACTTTTTAGACTCAGCTAGTAAATACTTACAGAATATACTAGAAGATATACTATGATTAGACTAAAATGAACAAGGTATAAAGAAGATGATAACGGTTCATATAATGTAGCTCGCTACTTACTATGTACAGCAGATCTACAGTGAGTTGTTCTTTTAGCGATAAAAGTGAAAATATTTATAGAGTAGAAACAATGAACCAGTGAGATTGGATAACAGTATAAAAAAAATTCACCACAAAGTATGTTTGTATTTAAA
Organism: Circinella umbellata; assembly: GCA_025093555.1. NCBI lineage: Eukaryota > Fungi > Mucoromycota > Mucoromycetes > Mucorales > Lichtheimiaceae > Circinella > Circinella umbellata. The sequence continues at coordinate 48,542 of JAIWNF010000071.1, forward strand.
ATTATAGACAATGATTAGCAGTTGCATCAACGGTATAATTACATACGTATTTAACGGTAACAAAGAAAAAGTAAATGATCAAGAAGAATAAAACATCCATGTGAAATTGGGTAAAAAAAGAGATACTGTCATTAAAAAAAATTGTTGACGAACTTTCTTCTAATGCTGATAAGAAGAGACGGGATACTTTTATTTGCTGCGCAAACAAATTAATCACTTCGAAACAAAGGAAAGTGCTAATATGACGTTTAAGCAAATTGTTCTGTACTATTGATTTTACGTACCAAATCAAAAAAGTAATATTATAGAAAATAAAATAAAAAAACTATAATTATAAATTCGGTAAATATCTGGGAAAGTTCACAGAATACCTGTTTTACGAATCACCGGTATTTTATCATGTATATAAAATATATTTGAGAGGTACTACTGATTTAGCGAAATACCGGTTAACAAAAAAATACTGTATATAACCACCCCCCCTTGATAATTTGTAAGAAACAAAAGATTCAGGTCTCTGAATTGAATTATTTAAACAAACAAACAAACGATTAGTACAACTTGAGCGCCGATCATGAATTCATATGTATATACATGTCTTTTCCCCACACATAATAGTATTATTACCTAGTAAGATATATTATGCAAAGTCACCAATGAATTGATTAACAGATAAATAATAATATCTATATTTAAATGCATAATAATCTCATCAACTAGTTCTTTTTAAGTATTTTTTTTTATCGTAATAATTTCTTTTTGGGGCCCATAATAGTGTGATTAAAAAAAAGATAAGTAATCGATTTCATTTTTTTGACACATTATAAAGAAGTAAGACGACTTTTATAATCCAAACTAAACTAATTTTAGCATAGATTAAATTATTAAAATGCCATTGCTTTTTTTTTTTGTATACTTTGTATATATCTTTTTATTTTCTCACTTACAAGAAGCTTAACTCCGCAAAAAAAAAAAAAGTGTGGTAAAATAAAATGTTAAAAGATACTTCTTTTTCCTTCCCTCTTTTATTTAGCTCTTCTCATAATTAACAACTTTACTTGAAAGAATTCCCTACTCGGATTTAAATATATAAACTAATAATAATAATAATAATAAAAGTCAATCGATGAGACTAGCATCGCTTAACGAAGAACTCGAATCCATTACTCGAGATTATGATTACGGTAATTGTTGAGGGAAAGTTGAGGGTTGTTTTTTAAATACATTCTCAATACACTCCAAAATAAAATAAAGTTTAGTTACCAAGTTTCATGACATTATATAACTTGATGTCAAAACCCCCCACCTATCGTACGGAAGGAAAAAGGAATATTAACAAATAGCTATATATAATTAGGTATTGTTCCTGGGTCAGCAACTATTTTTGTTCTAGATGAAATAGAAGCTTTAGGACGATTGGATTTGACACTTTTAGAAGGTGTGATGATTGTAGTTGAAGTGAATAATCAAGGATATAAGGTAATGTTTATAATTATTATTATTGAAAACCAAGGTTGGTCAAATAAGCAAATAAATTAATAAATACAAACCCCCCCCCCGGGATTTTTTTTTAGATTACTTCACATTCCCCACTTTATAGTGGTGCATCAGCCTTAGCAACTACTCAAGCAATTTTAGCACATATTAATCAACCTTTTGAAACCATGGAGAATTTATTAATGACTGTATCACCCATGTTTTGTGAACGATTTCAAGAAGTTTTGTATGAAAAATTACAAAGTGTCAATCAATCTCAAATAGTACCTTCCCAACATGATAATCAATCACAACAATCCACTACTACTACTACTACTACTACCACAACACCATCTTTTAATCCACAACGACCATCGTCATCACCCCATTCATCAAATCCATCTTTGCATACTTCTACGAGTCCTAGTAATACAACCAATACACAGGATAATTGGATTCGTTAAAAAAAATACCCACAAAAGGACGAAATTCATTATTTATTTTGTCTTAATGTCACATTCAAAGGAATGGCATATATCGATTTTTTTTTTCTTCATTTTTCCCTAACAACGCATAGCACCAAACATGAACTCTTTTCTCTCACATTTTTTTTTTCTAATCTCGTAATTAACATATTTATTTATTTATTTTCTGGCTACCTTTTTATTCTTTTTTATCTATCATATTACAAATTATATGTATTTCTATTACGTTGTGTGAGAGAAGAGTGGAGGGAAATGTACTAAAATAATAATAATAATAATCAAATAATAATAAAAAAACCCAAAGTTATTTATTACTAACTGAAAAGAAAAAAACTGTACCGCATGACGACTTCTCACGACCTTTTTTTTTTTTTGTTACGGATTCATCTGTTTCCTCCGACAGTCAGTCGATCCATTTTTTTTTTTGTGGAGCATTGGACAGGATTTCCACTAAAAAATGATTGACTCGCGAACCTTATATTTTTTTCAACTTAACTAAAAACACCCCAACCTTGGCATAATGATAAAGATCTAGATTGACTGGTGAATATATATATTTTTTAACATGGCCGATTACTTGTGTATAAATATTATTATTTGGTGTATGTTTATTTATTATTAATCAAATTATTATTTTGCTCTTCCAGGATGTATGATAAGTTTTGAAAAGAATATCGCCATGTTTTTATTTGTCCTCAATAATGCACTGGTAATCGCAATCGATGCCTGATAAAGCGAATGGATAATCAGGTATCATTCTCAGTGTATTATCCACTGCCATAAATTATAATATTCACATTTCAATATATCCATACATTTACACGATATAAAAAGTGTATCCATCTCAGTTCTACGTACGTATAAAAAAAATGAATAAATCATTAAGTAACGCCATAAAAATGATATATCAAGAACTAAGTTCAAGATCAGTAGAACGATTATAATCTCTTTTCAGACAAGAATCCCATAAATATAAAATCAAGTCTACATTATTCAAATATAAATTAAATTATGACTGTACGTAAAGAAAACTTTATTTCAATATACCCCATTGATCTTTTTTTAAAAAAAAAAAACTAAATTGCACAAATCACCACTGTCTTGGTCTTTTGTACACATCATTTTAGACGATAACATCTATCCTTATTGATTACAGAATCAAATAAATAAAGTGCTAATGTTTATCATAGTCTATATTATCTTAAAGATAATGTAGTTGCCTAGGCGAGGTGATTAGCCATCCACATCCAAAAATGCCTACCACTAAAGTAGACCTATTGCTACGTAACTACGAAGGATGCTCAAAAGAAAAAGAAAATGTCTAGCACAAAAGCAAACCTAACGTCACTTACCAAAAAAAAGTGGCACCTGAAAACTTTGAGCTTTCCTCAGCAATCATCTGACCCATACACACGCCAATCGTATTGACGCTAGCTTTTTTTTTTATTCAAGTCACTATTACTTTTGTAAATGTGTATATATATTTGATACATAATTTGTAGAGATGAAATTAATCCACTGTATCCTTATATATAGTAGGAACGACTTTTTTTTTATTACAACGTAAACAATTCAAGTGCCAATTAAATTACTTTAGTAATAAGTAACAGAACTGTGAAAACAATGAATGACTTCCTATTTTGGTTACAAATTGTGATTGCTATGGACGCCACGCAGGATACTCGATGCGTTTGTGTAACAAACTGGAATATGACTTACAATGACCTTTCCCAATGAAATGCGAATCCTCTTCTTAAATCCCCCCCCAAAAGACTTTCGCTAAACGGGAATCAATGGTGATACTGAACCGTATAAAAATAATAGATAATAAACCTATACATACTATGATATATAGAAAAAAATACCAATTAAGTGCGTGGGAAATTTTTTCTACTAATAATATACACAATTTTTTTTTGTAGATATATGCTAATTAAAAATAAGATAAAAAATTTTCTAGCTTAGATGAAGTGGATGTGGTAGAAACTAAGTTAACATAAAAGTGCTTTTTCTTTAAAAGCAACTCTTCCATGTTCCTAAAGTAGCCATAATGACTGAAATCGTAAGTAAGATATAAGTAATATATTTACGAGTAGTCGACATGGTATGACCAAACAACTTGAGATGGCAAGTTAAAGGAAAAACAGCACTGATGACAAACGCAAACAAAGATCCCAACAATCCCATGACTTTGTCAAAGGATGGAAACATATATGCAATAAGAACAACTATGGCACTCATCAATATCGTCCCTGTGATTGTAATTGATCGTACACGCCACAAAGATCCTAAACACCATTCTTCAACTTTTGGATGCCGTAATATGGCTCTTTGCCATGTTAAATTCACAGGTGATAAAGATAATCCATATTTTGAGACTGGATTCAATGCTAATAACCAAAGTACAAAAAGATTAATGGCTCGGTTATATTCTGGAATCGAAATCAAGTTCTGTGTAATCTATATCCAAATTTTGTTTCAAAAAATCATTTAGCAAAAAAAAAAAAACAAAAATTACACAACGTTTTCTTCAAAAGAAACATGTATTTTTACCTCTTCAAGGGTATCAAGACCAAACATGAGGTATCCTCCTGCAGCAATAAGTATATAAACAATAGCTGTAGCTATATAAGTCCAATCCACAACTGCAGGATAATCCTTTGGATTTTCCATGTCACGATAGATAGTAGGAAAGACAGAATGTCCTCCAAAACCAGCCATTAATAAACTAAAAAATTACTCTTTTAATTAGCAAGAATAAATCAAAGAGAATTATATAGTGAATTAACAAAGAACTTACCCAAATGATAAAGGAACTGCTGACCAATTAGATGGAAATACTTCAGTCTCCTAAAAATACATGAAAAAAAAAACTATTAATAACTACTTATAACAATGTGGAAGGATAGGTTTCAAAAAAAATAAAAATCACAAAACTTACAGCTGGTTCAATTAAACTGCCTGGCGCATCAGGTTTTGTTAATCCATCAAAGAATAAAAGAAATAAAATACTTAAAGCAATAACGATACCAAGTAAACTTGCATAAGATAAGTGACGTACTGGAACGAATAGCATAGGCGTTAAGACACAAAATGATACTATATTTAACAGAATTGGATTTAAACCAGGAAATAATGCATTGATTTCATCACTCATAAATACAACGAGTGCCACACTAAAATAAACATACGTTTTAAATTAATTTCATTTCCTCTTTTTTTTTTTATGCAATTTCTTTTAACATATATCTTTACGTGTTACGTTGTATGTAACACACGATTTTTTTTTCTTGCTTTTCTTTTCATTACCTGACTGCAATTAATTCAATTATAAAAAAAGCAGAAACCATGACACGTCCTTTAATACCAAATGCAGCTGCACCAATATCACCAAATGTTTGTGAACCAGGATATTGATCCAAACAAAGAGCTAATATCTTCGCAGTATAATTAGTGACACCGAAACAAAATCCAAATACAAGTATACCAATAACCCAGCCAGCAAGCTATATTATAATATTTGAAAATAAAAAAAATTAGTCTTTACTGAGATTGGTCCGTGCACAAAAATTATACTTTTGTTTTCTTCGTAGGTATAAACAAACAAATACCTTAAAACCTAATGGCATAGCTAAAATTCCAATACCAAGTAAAATATTGGTAGAATTAAATACAGATTGTAAAAAAGAAGATTTTGGAATAGGTTTTCTTGGATATTCATTTAATGTTGAATCAGCTTTACTTGTTGTTCGAGTTAATACGCTTTCAATATATCCACCCGTTATAGGATTATTATCTGTGTATGATAATAAGGATGATCTTTCATCAGGTTCCATGCCTAATTGTGAATAATAAGATCGACTATCTGCATCAGCACCAGGAAATGAATAACTATTTAATAATAAAAAATAATTGAGAGTCAGGAAAAAAAAAAGTGATCTTTTTAAAATTGTAAAACGTGCTTTTCATTCTCTCTCCCTACCCCCCCCTTTTATCCTTACTCCCCCCCTCTTTTTTTTTCCCGCCGTAAGGCTTGTTTCTTTTAGGTTATATTGACTTATATATAAAAAAACGAAAATGACACTTTACGTGTTGCTAGGATAATAATGTCCTGAATGGATAGAGTTTTTGTCCACATGTTGTTGTTCTTCGTCTTGAGGTAATTGCTATATAAGAAAAAAGGGGGACAATCGTAAGAAACTATATAACTTTTTTTTTCATTATGTTTTGGATAGATGGATGTTTATTTACCAAATGATCTTTAGTAGAAGGAGAAGTAGAAGTAATAGGTATGTTTTCAGCCATATAGGCAAGTGAAGTACGGGTATAGGATCCTACAAGGCCTTCTATTTGTTCACTAAAAGATCGAGAAGTAGGTTGTCCTTCTCGAGATGATGATCCAACTATATCTTGATAGGAACCATAATTTTCTCCTCTTCTTGTTGTTTCAGTATTTCCAGTTCGATCGTCTAGATCGTCTTCTTCCATGGTCATGGAAGGTGATTTGGAATTTGGAATGTCCATATAATGAAAAATAGTTATAACAAATTAAAAAAAAATGTAAAGGTATAAATAGAAAAAAGGAGAGAGAAAAAAAAAAAGTAAAACTCGGAAGAAAGTTAAATAAATAAATAAAAAAAGTTCGAAGAAAAAAAAAAAAGGCTTGTTTTCCAAAGAAAGTAATCAGTTTTTTTTTTTATTCTTTAGCTTGGAGAACCTGAATTTCATTTTTTTTTTTTTTGAGTTTGCTATTTCACTTGTTCCTTTACGCTTTGTTCATCTGCTATTATTCTCAAAGTTTGAGTAACCTTTTCTTTTACTGATTCTAATCACCCCCAAATACCAGTTGATAAAAAAAAAAAAAAACGGAGTAAAAATAACGTTTTAGTGATTAAGATTGTTTCAAAAAGATTATATAAAAAAGAACTAATTGAATTGTTTTTTTTTACCCATCTCATTAACAGCTGCTTGATAATCTTCATTTGCTTTTTTGTTTTCTTCTTCTAACTCTTCTAGTATTCGTATCTATGGTAATTATCCCCATGACAACATCACCCCCCAAATCCATATTATTTTTTTGTTAAATATAAACTTTTTTTTTTTCAAATATATTATCGGCCCACTCCGCTTTAACTCAAAAAAAAAAAAAAAAAAATGGATCCGATGGTGGGAAAATAATAAGGCTGCTGATAGGATGATAATTCTTACCTGTTCCTCTTCTGAATTTTTAATTCCTGGTAATACTTCAATTAAAGCATCAATTTCTTTTGCTTTTTTAACTAAATCCGTTGCTAACTCATGCATATTTTCTAAAGATTTTTTATTTTTTACATTATTATTTAATTTGTATCCATAACGATCATCCTGATAACTTATAACTAACTTACGATTAAATTCTTCTGGTGGATCTGCTTGTACTAAAATAAATATTGAAAAAAAAAAGTTTGTTATTATTTTTATATGTAAAAATAAAATAAGAATATTAGTTATTTACTTTTTGGTTGTGCAATGGATATTTGATTATTTAATTCGGCCATGGCTGATTTTTCATGTACGTAAAACAAACTATTCGTAAGCATACGTGCCATCTATTATAAGTATTATTTTTATTTTTTCATTTTAGAAAAACAAAATACACTTATTATTAAATATTTTATCAAAAGAAAAGAGGAATATAAATTTTCAAGAATGAACATTCTTACAGCATCAATGGCATCTTGTAATTGTGTTAATCGATCCATAATTGGGTATATATATATTTTTTATTGTTTATGTACAAAAGGGACGGATTTTTTTTATTATATGAAAAGTGGAAACAGCCAAAAAAAAAAAAAAACTCTGAACAAGCCCTTTCAACAACAAAGTTGTATTAACCAGAACTCCGCAAGATATTTGTTCTTTTTTTTTAAAAAAATGCATGAACAAAGTTATAAACGCGCTAGTTTTTATTATGAGAGTTATTTAAGATAATAGTAAAGATCTTATCACTGCCAAATTTATCAAGGATAGAAAGTAAGAATATAAAATTTATTCTAATTAATAAACACAACAAGCCTTACACAACTATCTTTTTGTACTTTACCGTTTGTGATGCCAAAAACAACTTTTTTTTTGTTTCAGCAAAGCATACATACAGGTCACACACACAGTTAAAAAAAAAAATAATCGTCGGCGCTTTTTTTTTTTTTTTTTTTTTTTACTAGACCTCTTTTTCTTTTTTAAACTTTATCTGTCATTTTTTTTTGACATTACAAAGTGTACAGAAACACAAAAGAAATGTTACATTCCGAGGTTGTGTCAGGCTTTCGAAGGTCTCAATTTCATCCAACTAGTTCTTCACACAATCACCATTCACAACAAAGACCTCAACCACCTCCTCCACTATCTTCTTTTGAATCCCATTCAAATCTTACACCTAGTTCTAATTCAACAATAAGAACAAGAACAGCAACGACAGATAATACAGATAATAATTCAACTTACTCACAACTAACTTCACCTACTGGGTAAAATAAATAAATAAATTAACTTTTTTTTTTCTTTGAAAACATTTATATAGGATAAATAACTTTTACTCAATTCAACTTTTTTCTATTTTCGTAACATATAGATCACAACCTGAGCTTCGAAATCAAATACCAGGTCCACAATCACCAAGACAACTACAAATGGGAACTGAAAATCAAAATAATAGTGTTGAATATACACCTTCGACAAGTAAATTCGAAAATATTAAACTTCAAGCAACCCATTTGTGGACTTCTGGTGTTGATCTTGAATTAAAACAAGTTGACGTACCAAAAAAAAAAGCACCTACCTGGTTAGCGGATACTGATTTTGGTGCCAATTTTCAATGGGGTGCTAGTAATTCATCCTCATCCTCAGCAAATTCTTTTAACAATAATAATAATAATAATACAAAGCCAGAAATAAATCATCATTCTCAACAACAATCAACAACTAATGATACGTCAGAATACCCATTACATCATACCCAGTCTGGTCCTAAGATTAGTACTACTACATCATTTACAACAACACGTTCTTTTGCAGAAACAGCTTCAAAAGGGATACATATAAACAATGACGATACAGCATGGTCTCCAGAACAAGAGGATAATAATGTTGAATATAATCAAATGTCTCCTCCACCTACACCTTATAATCAGCGACCCATCCATGGCTTCAATAGGATGGGATCATCAGGACCTTCTCTTGTCTCTCAACAACTCAATCGACCTCCCTATTTTACAAATCCAAATAATGCCAATTCACCTATTCAAAATTTTCCAGGAGTCGGTAATATTCCTGGTCTTGACCGAAAAATGGATTCTCAAATATATCAAGACCTTTATGTCATTGAATCCAATCAACTCGAATCTCAAACAGTCCCTAAATTTTATCATAATCTGGACGAATTTTTACGACAATCACCACGCATGTCGACTCGAACATTTGGAATGCTTATCAAAGCATTAAATTCGATATCTATACTCGAAAAAAGATCGCAAGGTGGAACTAGTGAAAAAAGTGTTTTTATTCGACTCCTCCCCAATATTGCTTCATTCACCCAAGCACTTCATGGATATTTGCAATGGGATGTATTGACACCTATGGAATTAATGCCCGTATTGGATTTGTGTAGTAAATTTGTCAATGATTGTCCACGATCGGCTAATAGGATTCCTCTCAATTTAATTCAACAATCGTACGAACAAATCAAGAGTGTGTTTAATCAACAAGATGCAACGAAAGTAAAGGAGTATTTATATGATATCAGCGCAAATCGTAACCCGGAATCCGGTATGTGGGGTACGTCTTCGACCCCAACAACATCAATGACACAACAGCCATTTAAAACGAATAGTAGGAGAAGGTCAGCTAACGAATTCAATTGGGATTTGGATCAAGTGGACAAGCGACCACAATCGAACGGTATTGTTGAGGGCTGGTGGCGGACAATGCCACAATTACCCGATTTACCGGACGGTAAAGATCTATTTTCACAAATAGTTCATCGTATTGAACGAGCACCTAATAGCTCTAATAAATTCACACAAGATCCATTGTTTTCCCAAGTTGTAAATATTACTAATCAAGCAGAAATTCCAAATATGCGGGCTTATTTGATGATCCAATATATGCTTTTATTTGAAGAAATGTGTGGACCCGTACAAGAAGCCATGTGGAATTACCTTGTAAAAGCGAAAGATCCGACTAATGTGGATAAATCGATCGGTGGATGTAAAACTTATTTCGATCTTTATATGTATGGTACAACATTCTTTCCAACTGTGTGTGAACCCGTAGTTGTTTTACACGGTTTAAATCCATCAAGTCATCAAGCACCACGAGAAGGGTCGTTTGCAGTATTGATTCGAGACGATTATCGTTCAACAACAAGTTCAACATCAAATGGACAAAATGAAACAGCAGGTGTATTAACAGGTACTATTGTTTATGGGCACACTTTAGAAAGTTCAAAATCAAAACGAACTATGATTATTGGTGTTCATCTCAAAGAATCACAACTTATCACGATCGCGTGGAATGCAAGATATACATTGATTGCTGCTGATGCCAATGCTTCTACTATTATGCCAGTATTAAGTTGGTATCATTTACATTATGAACAAACAAGTGATACATTGCCAACATTAGCAACAACTCTTTTAACACCCGCTTCATCCAAACATTCTGGACAAATGGACGATTATCGCGATTTCCCTGATTATCTGTATAGTTCAGAACTTGATATGTCATGTATTATTTCACAAGAATTCCATGATCGAAAGGCAAAATTCCTTAATAAAGGCACAAAGAATTTTATACAATGGCCAACCCATCCTGATAATTATCAAGCCATTCATCCATCACAACGACCTCCACTTTATTCATTATCACCAACACAAGTCAGTGCTGTTCAATACGCATTAACACATCGCGTTTCTGTTATATCAGGTGGTGAAGGCACGGGTAAAACCTATTTGTGTAGCAAATTGGTTCAATTACTTCATCAAGCACTTGTATCTACGCAATGTTTTCAGCCTATTTTGGTTTTGACAAAGAACGAGACTACTTTGGATAGTATATTAAATCAAGTCATCAAGCAAATCCCTGATTTAGTACGCATTGGTACGATTATTTCTGGGTCTACGCTTATTGGTCATCGACAAGTCATTAAAGCAGCAGCTCCCAATCCGACAGATCCAAATCGTAAACAAGTACTTGCTATGGAACGTAAATTAGCTGCTATTCAAGGACATCTTTTATCATTATGGCAATATCGACAAAAAGTGATTGAAGCAGATCCATCCATCATGATAACGACTATTCCACCTCATTATGTCGTTGCATTACAATATGGATATACACAACATATGAAGAGTGGAGCTCAACCTAACAAGGAATATCCATTAGAAGACATTTGGAATATTTGGATGGGTGGATTGACAAAGAAACAGAAAGAGTGTCCTGATTTTCCATCTACCTATCAAGCAATCAATGGAACGGCTGTCTCAGAAACAGGGCAATTCATTCCACCGATTATAGAGCGTGAATATTTTGTGGATCGATGTGGTTGGATCGAACGAAAAAGTCCTCGTGTTGGAAATATTTCTCATGCTGATCATTGGCCATTTGTCAATTCCGAAAACGGTAGCCATATTCGTATGGAAATGAAGCATGCGTGGTCCTCTGTTAAACCGAATGGATTATGGGATCTGTCACAAGAAGATAAATCAAAGTTACAACAACGTATTATTGATGCTTTACTCAAAGTAATTGATATCAATATTAATGGGATGTTAAGTCAACAAGTGCAAGCTGCCAAAATAGTGGAAGAAGCAAGATTACAAAAGTGGACTTCTATTTGTCGATTCAGTCGTGTCATTGGTGTGACAGCCGATTTTGCTGCTGCGAATCACAAAGCGATTGAATCCTTATGGCCTCGTGTGGTGATTATGGATGAAGCTCAAAGTATTCCTGAATCAATTGCTCTTCCTTTTGTATTGGGTTCGCGAGTACAACACGTGATCATGGTGGGTGATGCGCATGCGCGACAACGTCCAACAATTCACAATCCAAAATTAAAAGGGGATCCAAAGAATTTTGATGTTTCCTTGTTTGAACGATGGCGATTGGGTGGTGGATATATGATACGATTGGAAGAACAATGGAGAATGTGTTCGGATATTGTGGGTATCCATGATTCTTTGGCAACACCTGAAGCAGATCGTAAATTGTTGATCACAGCACCTATTGCGGGCGAAAATAAAGGGGACAATTGTACGTTGGATCTTGAAGGATTAGAAGATCGTGCGTATTTTATCGATTATCAAGAAGCGAAAAAGAATGATGAAGTAATTGGGCTACACGGTCCCTATTTCACTAACAAAATAATCAAAACGAGTGATATGGATGAAGCTCGATTTTTAGCTCATTTAGCTCTTTATTTGTATCAACAAGGCTACAAGGCTTCTCAAATTACTGTATTGACTGAATCTTTAACACAAAAAGCTTTGATTAGGATGGCTATCAAGGAATTAATGTCCTCCTTCACTTCGTTCAAATTCCAAGATATAAACATTGCGTTTATAGATACTGTTAACAACTACGTTGGAAAAGAAAGTCATTTCGTGATATTGTCATTAGCCATGCCTTGTGGTGAATCTATTCCTGAAGGAAATATTTCGTTAGCACTTTCTCGTGCTCGATCTGGGTTATATATTGTTGGAAGAATACCAGAACTTGTCAATACTGGTTGGAATAATGTCGTTCAATACATGAAAGGACGAGGTAAAAAAAAAAATATTGATTGATTGATTTTGGTGTTGATTTCAAATATTTTGTTTTTGTGCAGGTCTCTGTGGTCCCCAGCTTAAACTTCATTGCAAAAAACATTCAGATCAAGTAACGTTAGTTAGTAATATGCATGATTTCCAAAGTATTAAGAACGGCGGATGTTCGGTATGATTTTTACATTTTTTTTAATGGAAAAGAGAGGAAGGGAAATTGAACAAAAAAGTTTTCATACAATAATTTTCTTTTTCATATGTAGCAATTATGTAATACTTTATTGGATTGTGGTCATGTTTGTGCTGAATCATGTCATCATTTAAAACACACAAACATTATGTGTCAAAAAGAATGTAATAGACAAAGACCTACGGGATGTAATCATAAATGTTTGAATAAGTGTTATCAATGTCTTAAACATTGTCCACCTTGTGATATTGTAACTGAAACAAAGCGTCCTTGTGGTCATTTCATTTCTGGTCCGTGTCGAAAATTACATGATTTGATCAAATCTCGACCTTGTACTGAAATAGTTCAACATACGCTTCCATGTGGTCATAAAAAACAAGTAGCATGTCATCAAGCAACCAGCCCAAAATCCCATGATATTGCTTGTGAAATTATTGTTGAAAAGGCATTACCATGTGGACATATTGTGCAGCAACCATGTAGTTATCAACCTATTTGTGCAGAACGTTGTCCAGAACGACTGGATTGTGGGCATTCTTGCCCAGAAAGGGTAAATATATAAATGTTTTTTTGGAGGTGAGAAATTGGTGAAGGTCTTTAGGAAATAATTACTAATCATCGTATGATATATATATATATTAGTGCGGTATGGATCATCAATTGCATAGACGTGCTGTTTGTACTGCCAGTTGTCCAAAGCAATTGATATGTGGTCATTATTGTGCAAAAGGATGTGCTAAACCTGATGAGCATACAGATCGTTGCCTTGAACAATGTCAGCACGTATGTTGTCATGGCTATCGTTGTGGTCGAGGATGCTGGGAAGTTTGTAATGAATGCGTTGAAGATTGTCCTTATAGTGTATGTATATTATTGAATGACTTATTTGAAATAATAACAAAAAAAATCAAATTCTATATACGGTATTAATTGCTTATATATGTTTGTTATTATTTAGTGTGAGCATTTACAATGTACTAAAAAATGCCATGAGGTAAATCCAATAAACCATAAAACTATTTCTAATTATATCTATTATCATTTGACGTTCTAAATATCATTTCTTTTTTTTTAGAAATGCGATAGACCCCCTTGTAACGAACATTGCTCAAAAACATTGGCTTGCGGGTAAGAAACGTGGTTTTTAATAAAGCATATCAAGATTTAATTAACATTTACTAACTACTTCCTTATTAGTCATGCATGTATTGGTTTGTGTGGTGAAAGTTGTCCGCCATGTAAGGAATGTAACCCCGAAAAAACTTGCTCAATATCATTAAGAAGTTTAGCAGAATTTGAACACGATGAATTAGTTTATATGTTACCAGAATGTGGCTGTGGTAAGTTTATTAAATATACTCTTGATATATATATATATATATAAACACCAAGTCATTAACATAATACATATGTTTTTATTATGTATATATAGTATTTGCAGTTGATTCATTGGACTTATATTTCAAAAACCAAGCCAAGAATGGAGAACACACAGCCATTAAGTTATGGCAATGTCCATCCTGTCAAACACCTATCTATACCGCACTACGATATAATATGTATATCAAAACTGAAATTGCACTCGTTAATCAAATCAAGGCTCACCAAGAAGATATAAGACAAGATATATCTCAAAGAGAAAAAACAGATATTATTCAAGCGATGAACCAAGAAACTAAAACAAGTATCAATAATATTGTTGGGGGCCGATGGTATGTTTGCCAAAATGGACACCCTTATTTCATTGGGGATTGTGGTGGAGCTACACAAATTTCATCTTGTCCTCAATGTGGTGCAGTAATAGGTGGTTTACAACATAAAGTTGTAGAATCAAATCGATTCTATGGTGAATTTGACGGATCATTTAAACCTGCTTGGCCAGGTCAACCTCAGTAAAAATATCTTACCTACTTTTTTAATAGTTCTTTTTTTTTTTACATGCATATATTTTATTCAAATCTGTACCTTTCATTGTGCTCTCTTTCCTTTCAATTTGCATATATATTATTTCCCCTTCCCCCCCCCCCTCTTTTAGTATTATTACTATTGTTATATTTCTACTTTTTGTATATATTTTCTTTCATATATACATATTTTTTTTATCATAAGGTAAATCATAAGCATTGTTATTATATATATATTATAAATATTTCTTTCAAATAATGACAATCCATTTTTTCAACACTCCGATCTATCATCAAACACAAAACTTAATTTTTTATAGGTAAATGTTGTAAATAATGATAGGTTCCTCCAGGTCAAAAACAAGAATGAATTGAATATAAAAATATATACGTATATATATAAATTGCTATATATTAGAAAAAAGGGGATGTTCTGGTGCCAAGAGATGAATAATCATCTTTTTTGTACTATAGTGACTAGTTCTTAGATATTGATCATTAATTGATTTCCACAGAATATTTGGTCGAGGTCAATTCTGCGTTTGTTCCAAGGAATGGTTCAGTACCAGACTATGTATATAAATTGATTAAATCATCTTGATCTTAGATATTTTTCTTTTCTTTTCAACTTTCTAAAACAAAGGGGACGTCATGAAAACAATACTTTACCTGAATAGCACGTAAATATTGAGACTTTTCAAGATATCCATTATCAACCAAATGAGTAATAAATGGTAAAGCATTACTCGTCAAACTCTCAATATTATTACTAGCAATAAAACTATACACTGTTTGAGCTCCATTTGTGCCTTTATAAAGGGTCCAACTGGTACCTTCGTAACTAAATGTACCAACGGAACTTCCAAGGGGACCAGCACCGTTAAATGCAGCGAGCCAAATCATAATTTCATACTCATAATCACCCGTGGATGAAGTGGAAGTCCATAAATCAAAGGCAACATTGGCAACCATATCATCTGAACCAGTATAGGACCATGTCCAAGTGAATGGAATATTGGAAATATCAGAAATTACTTTAGCATCGAATAGGTAGGCCGCATTCGCATATGATTTTACATCATAAGGTCCACCCGACCACGACCATGATGTACGCCATGATAAAGTATTGCCATCTAATCCAAGTACTTCGGTACATTGAGAGCCATCACCAGATCCCATTCCCCATAGGTTGTTATAAACTTTATTGTAATTAAGAGAAATCAGTAAAAGAAAATATGGTTATTAGCTGATAAGAAATTTCGGTACTGAAAATATGTATGGTTTCTAACTTACCGATATAATCACCCACTGGTTCATTATCCCATTGACCACATAATTCGGCTCTTTTTAATAATAATGGAGAACCTAATACAAAGGTTGCAAGTGTAGATAGCGCAGTAAAAAGTTTAAGTTGCATAATAATAATAATAGTGATGACTAGTACAATATATAACAAGAGAATGATATATATCTATTTTTCCTTGTCTCTTCTTTTATATATAATCATTTTATACGGGGAGTAAAAAAAAAATAGGATTACGTTATAAATGTGAATGTAGGACAAATACACTTCTTTTTCGATCGTGATACAAAAATCTTGTAGAAAAAAAAATTAAGATTCATTATTAAACATTGAAAAAAAGGAACGGAACCAAATAAATTCTCCTTTGTTGTATTCATGTATATCCCATTATTATTCGGTATCGTATTTTTATTGGATGGGAAAAAAAGAAATAACAGTCTCTTTTTACATTTATATACATCCGCGGGTTCGATGTGGTCAGTAAATACGGTTGTATCTTCATCATAATAATTTATATAAGAGTATTATTTTGTATGATATGGAAATACTACACTTTTTTTTTCCCGAAGATAAAATAACAAAATGGCATTTTTTTAACATTTAGTGGTATTTCCTCGACATGTATTGAGTACATAATTTTTTATCGATTTGTTAAAAGCGTTATTGGAAGATACAGCAAAGATATATTATAGACAACTCTTATATTTTATAGCCTTAATATTACTAAGTTTTGAAGTCACTTCATTTGGTTTCAAGAATGTTGCCGTTTAATGGAAGGAAGGGAAAAAAAGTAGACTATATCTACGTATAAAATTAATAAATTGTAAAATTCCGGAGGAGTAGGTATGAGATCCCCTTCTTTTAGTGTAATTATCATGTCTTTTTCGCACGTCACAACAACACATTATTGTTATTATTGTTGTCATGGTATAAAAAGATTGATAAAATAATTTCTTTTCCCTTAGGGAGGTTTTTTGCTTAATAAGGTAAATTATTTCGCACACACAAATATATATAACAAAACATTATATATAATATATGCCGATGTACGTAGAAAAGAAAAGTTCTCGTTACATTTTCAGATTTATAGTATTATGTAAACAGTAACAGCGGTGAAAAGCGTACAAGACAAATGATTTTTTTTTGAAAGAATAGATAAATGGGTAATGTTATAGTAACAAATTAATCTATATTACGTGAGTTGATGTTATATATCTAAAGTTAAAAGTAGCAATTTTTAAAAGAGATTTTTATGTGATTGTATATCAATGGATCAGCCTACATGTATTATTATTTAAAAGAGTAACAAAATATTACTCTGAAAGTATAAAATCGAAACATAGCATAGGAAGAATTGTGAAAAAGAAATAAACTAGAGTACAGAGTTATATTCATCGTAAAAGTCACCGTAAAGAGGAACAATTACATAGAAAAATAATGTTCATTTCAAACTAGAAAGGTACCACATAGACTTATTCTGTTAGTACGTAACTAAACGTTTGTGGCATAATATTACCAAAAGATAAAGAGGAAAACTACTAAAAAAAGCGTCAGTATAAAAAACAAGATTAAAAATCAAAGCGGTTTTCCGCCTATTAATATGAATCACAGCATAATTAAGCAATTAATATTTAAAGAATAATAATGTATGTATAAATATTCTGTGATAATAATATTCTAACGAACTCTTGTCATTTGAAAACCATTATTCTTTGTCTTTTCATTTGGAAGGTAAGAAGAAGTTTTATCCTAGCTAAAAAAAACTTATCACTTCAATTATCTGAGAATAGCTGAAAATTATCATGGGTTGGGTTATTTTCAAGTTAAATGAAATATACATGCCAGAGTATTTCTGATCAGACTACCTATGTATCAATGAATTCTTTCTAAACAATTAACCAAACAACAGTTACTAGGCAACAGAGATGTATACGTACCGAATATTTAACCAAATTCACATATTTTAATTGGTTTAGAACATTGTTGTGTTACTCAAGCACATTATATTGTATTTAATGTTTTGAAGCCTTCCCCCCCCCATAGTTTAGCTATTTTTAGAGTTGAATGAATAAGATTCAGCATGAATCAACTTGAAAAAAAAGTTTGATAGACCTCAATATAGAAAAAATATGGCACCACCAAACTCAATTTTCAATAATTTATATAACTGTTTGTTTTCTTTTGACAAATGAAAAAAAAAAAAAAGAAGAAAAAATTGGTATGAAAAAAAAATATGAATTATAATTACATAATCAAAAGATTTGTGCAAAAGAAGACGGGAGAGATGAGTAAATGGAATGGAAATTTTGCAAATTAAAAAAAAAGTGTAGTAAAAAAGAAGAAAAAACAAAAACAAATTTCTATATAAAATTAGAGATAAAGAAGAAAAATTAGAGGGAGAGGGAATAGAATTTTTTTTTTCTTTAATAGCCAAGACCAAGATTTTCTGGCTTATCAATATGTCCCATACGACAAAGTTCTCGAATAATAAAATGCCAAGCATCCATTTCCAAACCAACTCGACGACCATATTCCCACAATTTTCGTCTCTTATATTCATATGTCGTGTCATCAATACCGCGTAAAATTTCATCTAATCGATGTACTTCATCACGTCGAATACGAACAATAAATGAATCCCAATCCACATCAAATTCAAATGGTTCAATAATACCATCAGCAATAACAATGGGTACTACACCAAATGCCATGAATTCCCAAATACGTGTCGTATCCAATGTCCACCCCATGGGACTTAATCCATATTTCGCTCTTGCTAATCGCTCCGTATAATCTTCATCTGCTAATCCCAATCCAATGTCATATCCGGAATAATGTTGGAAATAATTGAAAAAAAGAGAACGGATGCCATTCGAATATTCATCATCCACTTGAACATCATTACAACAACCATGAAACATAACAAAAATATCCCGTTTTTTTCCAGTCAATGGATGACCTTCGGGTGTCAAATAATCCATAGGGTTCTTGTTTAAATGATGAATAATTCTAGTTGCTGAAGGAATGACAATGTCTTGATGATATCGATGTCTGTGAAACCATTTTGTTCGTTTATCACCCACAGTCTTTAAGAAAATAGCAGGTTGGAATAATTCATTTTTTTTGTAATACGTAAATGTTTGATCCATTGGGTGAATCATGATATGGTTCTTGCCTCCTGTTGCATTCCAATAAGGTAACTGGTTGATGACCATGTCCATCATGGGCTCAACATACTTTTCATCGACATTGCATCGTTCATCCCAGTGCCAGCTATTTTGTGACCAGCAGTTATATAAATAACAGCTGCCAAAAAAGGGTATAAAAAAGAAATTAGCTTCTTCTGGATTTTTGGTGACATAGAGTTGATGAATCTTGCTGGTAGGATCCGTTAATTGATTATGTAAAATAATTTCTGAATTATAGTTGGATTCGTCGCATTTGTTTTCTTGAATATGTTTGGGAACTTGAAAGGTACTAGGTGCTTCATAGACATAAATCTTGGGTCGACATACTGCATTCTCAACAGGTTCTGGCCAATAAGAAGATAAGTCTCGTACAGGTAAAGGTGGTGCAGGAGATGCCGGTCGGAATCGTACAAAAAACGAGCTGATGAAAAAGAAAACGATAACTACTAGTACCAAGATCCACCTTTTGTTGAGTCTGAGGACCGCTGCCATGACAGATTGTGTTATAAATTAGTACCAAAAAAAATAGTCGTATTTTTTTTTGTGAACTCTTATCACTTCTTTTTTTATGTTAACGTTTGTTTGGTATATATATTTATTATAGGTAAGCAAGAAAAAGGATTAGAGTAAAAAAAAGATAAAAGAACTCAATTTCAGTTACTAAAAAAAATAAAGCTAAAAAATTGAGAGATCGACAGTTTAAAACCTCTGGTTCCACGAAAAACTTGCCAATCAATGATATACATTTTCAATCAACGACACGCTAATAGAATGGCACGGTCCGAGATGATTAAATATACAGGATATCTATTAATGGTTAGCGGGGCGGGACACTTTTGAATTGGTATAACTTCAAATATTGGCAGGATTTGCATTTCTTTGATGGCCTTGTGTGAATTTTATTTTTGTGGCATCACTTTTTTTTTATATCATTCTACTTGCCATAGCTTTTCTATGTTGCTCAGAAGTTAATCGACAGTAGCCTTTTTACCTGATGAACTAATTAAATGTCTTACAAGCAGTAACACGTATGGTAAGATAACAGGCAGATATACCTTTTCATGTATATAAAGTTTTCGTGACAGTACTTGTGCAATAGAAGCTTTTGTAGACTCAACCACAATAGTGTATGAGAACTACCTGTTAACACAATATGGAAATGGAACGTGGTTATATTTTTCGAATCCCATTTACATTGACTGTTAATAGTACCAACTAAATCACGTTCCTACTAGTTATACTATTATTAGTATCTGCCAAACAGCCAGTGATACAAGGCTCTACTAGCAACTACCTCCAAAAAAAACTCTTAACTAAAATAATCATAGTTAAACTCGTGTTACCCACCAACAATAACTTTATAGAATCGTTCTTATCTGGTGCTCATGGTGCTGGAAAAATCAAAACAATAACAAACAAAGTGGGCGAAGGATGCTTCCTCAAGGACAATTATTAATATTATAAGTATATGAAATTTCGTCATATGGAAGAAAAGTCTACTCAATCAAGTGAAAAGACTTATTCTGATAGTTATTTACTTTTGGCAAATACAATATGCATGTATATGCAGATACAGAAAGGAGTTTACAAATAGAAAATAAAATGGTAGTAAAAAAATGTAGAAGAGAGAAGTAGTGATAATTGATTATGAGTACGTACCTATTCAAAAAAAATTGGGTACGGTATACGGAATTAAAAAAGAGACAGTATCACATTAATAATATGACAGGTGATCTGAAAAATAACCTAATACATACTGACTCAAAAGGTAATAAGGAATCATTGTTTTGTTGAGTGGGTGGATCAAGCCCGCTTTGTTATTGATAACCCGAACAATAATGGAGAAATATTTTATGGTGACATTGACACAAAGAGGTATTCCTTGTTTTATGGTCATTGTTATTATTGTTGTTGCTCATTTATTTTATTTTTTCTTCAACTTCTAAGAAAAAGTATAAATAACAGAAAAAATCACTTGATAATTTATCTGGTTTAACTGCTTTTCCTTCGAAAATTATACATTATTATATTTATACCAGGATGGCTTCTTCTTCAATTGTTTCTTCAGATCACCATGATAATATATATTTCTTGCACAAGAGTACTAATAATAAAAAACAGCAACAACAACAACAACAGTTTCGTCATCAACCGTTACCTCCTTCTCCACCAAAACCACCATCTACTGTAAACGCTCGAGATAATCGACATTCAGAGTCTCGTAAACCACAATTACATGAAATTCCTGAAGAATCGCAACAGCCAATAAAAAGTGAAAATGAATCAATTCATCAAACAACTCAGTATATTTTAGATGAAATCAAAAACTTGGCACAAGATATACTTGAATCTGAAGCTCGTGCTGATAATTATAAACGTCTCTATTCCGAAACACTTAATAAATTGGATGCTGTAAGAAATGAATATGAAAGTATTTTTCAAGAGTTAAAAGTACAGCTGGAACAAGAACGTATAAAAGTACAATATTATCAAGATTTAATTCGTCAACAATCCCAAGAAAAATATTCTTCCTCTTCTTCATGCTATCCATCATTATCATCATCATCGACAATAGCATCATCGTCGTCATCAACAAAAAAGGGTAGTAAAAAAAGGTTAGTATTCAAACCATATAAATATCAAATTGATGATTATACGTACGTACGTATAATAATAGTAATAGGTGATGATATTAAAAGTAATCTCTTATTATAGAAGATCATCAGCTTCCAGTGGATCTTTTTCAAACAGATTTATTCGTTTCATTGGAATATCACAAAAATAAAAATTATATATGTATAATTTATTCAGTGAAATATATATACATTCATTGTTATTTTTATACTTCGTATATGATAAAAAAAGAGCCCTTGAATTCTTGGTGTTTTAACACGTAAAGTCAAAATCCTTCATCCTGTATGATTGTTACTGTAATTTGTCACAATCAAAAATACAGCCTCTTTTTTTTTGTTAACCAAATGAACCACAAATGAATTTCATACTACCTATGCTGTTATTTTTGAACTATTTTCTTAAAGTGTAAATTCAATCCATATATGTGTACTATAGAATAGTAATCTAATTCAACAATAAAAATAAAATAGTATCATAACTCATTTTTATTGGCATTAACAAAAGATACAAATATGTAAACAAGTATGCCTACTTCTTTCGTCAAATAAGGACTGATTTTAATCAACAGGGTATGGAACAAAAAGAATATCCTCAATGCATTATCTTTCAGATGATTTTACCAGGATAGTTTCGGTTTAATTATTTTTTTTGGTTTGCTCTCGTCCAACTTTGTTTGATATATCCAACTTTTTTCCTCTCTCTTTTTCTGCTTTCATATTATTGATCGTTGCTTTGCTGATCATAAGTAAGCTAATCTATACTTTCTTATACTATACTACGTAAACTAGTCAAAATGCACACAGGTACAGTAGGCCCCCGTTATTTTAATGTACTTCATTCCTAGCTTTTTGTGAAATTAATGGTGGGATGAAATTATCGGGGCGCGATGTTAGAGCAAAAACTGTCAAAACATTTAACAGAAAATAATATTAAATAAACTAATGTGTATATTAGTACGTACCCGTGTAATCTGCTTTATATTATTTTTTTGATTGTGATAGGAATGGTTACCAAGGAAAAAGTATACGAGTACCCATAAATACAATCAATAGTGGTACTGAAGTATAGCTGTCATAGTTCTTTTGATTTTCAAACTAGAATGAGACAGTTGCCGTCTTTTAAACAAGCTACTTTGTATAACTTCTTTATCACAGAAAACCAATAAAACCTTTCCTTGAGTTGTGTTTCGGGAGGCCGCCCAACCCCATGCCCACAAAACCATTTTGGAAGTGAATTAAAGGGGATATGAAAGTTGACACTATGTTTTGTAACTATTCCTGGCAAAAACAAGTAAATTAACGGGGGTTGAAATCAAACATAGGTAAAATTAACGGGCCCACTGCAGAACATTTGTGGTATAAATCAGAGATGAAATACTATATTGTGTGCAGTTTGTTAATATGTAGTTTGTTAAGAATTTTCAGAGTGCCAGACTACGACTCGCGCCAAAATGAAAAAAACCAAGTTGCCAAGTAAAAAACCACTTTCGGACATTTTACTTTTCATCACGCGCCAAGTTACGTATGTCCCCCCATCTGCCAAATGGAAATTCGTGTCACTCCAAGTTGAAAAGGTGCCTGAAGATGCACTTTTAACAAAATTACGTCCAACACTCGAGACCCAACACAGCAGCTGTTGGAATAAATTATGTAACAAGTCCCTTATCGTAAAACTTCTTAGCTTAAGCCATATTGTGATTTTTTTTGCCTATAACTCAAAGCCACTATCCACAAACACTTGAATGACAACCTTTGATCGCATCCGTTCTACAATATTACATAATGTAAAGCTCTTAACTTGCTGTTGTTATAAGCTGGGTGTTGATATAATAATGTGGATTCCAATGTCCAATCAAGAAAGAAGTCGGTGCATTCGATGGC
The DNA here is from genome assembly GCA_025093555.1 of Circinella umbellata. Lineage (NCBI taxonomy): Eukaryota > Fungi > Mucoromycota > Mucoromycetes > Mucorales > Lichtheimiaceae > Circinella > Circinella umbellata. The sequence goes on from JAIWNF010000071.1 coordinate 72,398, forward strand.
GACTTAGCTGCCCCCCTGGTGGCCGCAGTGAATCCTGTTTGAGATACACGCACTAGACAGCGTTTTACCAAACAACATTCTATTTAATGCCTCCGCATATACTTAACCAGCTTCCAAAATCCCAACTAACTTCAACAGGCAAAAAACAATATCCCAGTAACATTTGGCGAATTGAGTGCACGTAAATTACTTGCAGAACTCGACGCATTTTATCATCATCCTGGCAGCGATCTAAGACAATACTACAAAGATTCTTCAAGAAAGGCTTTCGTCAAATGGCTCAATCCTCCCCTGCAGCAGAGTAAGTACTGTTATAAACTCTTCATATGATTCTACTTTTTCTTCTGCCTTCTTTGTACTCTTTACCTCTTTTTCTTTCCTTATGTCTTATTTCTTTTTTTTCTTCTTTTTCCCTTTGTTTGATTTATTCTACTGGTCAGTTCTACGGATATTATCACTTTATGTCATCCATCCATACGATGGATCTTTTATTCAACTCCCCCCCCTTTTCCTTGCTTACGAGCGCAGGGTTTTCATTTACTTTTTACTTTATATATCGGTCTCGAACAAAAATGTATGACAAAGATGCTGTATTCAACAGAGACGTAAATAAAAATAAAAAAAAATTAATCACATTACAAATAGGGCGTGATTCACTGTCGTCATTTTATATTTATTGTTTCTATGATATCAATAATCAGTTTCTTTATTATACAGGAAGTTCAGTTTAATATTTGGCCACAAAAAAGAAAAAAATACCAGGTTCAAATGAAAGTCTAGAATCCAAATTTTAAATATGTATTGTGTCATCAAAATTAATGATTCATGTATAAAGAAGTAGTAGTAGTAGTAGTAGTAGTAGTAGTAGTAGTAGTAGTAGTAGTTATATTTCTTCTAAAAAACCAGTTTTGAAAATTGATAGGTCTCACGCTTTGCTGAGATAACAGTAACAAGGTTCCTGAAAGTTTCCTTTTTTGGATCATTGTAGTACAGCTTTACAAGAAAACAAAAAGTTTTTTTTTTACCTTTCTTTCTTCTTTTCGCTTGTTTTACTTCTATTTTTTTTAGGGATTTTGGTTAATAATACTTTTTTATTTTATCTTTATTACGGATTTATTTTCTTCTTATAATACATGGGAAAAACAGGTGTAAATTATGGAGCAATCAACAAAGACAATACAACTATGAATAAAAGTCGTCACCTTGAAGAGGATGTTGAACAAAGTGAACAGCTCTTAGAACAACTAGGTTATAAACAGGCAAGGGTCCCCAACACCATAAATTACCAATATAATATATACTCTTTTTTTCCCGATCTATCGAAAATCGGGCTTATTTTTATTTTTCGGAACCGATTTTTTAGGAACTGCAACGAAAATTATCTTTATTCTCAACATTTGGTATGTGAGAGAGTGATATAGAATGAAAGTTTAATATATATATATGCACCGCATATAAATCTTCAAACGAGCAATTATTTGATTTTGGATAATAACGATAAATTGGATAATATTTAATAGGTCTAGCATTTGCCAATATCGGCATCGTTTGCAACACATCAGCAACGTTTCAAACAGGTTTCGTTTTAAGATCAGATTATAACAATATATTTAGCAAACATGTTATATCTGATTATTATTTCTTACTAAAAATATAAAAAAAAAATATTATTTTTTTAATAGTATTACAACGGGGTGGTCCAGTTATCATGATACTTTGTTGGAATTTAGTATCTATGTTTATGATTTGTATTGCATTAGCCTTATCTGAAATTTGTTCCTTGGTAACACATTTTTATAAAAGACGCATATCTTTATGCAAAAAAAAAAAAAAAAAAAAAAAAAAAACCTTCGGGAAAAAAAATAGTTTGATAGAAAAAGCATAATTAATTTTTCTTTATCTACTCTTCTTGTGTTTCATAAAAAAAAAGTACGCCACGAGCGGAGGTGTTTATTATTGGACATTTGAACAATTACGCAGCCATCCCCGTGGTAGAGCAAACGCACCCTTCATGTGAGTTTAATCTTGTGTTTCAACGCATGATGGATTTAGAAGACTATCATAAAATCTAAATGTTAAATATATCATTACTCAGTATTAAACCGGATTAAATCTTATCTTAATTTATTTACATATTAGCGCTTTTGCAACAGGATGGACTTATACTCTTGCCAATATCATCAGTATTGGCGCTAATAATGTTATCATTGGTAATAATATATATATATATAAAGAAGTAGAAATGGCGTGGGTAAAAAACTAGTAAATACTTTGTTGTTTGTTGTTACTAACCAAAAAGAGAAAAAATAAAATTCTACCTTATCGTAATTTTTTATTAGCCATGTCGATCGCTTCGTTGATAGAAATCGTATGGGATTATCAATTGAGCAAAGTTCAAATTATGTGGATCGCGATTATTATATCTTGTATCCATGGTTTTATCAACACAATTAATTTGGATAGTTTAGCTGTATTGAATCAATGGAACGTATTTTGGTCATGTGGTGGTCTTGTCTTGATTATTATACTTCTTACGACAAAAGCTGAAAAGCATCAAACATTGGAGTGGATGTTTACAGATTATGAGAATAGAACAGGGTTTGATAGTCCATTTTATGTTACAATCCTAGGCATGATTGGCGCAGCATATTCAATGTTCGGTAAGTGTGGAGAACAGCAGTAGCTTGTCTTTCTCTTTCTAAACATAAAGTTTGTGTACTTTTTTTTCATGGGTGTGATTCTCTCTCATTGAACTAACTTGTCTATATTTCTTATATCAAAAGGTTCTGAAGGTGCTGCTTATGCTAGTGAAGAAACCAAGAATGCTGATGTTGCTAATCCACTGTAAATGTCCACTGTATATTTTGCATGTTTTTTCGAAAAAACTTATCATGAAATTGTGTGTGTGTGTTTTTTTTCCTGTTCTTTATATTAGGGCCATGACCATGTCTATTGTTGCCAGTTGGCTTGTTGGTTTTATATTCTTGGTTACTCTACTTCTTTCAATTCAAGATATTGACGCACTTTTAGATTCAAAACTTGATATGCCTGTAGCTCAATTATTTTGGGTAGAGTAAAAGAAAAAGAATATATATGAAAAAGACAATGACTAATCTACCTTTTTTTACTATTATAAAGGATGCTGTTGGAAGTTACGGTGCTATCGGTTTCTTAATGCTTATTATCGTTTGTCAGTTTTGTACCGGCGCTGCATCTACAACTACAACATCACGTATGGTGTATGCTTTGGCACGAGACCATGCCGCACCTTACAGTGATCACTTAAAGAGTGTTAATCGACATAAACTACCAGGAAATGCAGTGTGGTTTTGTGTATCTATTGCGTGCTGCTTTGTTATCGCGCCATTCCCATTATCGGATAATGCATTTGAAATCATTATCAGTGGAACTACTATCAGTACACATCTTGCATATGGTTTGTTTATTATTATCATTATTTATTTTTATTATTCTCAGTACGTATTAAGCTTTTGTACTTGGTCACTAACCAATGACGTATACATCTTTGTTATTTTTCTTGTTCAGCTATGGTACTTGGATGTAGATTAGCTGTTAAACCATATCTTACAAGAAAGGGACGCTTTTCATTAGGGCGATTATCAACTCCTGTTACTTGGATTGCATTTATTTGGGCTTTATTTGCAGTATTTGTATTTACACTACCTACCGAATTGCCTATTGTTGGTAAAGCATATGATACCAAGATTTTTTTATTGGCCGGGGGGGGGAATGAAGGATGAAGGATTATGAGTTTTTTTGTTTGATTTTCTATAATAGCTCATCCACCATTTCTATTCAAAAATTTTATAGCAAGCAATTTTAATTATTCATCAGTCGCATTATTAGCGAGTATTGTATTGACATTAACATTTTGGTATACCTACGGTGCTAAGCATTATGTTGGACCTCGAGCTGCAAACGATGATATTTAAGTTTATGATACCCTCCTCTCTTTTTTTCCTTCTATATTTCTGTCACTATTTATAGCAACAATTCTTATCTGTATATATATATATATATATATTGTTTTTTTTGTATATACACAAATTTCTTATTTATCAACTACTTATGTTGTATGTAAACACACAGTGACTTGTTATACTATTACATTTTTTAATTCAATGATAAGAAAAAAAGAAAAATTATGAACGTATTATTTTATAATGGTTTCAACGATGTATTGTTCAGCAAAAACATCAACTTCCAGTAGTTTATATCCTGATATATGATCTTCAAAGGTATAAAAATTTTGGGCAAAGGACAAGTATATTTGCTATGAAGCAAAATGTTTTATGGCCAGGGCTTATTTAAAAGGGTTGCACCTGTATAATATATGTGGCAGAACAGAAGTTCGTACTTTATCGAATGAATTATCAATCCTCTTGAAAAATAAAATATCGAATCACCAGATATGTAAAATATATCAAGGACTGCAACAAGCTCGTCAAATTACTCTACAGTATATCATTATGTACATAGCACTGAATTGTATTGACTATTTATTTATTTTGCTCAAAGGTGGACCAAATATATCAGAACACCGAGATTAACTTTATTTTCCTCACGATCTCTATTTTATATGACGCCATTAAATCGCCACACATGCATTTATATGTTTAAGTTTAACAAATAAAAAAAAGAGTTTTATGAGTGGATCCGTTTTTTTGTCGTTGCGGTTGTTGGAAAAGAATACGTGTGGATCATTAATAATAAGATTTCCTAGTAACTATCATATATTTTCTAATCCGCAATATATGCATGATATAGATTACATTTGTATATACAATCATTGCATATATCATCATTAGCATCAAACTACTATATGAATGATATATTTGGCTTATAAATTACTAAATAAAACTCAATAACACGTTGTGATTTAGCACTGACAACACTTTATTGTTTCAGCTTGTTTTTATTATCTATTGTTAATTATTCGATTTTCCTTTTTTTTGTGCTCTAATATCAATACATTCTCACATAGAGAAGCGCGTTGTCCAACTTCTTTTTTGTTCTGACTAATATTGATCCACTATCCACGTATTCAAATTAAATTTCCTTTTTTTTACGTTCTCGAAATATTAATCGACACAACAAAATAATAATACTTAACAAAATGTACGAAAAGAAATATTATATGTTGTTATTATCATACGTATTATATTTATTGAAAATAAAATTGCTGTGATGTTGTTGGGACTGCATGGATAAATGAATATGAATTGGCGGTGCTCATTGTAACGTCTTAGTTCTTTTCTGCTGTTTATAGTAATATCCAAGTGCAGTTATACATATAATAATTAGATATTAATAAGGGATTCATAGGATAATTTTGTCCAGTTCCTAAAAGAGAAAAGAAAGAATAATGATTGTAAATTATAACCACTTCATTTTGATTGTCTTTATAATCGCGATGTACACCTGCTGTTAAATCCCACCTGTTCTTGAACCTGTTGTAGCAAGGCACAAGACAGCCGAATATGTTATTGCCCTGTCTACCAGCAATCTATTGTCGTTTATCCACATCAGCATCGATTCATTCAAATATGTATATATAATAATACTACTTGTGTAAATTTTCTTTTTAGTTATTATTACCTTGTTCATTTACGCTGCTATAATTTGTTACTAAAAGATTGGTTCTTACAAGACGCTTTCTAAGTCTATAATCCATGTTCCTGTCAATAAGAAAAATAATGGATGAGGGTTCTTGTCCCCAGATTTACTTTGATATAACCATAGATGTTACGGCTATAGAGTGGATGTAAAAAAAGAAATACAACAAATCACCTTCAGTATTCAGAGAAAGCCCGTACTACAATCTTGTAGGAACCATTTACAGAGAAGGCCTCAAAACTCCAGGCGCATATGTAACCTTCAAGAATGAATACAAGATATAGTAAAAAAACGATGTGAAGAATACACACCCTGTTACTAAAGTCGTGCAGACAAAGTCAAAAAAGACAGGGCCTCAAAACTCCAGGCGCATATGTAACCTTCAAGAATAAATACAAGATATAGTAAAAAAAACGATGTGAAGAATATACACCCTGCTACTAAAGTCGTGCAGAAATTGTTAAGTATAATGGATGAAGACCTCGTTCGAGAATTTGCGAAAATTGAGTTCTTCTTTATATAAGTAAAATAATCAATATGTTGGACTTCGTTCTACCGTACTTTTATGTATATAAATGAATAGCACTTACATAGTGATTTGAACTTATGAATAAAAAAAAACAATTGTCGAAAGGTAAGAATAAGTCCAAGTGGACTTTTTCATTGCTCCTTTTCAACAGACCGATATAGCCGACAGTCTTCATTTTGATTGGCCGGCTGCCAAAGATAATACTAATCGAGGGCTTCTGTTGATTTAAATTGTGATCAGTATCCTATTATTATTAGTTGCTAGACTGAAGTTTTAGTATTTTCATACCGGTTGCGCACTGGATCGAGAAGATCGAGACAGATCTAGTTGTTCCGTTCGTAATAGACGACCTTCATGACGTTCGTTACGCTGTCTATCTGCTTCTTTTTTTATTATTCTTGTATACTCTGGAACACATTTTAAAGTTGAAGAGAAAAGAATGACCCATCACAAAAATCGAAAAGTGAAGGATGTGGCCCAATTTCCCCGTGCATAGCCATATATTATTATTTTTTCAAGCGATCCAAAGTCAGTTTTTTTTGTTTGGGTCCTTGTAATTATTATTATTCTCATGGAAACAAAGACTATACAATAATATATATATATATATATATATATATATGTATACAAACTACAATTAATCAACTATCTGCCTGTTCATCTTTATTCTTACTTGTTACATAAAACATAAGTTTATAATAGTAATAATTAAAAGTGGGGAGGTTTTACAGGAACGGAAAAAAGATTGCCATGGTAAACAATTACAGATTACAGCAGTTGCATGTAATTAATTTATAAGGGAAGGACTACGGGCGCGCCAAAAATTTACAGTCAGACGAGGGGCGCGCCAATTTTGAACAGACATCTTAGTAACATGGCGCGCCCTTCGTCTACCCTTCATCTATTCTTTTTCTTCACTTATTCACAATATTCACAATCTCAACAATACTTATTACCAATATATTTAACGTATTGTGCCAATTGAACATAGAGTTTATTTTTATTTCTACGCCATAAAATATACTCAAAAATCACTGAAGCAAAAAGTTATAAAAGAATGCAATACGTATACATCTGCAACTATACAAAGAAGCCAATAGCAAAGAAGCGAAGCAATATGACATAGATCAAAAATGGCACTAATTGTAGGCATAGAACTATAATACGTACTATATAATGCTTGTGCTATAAATAAACGAAATTACAAGAAAAGGACATATGAATTATAATATAGAATGAGTGAGCTAATAGGAGCAGCTCAAAAAAGATCACGTATCAATATTTATTACGTAGGATAAAAGAATAATCTGTATAATATAAATTACCAAGTAAGAGCGTACCATATAAATAGGGAAGAAGAAAGAAATTGGGTCATACGTAGTATAACGAAGAAAAAAGATGACATAAATATAATAATACAAAACGATAAAAAAAAATCAAAGCAATAGTATATAATATGAATAACAATAGCTTCTAGAAATCTCTCTTAAAGGCATAATTTTTGTCTTGTGGCTGATCGTAAACTCAAGAGTCAAGATTTTGGTTTTTAAACAAGAATTCTATTGCATCCTCGAATAAAATATTGGTGTAGTCTTGTTGAATGAGTCAAGAACAAGAACACTTTGTATGAAAGATAGCGGTATAGTCTTAAAATGTTATTGTTTTTTGTAATGAACCTATGTTGGAGAATTCTGTTGGTCCATGGATCCCATAATAGCAAGCTTATATTAATATGTACAACACCTATTATTAATATTTGTACAATATTTCCATTGCATAAATATTTCAATATGTTATTACTAAAGTCTTTGAAAGTAAAAATAAAAATTGAATATGATTTTTTACTTTATACGTATGAATTAATTCTTAATTTGATTTGACCCATTGGATATAATAGATTAAAAAGAAATTAATATATATATTTTAATAATAGTTTTCCAAATGGCTTAATATTTTTATTATCGTAAAGTATTCAACTGAAGAATGATGATGATTCAACCGGACTGTCATATTTTTATTCGTAATTCTTTTATTTAAAGTAGAGAAAATTCAGTTTAAATAAGATATGTTTCATATAGCAAACTTGAACAAGAGCAAGCAAAGTAAAACAGACGAAGGGCGCGCCATGTTACTAAAGTGCCGGCTCAGAATTGGCGCGCCCCTCGTCTGACTATCAATTTTTGGCGCGCCCGTAGTCATTCCCATTTATAATCAATGGAACAGGTGCTAGTTTACTAGGTGCTATTTTCAATTGTTTTAACATTATAATCACAAGCAGAAAAAAATGAAATATTCTCTAAGAATTTTGGTACGTATCCAGACACCATGTAAAATGCACTTGTATATATGCATATACAAGATTTTTCAGAAGAAGTTGACAATGGTACTTTAATTTTCATTGATGCTGTTTTAAATTGATACTTGCTCTCCTTTTCTTTGACTTTATTTTTTTTACCACTCTTCTCTTCATATTTAGGCGGACAGCAAAAATAATTCTTTGTGACACTGTTATTGTCGTGTTTCATCAGGTTCCAACCTAAAAAAAAGTTGTGACATGATAAACAAATAAGCAAATGCTTTCTAAACCGGTACTCGTTAAACCGGTATTTCGCTAAACCGGTAGTATCTCTCAATTATTTTTTATATACTTAGTAAAATACCAGTAATTCGCTAAAACCGGTATCCGGTGAACTTTCCCAAATATTTACCGGGTTTATATTACTATTATTTTATCTTATATAATTTAATATTAGTCTTTTTAATGGTAAAATCAGTAATACAGTCTTCCTTTAATCTCATCTCAGCTCTTCCCTTTGTTTTCAGCTGGCTACTTTGTTTTCATGGCAATTAAAAATACATAAATCATTCTTGTCGTCAAGAGAAAGCTTCCCAACATCTTGTTGATAACAGTGTCTCTTTTTCGCCAACTTCACATAGATGCTTTTCTCTTTTTTCTCATCTGCGTACATATGTACTTCTTTTCAACTTTGTCATGTACTTGTTCATTACCATTAAATATGTAATTATGTTGTTGATACAATTCGTTTTTACTCATTTATTCGACTGCTAACCATGGTCCATGTTAAACATACTTTGTTGTAAATTCATTATTAATCCAGTCTCTGATTAATTATTACTATTTGATGTATGCACCAGTGTCATTTTTATCACTAAAAGATTAGCTCAAGTAAGTAGCATAGCTACATTAAGCAGCTAGCTACATGATCTTATCCCTACAGCTTAGTTATTTTTCCAGTATATTCTACATATTAGTACCAGCTGCGTTTCAATTCACTAAACCGGTAATTCGCTAAACCGGTACAAATCCTCACATATACGTATCAAGTACCGGTTTAGCGAATACTCACTGTATATTTCTTTTCTTTATTTTTTTCTTCTTTATACTCTTCTTCTACGTTCTATAAATCATGACCAGAACATTACTTCTTAAATCTTGTAAGTACTCAATAGAGCTTATTATATAGAATGAACAACTAACAGTGCTAAACTGATCTTAACTAGCTTCACGCTCAACAAACATCATTGAGAAATATCTCGATGATGTTAACCACTACGAATGGAATACATGCGATCTACTGGAAGAATTAGTGAAATTTATTGAAATTGTCAATGATGAAAGCGATCTACACTTATTCAAAAAATTATACATAAAAGCGCTTGACCAAATTATAATGAAGACTGACAACGAGAGTCGCAGAAAGAGGGCCGTGGATATCAAAACAGCAATAGACCAAGTATTGAAGCATTCCACTTTTTTGAAAATATTGACAGATAGCAGCAGAGTTAACAAACGTACAAGATCATCATTAACACCATCAACATCAACAAGCACGCATATCGAAAAAAAGAAACTCAAAAGACGTATGTCGTTCAATATTGGCCCGATCATGGATAACGCATGCTGTAATATCGCTACTGCTATGAATAAAAAGAAACTGTAAGTTGTCAACGATGACCTGTTGATGATTGTAGCGTATAATTAACTCATGCAGTTTTTTTTATACAGACTCTTTTTATATTTAAAGAAGCCAAAAGAAATTTTGAATGCCGATTGGAGAACAGTTCAAAATTATATAATGAAACATGCCCGTCCTGTCTGCTTATCGATTGAAGAACAAAATGCGCTGAATTATATCCGCAAATGCAGAACTCTCGATGAATTGACCAAATGCCGCCACGACCTGTTTGATCCCAATCAAAAATCTGACGGTGTCTGTTATATTCGTGGTGCATTGGATCGAATGTATGCAATCTATATATATATATATATAATGCTAACAATAAAGTGTTTATAATTCTCCAAAAGCTGGTACTTATTTTCTCATTTCCTAGGATTGAATTAAATTGTACGCGCAAACTAGAAGAAGAAAAACCTTTGAGGGAAGACTATTATCGAATCAATGTCCTATCACAACTACATGACCTGTCCTTTTTATACTGCAAGGAACTCGATTCTCGGCGGTAAATATAAGTAAATACTTTTACATCATCTACTGAATCTTTATTCAGGTTCGTATGTCGTCCGCTCCATCAGTCTACGAACTTACATGATATCAACCCTGTTGATGGCATTATAACTAGCAACAATACGCACGATTTGCTTTTTATCGAAGAAAAGCCACCAGGTTCCGGTCCATACAATTTTACACAAGATAATATAAAGTGTGAAAAACTACGGCTCGACAATTTACGTAGTATTTTAAAGGCGATCAAGAGCACTAAACTACATAGACACGTGGAGATACTTAGCATGAACGTGAATGGATACAATGTAACACTACGCGGTACCCATAAAATTGAATACGTCAACGACAACAAAGTTAAACATTTTTATTTGCATTATGAACGATGGAATTGGACAATCCCTACTTCTCTTTCGGATGAAAAATCGATTGATCAGCTTGTTCGCTGTCTTACCAGTATGATGAAGTTAAAAGGAGTTTTGGAACACAACAAGAAAAAGCTTGATTTGATAATTGAAGGAGAAAGAAATAATACTGACGAAGAAAAAACCCTTCGTATTCTCCATGAAATGGATAGTGGTTTGAAGTCATTGTCAAATGTATAAAACACTAAAATCGATTAGCTCGATATTACTTTTCGTTTACACTTTTATTCACTCTCCCTTCCTCCTTTTATATAACCCTTTGTTTTTCTTTCCTTTTTTTTTCCGTCGCCTTTCTTTCTTTGTCTATCCAATGTACGTATGTGTGAATACGCTAGTGTTTTTGCTCACTTTTGTTCTCTTCCATCTCGAATTCTTTTAATAATCATGCGTTCCAATCTTATTAAAATATTAATTTAGTCGCTCTTGAAGTTAAAATAAATAATACAGTTAAAAAAAATGAAAAATGGACCGATGAAGAGTTTATGTTTATCTTTATAGACATGGACTGTGTAGCACTGGAAATAATCACAGTTCCTATAATTACAGGTGGTGTGATAATATTATTAATGTAGATCAACTGTTGGTACAGCAATCTTCAAATATATGAACATAAATTGTGTGTCGCGGAAAATAACACACATCGTATAATCATTGGTTGTGTATTAACCCGACTAAAAAAAGGCAGATAGGTTGTATAGTCATAGTTTGTTTGTTACATTATTGTTCTCCGTGAAGCGGTGTAGCATTGTTCAGGTTAATAAACATAGATTATGGATCATTGAAATTAACACCATAAGCACCAGTAATGAACTACACTATGGTTCTCTCTGCCATTTTTTTGTAGGGTTAACACGCCACCGGTGGTTATACAGTAAGACATGTGGTATTTTCAGTGACACTTGATACATGTCTATATATTTGAACATCGTTGCGATAGCACTATATGTTCTACTGATTGTATATATTGTATATTTGTATATGTCTAAAGGCTATCAAAGGTAATTGCAGAGGTTACAAAAAAACATGCAATGGATTTATTGTGTGTAAAAACGAAAATTGTTTTTTTTATGTTTCAACGTTGACCTGGAATAGCTGAAGCTGTTGTAAAAAATCAAATAAACGCTCGATGTCCTTGTTCTAGTGGTACTATTTACCATGATAGAACTTGTAGAGCACATGCATTTTTTTATTTCGAAGGCAATGTTTGCACACTTGTTTATTATGAAGAACATAATTACAATCAGATGGATAATGATGATGATCAACAGGAAAACCCTCCCCATTATCTTGACAAGCATCTTAGCAACAAGCAGCAACAGAAACTTGATCAATATTAAGATAATTACAAACAACATGATAACGAACCTATGGAATATGAAAGAGCTCCATTGCCCCAACGAAAAGCCAAAGAATTAGTCAGTGGCATTTTGGATATCATAAGGAAGGAACAATAGCAAACTCGGTACACAGTATCAATCCTGTACTAGGTAATTTGGATCGAGTTAACTATGAAATTCGGAAACGTGGAAAAAACACAAAAGAAAAATCCACAGATGATGAAGATATTTTTAACAAATTTGAAGAGCTTGAAAATGAATATCCGGATTATATTACATTAGCAAACATTACATCTCATTCCTTTATCATCACTTTCAAGGCACCATTAATGCCAAAATATGTCAACTTCAAAGCATTTCCCTACCTAACGGATGTAACTTATAAAGCATTTCCAAAGGATCGATATATATGTTCAACTGTTTTGTATTTTCCTGAAATACGAAAACTTGCATTGATATTTCAAGCTGTTATTGGAGGACATTTTCATGAATACTTTCTGGCATTATTTTCGTTATACAAAATCGACTTTAGTTCTTTACGGGGATGATCATGGACTTCTCGCTGTCACAGAAGAATGGATATTTGTCAGCATATACCACATATACTTGTGGTATGACCAATGGCCTTAAATACTTGAAAGGCTGTTACATGCATTGGATGCAATCGGTGCAACGCATTAGTAGTATTCACGCTGTTGTACCTGTTGATAAACGCACCGCTTTCTTAGAATTTACTATCAAGTTACACACTACTGTTAATGACACGGAATTTAATGATACATACCTGCAACAATATTGTATCCGAATTCCCAGATGCTCGTAAATGGCTTATATGGTGGCTCCAACCCGATGTTCGAAATATGATTTTTGTGAATGGATCTATTATGAAACGTAGTTTACGTTTTCATGTTTGCCGTACGAGTAATGCTATGGAAAGTTTTCATCGAGTCTTCAACACGTTAATCAAGGGGGGTCAGCCACTTGGATCAACATTACGTCGAACATTGAAACTTGCTAAAAGTGATCAAGATGACTTATCACAGTCTTATGAAAATGGCATGCTGACGACCTATAATCAACAGCGAAAATTACGAAAACCTCGAAGAATAGGAACAAAAAGCTATGCCGAAAATGATGGTCATGCACCCGACAATACAGATGCGATCTTTGCTGATGAAAACGAACTACGAAATCAGGAACGTGCAAAGCAAAAAAAGTACACCAAAGCAACCACTTGTAGATGACAGCAAAGTTAGTGATCAACGAGATTTTTTGACAGAGAACGACGTAAAAGATATTATGTGTTGTGATTCTAAAGGATTTGTATTGATGAATGAAAACGAGCTACCAGCTCTGGAAGTTGATGATCCTACCATTCAAGAAGAATTGGAACGTATTGAAGGAATAGAGGATTATGATACCAGTGTGTTGATCCAAATAGACGAACTTCAAGAATCGTCTTCCTGTGAAGCATCACTACAACCTCAAAGCCCGTTTGACTATATTGATATCGATGATGATGGATGTTTGATTATGGCACAAACCCAAACCCAATTCCAGGAAGTATCACTTCGTCCATTATCGAAAACGCAAACAACGTTGAAAACACTACCATCACTCATCTACCTAAAAAACGCAAAATTGACCCGATTCAACCGTCTACTGGATACAGCTTGACTTTGAATTCAAATGCGAGTATGTCGTGTTATATCGATGTATTATGGAAACACTATGACATTGTCTTTTGCCACGTATTAAGATAGCAAATCTTAATCCTGACAATTTATATGAGAACATGCTCAGAACAACATTTGAGATGACACATACAGAACGTAGACGCGATGCTTCTAATCGAACCAGAGCATTTATTTTTCAGAAACTCACAAACTTTCATCACGGCCGAATGCATGACGTTTGTGAACTCGCCATTAATTATATCCAACATTGTTCACAACAATTTAAAGATCATTTCATAATTAGAAGAGTACGCATTAACCAGTGTCACCATGATCATGAACATATGTGTTTCCTTGATAGCTCAACTGATTTTTGTTCGTCATATAATCCTGTGATTGAATTTTATCCTTCCACCCTCATTGCTGAAAATATTCCAAATGGACCTCCAGAAAATCTCACCAGATATTTCTCCAGAAGCATACATTGTCAAAAAGATAATGCTAGGTGCTTCTACTGCCAAGAATCCGCAATAACCTACTATCTTCCAATACACGATCTTCCTCCTTTCCTTATTCTCCGTGATAATATGTTCAGTTGGGATGAAAAATATGGAAACATCCCATTTCCTTACAACATGACGATATTACAATTCAACAATTATCGTCTCATTGCTTTGATATCATCGACAGAAAGAAATGGCTATCATTTTTCAACGACAACAATCATAGAAACACCAAACGGACCTTTTATTGCACTTATGGATAACATGAAAAAACCTGTAATCAAACTTCTTAGTGAAAAGCCTGAAGAATTTCCTGGTATTTTCTCGAAAATAAATTATCCTGTATTAGCTTTTTATGAAAAATGTTAAAAATAAATAAATTATATTTGTACATGATATATAAAAAACATTGAGTGCGTATTAAATGGTATTATTATATAATGTACACACATTTTCTTCAGTTATTTATACTATTTATGAATAAAATGGTTATAATGTATACATTCAATGGAGCAATGTGTCAACGTGAACTGTTTATCTTTATAACATACATAGTAGGTGCTATGGTGCACTATTATCTTCTGTGACTCGTTTTCCTATAGTGCACGATAAGGGGTGGTGCACGATTTTTCGTGGACTTCCATAAAAGTGAATTGTGGAAACAGGTACGCGATAAATGCAGACGAATTCTCTTTATAAAGGTTAAATTCCGCAAAATATTTTTTTTTTCTTTTGATAATCACTTTTTTCCTTCCATGAAGCGATCTCAGGGATCGTAAGATTCTTTTCTTTTATCTTTTTATAAGTTGATCTTTTTCTTTAAAAATATATACTCATAAAAAATAACAAAAATATGTTAGCACGCATCATCCAGCAGCACCTGTGAGTGAATTACTATTACCTGAACAACAGCAAGTAAAAGAACATGATCAAGATCTTTCCCAGCGTGATCGTAAAAAACGACGAAAGAAACAAAAGAACAATGATAAGGATGACACGGACGACATGCTGATATTTGGATATGAAGCGCGAATATTTAATGATAAAGACGTAGCAATAAAAGTAGAAAGAGGACATTATTTAATTCCTTGGCAAAGTAGTGATACACGATATATGATGGATCGATACGATGTTCGACATATGATGGAAGATCTTGAAAAAGAATTATCTCAATACGACTCAAAACAGCAACATATTAACAAAGATGAAGACTTATGTAACCAAGAACGATATGAAGATTTAGATTCGGAAGAAGAAATGCTTTTTGATATGAGTGAAGATGAACGGGATGAACACGTTGGTAAATATATGCAGTGAAAAAAAAAAGTTTTTTCTTTCAACGGCCAGTTAACAAGAATTCAACATATAAAAATTATAGAAGAAAAAAAACGTGAGCGAGAGAAAAAGGAACAAGAAGCTGCATTCCATGTATTTGATTATGATGGAAAAATCAAAGAAGAAAAAGATCGTTCTGCTATACAACAAGAAATTGCATCCGAATATAAAGCTCCAGACGATATGGTCGTGGTAAAAAAAATATGATTTGTTTTGTCTTTGAGGACATAAGGATTCAAATAGGATGTAATGCTAAAATTTCAGTTTTTGTTTGTTTTTTATATTAGCCAACTACACGAGAACAAGCTAGTATAATATCAGATACAGCACAATCTGCATCTGCATCCGTCAATCCAAGTCTTTTTGAAATTAAAACACACGCACGACAAGCGAATAATCCACTTTACGCGTTTTTAAGCAAACGGCATGAGCTGTATCCATTTTACAAACATTTGTCATGGTTATTATCCTCTGGACTTGGTGCTTATGGGGACAGTAGTAGTGAAAGTGAAGATGATGATGCGAGTGATAGCAACAACAAAAAGGATGATAGCAAAGATGACAATGATGTTTCTCATGACAACCAACAAGATCAAGAGAGCGAAGCAATTAATGAACCGAAATTAGAAGAGCATCGAGTGATCATTGATAAAACGGCACGATTTGTTGCAAGAGCAGGACCTCAACTAGAACAAAAAATCCGCCAACGACATGCTCGTGATCCAAAGTTTGCTTTTCTTTATCAAAATAACGAATACCATAATTATTATCAAACTAAAATTAAATATTTTCAAAGTAATCCTAATGTATAAAAAATAATCAATTTTGAAAAATAGTATCTTAATAGTAAATTCACTTTTTTTTAGTATTATTACTATCTTTTATCTACAACAAGGTTTCTCCAAAAAAAGTATACGGGTAAAAAAAAAATAAAAGAACAAGAAGGAAAAAGAAGAACAAGAGAGAGAAGAGGGGCAGAGAGAAACTATGACAAAATAATGTACAAATGTTTTGTTGTTTATATTATATGTGGAGTTGTGTGGTGTATGTATGTATACATGTGTGCTTTTAGGATGGAGACAGTATCTAGCATTCATATACATAAATCTTTTTAAGCCAAAAGGGTTCGACCAACAGGCTTTGGTGCAAATCGCTCAGCAGTAGTGCGATCAAAAGCAGTTTGGCCACGAACAATGGTCTGATCTACAGCACCATAAAGGGTATTACCGATATAAGGAGAAAGCTTATTCTTAAAGTGAACATCTTGGATTTTGATTTCGAACGGAGCTTCGGGTCGCCAAATACACAAATCACCATCAAAACCAGCTGCAATACGACCCTTCTTTTCATGGATTTGAGTTCGTTGTGCAGGTACTTCACTCAACCAGCGGATGATTTTTTGAATACTATAAAAATCCAATTAAAGTTCAATTAATCACATATTCTTATAGATATGTATAATCTACATATAGGTATATTTTATTTTTTAGAACTAGAACTTACGTGACACCACGATTGCGACCTTCTGACCATAACACGGGTAAACCAAATTGAACACTAGCAATGCCACCCCAGGCAGTACCGAAATCACCGACTTCTAACTTTTTCAATTGAGCAGTACAAGGAGAGTGATCACTAACAACATAATCGATTGTACCATCCAAAAGAGCTTCCCAAAGCAATTCACGGTTAGAAGCTTCACGGATGGGAGGACAGCACTTGTAATGAGTTGCACCATCCTCAATAGCTTCAGCCGAGAAATTGAGATAATGGAAACAGGTTTCAACAGTCAATGGAATACCATCTGCTTTAGCCTTACGAATAGCTGGTAAAGCGGAAGCAGCGGATAAATGAACAATATGGGTTTTAACGGGCTTGCCTTGTTCATAGTATTCACGAGTCAATCGGATAACCATATCAATAGCATTGGTTTCCAAATTTTGTGGTCGAGAGTTCAAGAAACTAGCATAGGTACGAGAATCAAGTTCTTCTTGTTTTGGTTGTTCAGGTAATCCTTCTTCCATTTCAGCATGGAATAATAAAACCTTTCCGGAACCCACCATTTTATCCATTGCCAATCGAACTTGAGCTTCATTTACACATGGAAACTCGTCAACACCACTTTCAATTAAAAAGCACTTGAATCCGCGTACTCCACGTTCCATCAAACGTGGGAGATGTTCGGCATTATTCGGGATTACGCCACCCCAGAATCCAACATCAACGTGACACTGTCCAGCAGCTGCAGCTAATTTGATATCCAAGTTTTCTTCGGTGGTAGTAGGAGGAATAGCATTCAAAGGCATGTCAATAACTGTACAAATGCCACCTGCTGCTGCGGCCTTTGTACCTGTTTCAAATCCTTCCCAATCAGTACGGCCAGGCTCGTTCAAGTGAACTATGATGAATTTATATGTCAGAAACGAAAAAAAAAAAATTACTGCTATTCGCCCTGCCTTTTTTTTAATTCAAAAAGTTTATATGTGTATATTTACCATGAGCATCAACAAGGCCAGGAATCAAAACTTGATCGTCTTGGAGTTCGATAACATCCATATCATCTTTTACTTTGATTGTTTCATTATCAGTCGCGACTTGAGTAATTTTTCCAGTTGTTCTGTCAACAAGAACAGTTGCAGGAGCCATATCATTTTCAGACGAAAGGACAGCTTTTTGTGCTTTAACAAGTAAGAATGGACGTTGTTGTTGTTGGCTCATTGTTAATTTCAAAAGTTAAAGAAATAAATAATAAAAGTCGTATGAACTAAAGAAAAAGAAAAAGTAGAGAAGTAAAAAATAATAAAAAAAAAGAGTTAATAAATAAAATAAAAAGTGCGTGCTCTGTATCACGCAGAAAGAGCAACAATAGAGTATCTTTGCGAATAAGCTTAAGTATTGGGCATTTTTTATTGGACACTTAAAAGAGGGTATAATCGGGTTAGGTAGACTGATATACCTCCCATATAGTTGACAAACCTACTCCGCTGGGATAAAAATACTGAATCTATTGACGTCAAAATTCAACAAATGGATTCTTAATAGTGTATATGGTAAAAAGCGAGCAATAAACATACTAAACTAAATACTCTTTTTCATAAAGTTACAGCATGATTTTGATAAACAATTGGTCTCTTCTTTTATTTCATTAAATTATATAATATCTTCTTGTGAAAACTCACACACAACTAACAGTAATGAAATGGATGGCTATAATTGAAAATAGTATAATCATGATTATAGTTGGATTAATTATTATACTTATTAACAAACAGTACGTACAAAACTCAACAAAAAAAACATTCCTACACCTAGTTAATAAACTTTTGTTGAGTAAAGGAAAAAAAAATGAACTATACGTAACTGTGGGGTGGGAATTTGGGAAATAGAAAAGAGTCCCTTGAGCACTGCTTATAAATGGTATGGTCGTTTTAATCTTTTAAATGAAAGCGTTGATGGATACCTGAAAGTGTTACAAAACCCCGCTTTTCTTCACAGCGTGTCTTTTAAAAATGTTGTCATTCCAACAAAGATTTTACTGTAAAAGGAAAAAAGATATTGAACCACCTACATTAAATATAGCGGTGAGAAAAAGGATTAGTAGTGTATAATAGCTATTGAGGTTTTTTTCGGTACTTATCGAAGTAGGTAATTCAATTATATATCAAGCACGTATGATTATTATCAAGAACCCGTTTCTGTTGGTTAACAACCATCTTACAACATATGCTGTATATAACAGTCTTTTACTATGGTCTTTTTATTATTTTAACTCTATATAGATCAACTTCTTTATAACTAATTCTGGCTCTATGATTACGCATTTTTATTAATGAAAAAAGAAATCCAGGAGCTAATTTGTACAGTATCGATTTTTGGTGGAAAAAATTTAGACTTTTGCCTTAACTGATCCTGACTTGCGACTGAAGAAATCGGTAATCCTAGCGATGGATATTGCTATGCAGGTACCTTTGGGCATACATTACGGCATCGAAATCTGTTCCCGCACCAAAAATATGTTCCCAGAGGGTGTGTCCGAGAACACTTTGTGAATTTATCAAATATACTGTACATAGACTCCCAGCCTTCTGTTAACAAGAATATAAATCAATATGTACTTAATGAATATAAGTATATATCTTTTTCGTATTATTATTTTATCATCCTGTCACTAAAAACGCATAGCATATGTTGTTTGTGTTTTACTAGTTAGTATTATGTCTATGATTGATGTATTTTAGATTTTTATAGCCATTACGTATGATTTTTCATAAAAAGCATATATAATTTTTTGCCGTTTGGATGTAATGCTCAAAACGACGAAAGCTTTATTTTTATTATTCTGTCAAGAACACTGGTACGTAATGGTCAGATTAATTTACATCCGCTTTCATTACTTTCTCTCTGTTAAACTCTTTTATGTAAACTTGATATAGAAACATAGATGTGTGGGTTTTATTTCTGTATAATAATACATTTATATTTCTTAGTATGTCTAGACCGTGTAATAAGAGTACTAAATATGTCGGTATTACCTATTGTTTGTCAATTTAGCTTCCTGTTGAAAGATTTTATTTCAATTGTTTGTACTCTTATTTTTTTTAACTTGGGGTCATTTTTTAATAGAATTTGAGTGACTCATAATATGAAAATATAAAGGTACCAATGAAAAAAACAGAAAACCAAAGTAGTAGAATGTCAGGCAAAACCCATTGTGGTCCGTGCACTTTTTATAACTTTATTGGTTGTTGTAGATTAGCTACGTAAAAACTGACATTCTTTGTTAAATTGAAGGATAAAGAGCTTCTTCTTTTTTTTTTCTTTTATAATATTTCATAACAATAATAATAGTAAATACATGTTATTATTATATAAAGCCTACATAGTTTATTATAAAAATATTAGTATAGTGTTGAAGGGGGAGGTAATAAAATAGCTGGCTGTAAGGGATCCAAAGGAACGGTACTGCAATGCAGCAATAAAATAAAGTATATTTCCAAAATGCACGCGCTTTTTTTTCCTTACCCCTATTGTTAATATAATACGCTCTACCATGTCAACTGTTGTTGCTGCAGCCATTGCTGCTCGTTCCACTACTGCTACTGCAAACACCAACATTGCGTCACATTCCTCCCCGCATTCCTCCTCTTTCCCCTACACCTGCTCTTGCTCCTGCTCCACGTAATAACCTTATGCACGCATGTTTGCAAAGAGTCATAATAAGGGCAATAGATATTGAAATCTCTCAAAGAAATATTGCTCCTGTTGGTCGTTCTGTTGGTAGCTTGTGCATAGGAAAATTTCGAAGATGCTTTATGTTGGGTTCGGTGTTGACGTTGAAGTTGCGGTTGTTAATGATCTTGATGTTGTGGTTGCTGGTGACGGTACTGCTGATCAAGTTTATTTGACTGTTTTTGTAATTGAGTTTCCTTTTCTGTTGCTGATTGGATTCGACTCTTATCGGTTTCGACCTTTCTCTGTTCCCAGGGTCCATCAGGTATAGCATGTATTGAATTATTTGTTGTGGCGATCTCATCATCTATCATACGTATCAAGGTTCTCAATAATTATTTCGTTGGGACTCTTTGGTGTATCCTCTGGAATAGCAATTTGGGAATGAGCCATTTCCAGTTTAAGCGTTAATTGCTTTGTTTCGTGTAACTGTTTATTTTTCTTAACTAAGCCTGAGAGTTTTTAAAATACTTGTTCAGTGGAGAAACTCCGTTTTCAAGTTCCATGGGACGTTGGATAATCTCTTTAAGTGGGTTGGTTATGTCAACCGGATTAATTGCAGGGAACCCCTAGTGTTCGATTTTTAACTTGCAGAATTCTGATTGTGTGCAATGGTGTGTCAGAGGAAAGACGTTTGCAGTCTGTTGTCGATCCGCAGTATTGATGATGCAACTGATGTAAGCACGAGCTTCAGCCCTGTTTTTGAATTAATTATGGCTGGGTTCAATGATGTGAAATGTGCTCGAATTGGTAAGAATGAATTTTGGTTGTGCGGATGATTTTTTGATTTGAAAAGTATAAAAGTAGGACTGATCTGCCGCGCACGATACTCGACAAATCATAAACCTCTTATCTCGTTATTTATACCTATACATATAAAAGTGAAACAGCTGTAATCTTATAACTAATGTTAAAGAAACATAACAAAGATAAGACAATATATTATTGTATGGGAAATTACGAGAAAAGAAAGAATTGTAAAGTAATTGTGAAAAATTATGGTGATCTATGTAATTTTCATGAAAATAAGAAAAACAATAATAAAAAACAATTTTATAATAGTTATAAAAGAAAAAAATATACACCAATTATTTTTGATTGTCAAAACTTCGAAAAAAGTAAACAATTGTTATCATATTCGAACGACACGGCAATACATAAAAGTTTATGTTACTATATATTACAACACATGAATAAAAATTATTAAATATCTCATTTACATCAATCACTCAACTCTTCTCCTTGACTACCCAAATACGTATCACTAATTTGACAACCAAACAATATCGACGCACACTGTTTCTATCACACCAACATCAACTCCTACAAACAGTAATTGGCAATTAATCTGGTCCATTCATATGTTAGTGACATTTTTAAACTTATCACTAACTTTATACCCAATAACTCTCGTGCTATTTGTCATCAACAAGAAGATTCCGATTAGCATTTATAACCAATTGCTTACTAAAACAACGAACGTTGAACTGTCTCTGGCAGCACTTTATGCATGCGGACATAAATACTGATATAATTTTCAACTTTATTATCTTGCCATCACTGGCCTGCAAAGAACCTCTTATGCTCTTTAAATATATCCCAATTATAACACATTATCGCCCTCTCCCTCTTTCTTTCGTTTTTTTTTATCCCAGTTGTAAATCATTTTCAAATCCCTAGTTAACTGAAGCCGCAGGCTGATTACTGCTTTTGAACATAAATTTTTCAAATAAACTTGGAGACTGCAAAGTGTTTTATCACAAACATATACAAAAAAGAGTATAGAATGGCTGATAGTGTTTTATAGATACTTGGGATAGACAGAACTTCTTTATAAGTGCTTTATTGAAATCGACAGTTACCGACTAGAGATATACGTAATTATTGCTTTTGAATTATTACCATACAATTTATTATTTTATGTACTAATTAGTAATAATACTTGTGTGGCTGTAATATATATTTTACGTTCAATTGTACAAGGACTTTTCATTTTTATTACGTAGTCGTTATACCCGGTTTTGATGTAACATTATAACAAATGATGCTTTTGGATAAAGTGTAATTTAAAAATTCTAATCGCGTAGAACACAAAGAAAAAGTATTATATTGTTACATTAGTAAAAGTAATGATCCAAAAGAAATGATTTTTCTCACCAGCTTGTAATTTTTTCATTACTGGTATATCTGTCTCGCTTCGTTCTGAATTTTTTACTTAGCTGTCATTGTATCATGGTGTTCCTCTTTTACGTAGCCGAAAGTAGGACTTCGTGCTAAGAAGCAACTGCTTTAAAAATTATATATTAATTTTTATGCTGGAATACACGTATATCATATAGACCAACGAAAAAATTATAAATTTGAATAAGAATTTGGTCGGATAAATGAATGTTCAATGACAAATATGTAGTTAAAAAGGTTTTGTTAAAAAAAATTACCAAAGGGTGCGCAGCATGAACCTTTTTGTGAATTACCTAATTTTAAATGGTAATATATTTCTGAATTCTAAAAGATGGAACATAGGTACCTCAAAAAAAAAGTGCTACACGAATTACGCCCTAAAATTCAGATCAAAAGATTAATTAAACTTAGTAGGTGACAAGTCCAAAACAGCCAAAATGAGTTTATTGTTGTCATTGTCGTTGTTATTTGATGTCAATTATACATATGAATAGAGTGACAAATGAAAAAAAAGTACTGGGGTAAACTACATAGTAAGATCTACGTGACACTTAAAAAAAAATAATTAGTCTCAAATTATGCAGCCGCACTATATTCATTATTATTATAACAATAATAATTTTTATTTTTATTACCATTTACTCATTCATATTTTCCCAGGTTTCTAGGCTTTCGCGAGAACTTGGGTAAAAAGACAAAGCCGAAACTTTGCAAAAACACCCCAAAGAGCGCCCCTTCCTTTACCCAACTTTCCATATTTAACGTGCAAATATGAGTAACAAGGAGGAAAAAACTCCAAGCACAAGGATGATTGACAGAAAAAAAGGACATGTGATGTTGTCTGGTAAACAACTTTTGCATGAATAAATAAATAAAAAAATACATAAAGGAGATGATAAAAAAAGGAAAACTGTTTAAAATGATTAAAGAAGTACTATGTCGATCCCCAAAAGTATATTTTCAATGCCACCAATGGTTTCACAAAACAACTCCGAAAAAAGCACGGACCCCCTTCAGGGTCTTTCACAACTTTTTTTTAATAACAAGACGAGTAAAAGTAATTATTTTCATGTTCGTCCGCCTGAATATTTGATATAGCTTTCTTTATAAGGGTAAAGAAAAACAAAACATTGTCTTTAGTTTACACACATCTTTAGAGAGTTAACCCACACTTTACCAAACACAAAAGTGATTATTCTATAACACCTGCGTGATTTTAATACGTATAGAGGTAGATTACGTACTCTCCTTTTTTTCCCGGTACGTAATATTACAGAAGAGTCATTATTATTATCTATAATAAGCACAGTCAGCAATAATAGAGCAACTCAATTCGAATACATAATTTATGACGAGAGGTAGTATTTGGGGAACATGGAACAAGATTAAGCCAGGGCTTTTACCGTCGATTGATCATAAGATGATGGCAATATTATTCAAAGTACACCAGGATATACATTTTTCAACATTACACGCTGTCTGACAGATAACCAAGCTGGCGCCCTGAGATAATAACTTTTGGGCCGCTCGGATAAACTGTATCAATATCGTCAGTCTTCAACAGGTACAATTGAATTGATAAGATGATCAGGAACCGTAATGATATAAACTAGGCCTTCAGTACCGGAGTGCGTACCGAGTTATTTGCATCAGCTCTCTATGTTTTTTGATCTCTACATGCAAGGTAGCTTGAGAAGTTCCCTCATTGAAAGTAATATGAAGAACAGTTGTCATGGCTTTATCATTATATTGCTATTATTGCAACATATTTTCATGGTTGCTATTTTACAGTGCTACTGTAATGACATACGTAGTTACATTATGACAGCGATTTGCTTCTTTCACTAATAAAATTGTTCAAAAGATTATAGAGATTGCCCGATATGAAAATTTTTAAAGACTGTGAATTAAGATACGTAAAATACAGAAGTCAAAGTAATGTTTGTGAGGGCTTTTGTTTATATCTCGGAATAAGATGCATTCTTGATTTGAAGTACGTATTCTATAAAAAAAAGTAGCTATTCACAACTCTAATGAAAAAAAACTAAAGAATGTCAACAAATTAAAAAGAAAAGCATCGATGGTAGCCAATTGGAAGAAAGACCATTGTATTTCAATAAACTGAATAGACTATTGGTGGTAGCACAAAGTGGTCGAGTATTAGCTTGGCAGACTACTGATAATTACCAGCTTCTTCTCAGGAAATGATCGTTTTAGCATTCTGGTAATGCACAAATGGTTTAACAGGTATATAAAATGTGGTTTTATCTTTGTTATTTTTATTATTTTTTGGTATAATTAACGTATATAATAATATAACTATAATATAATATATAAAATAAAAATAAATAAATAAAATTACATGTTACGTATAAAAAGATATTAGGTATGAAATGAAAGATAATAATGGAGTTTTTCTACTAAGTCTGTTTGGTATCTGCAAGTGTTTGCATAGGACCTTTATAATTTTTACGTCCGCTAATAAACCAAAATGCAAGAGAAAATATTAAAATGGCTCCGATCATAAGAGATGCCCAATTCATTGTTACTGGATCAACAGGAGACACAGCAGGAATACAGAGAATCACACCAAAAAATGCGATCCAAGCAACAGCAATAGTATTGATTAGTAAACTATATCGACCTAAATTAAATGGACCACTATGTACTACATCACGTTTCCAGATAAGACGGCAAACATAGGGTAAACCATAAGCTACATTGACACAAATTACTGCTGTGCTCATAATAGCTGACCAATAGGATTCGCTTCCAAACAACTAGCATTAACATAAAATATTTGTAGTTAGTTTCCATAAATTAAACAAATGACAATAATATAAGTCCACTCTTATTAGTATAAAAGATAATTCACATAATAAACAAGTAAATATTTTTTTATACATTACCGGCATAATAACAATGGTACAAATAACAGCTTCTAATAATAAAATACGTAATGGTGCTTCGTGTTTGCCACTAAGTTTATACCAAAATCTATGATATGGAAGACATCTAATAAAACACGTACATAAATAACAAAGCTATTAGTTTATAATACCATTTCATCACATCTTACCCAATCTAATATAAAATTTAACTCTTAATGAACAACTATACATACTCATCACGACTCATAGACCAAATCAATTGAGCGTTGGCAAGTAAAGAATTACAGAGTGATCCAAATTGTGCAACAGTCAAAATAACCAAAAAGAATACAGCCAATTTTGTATTTGTGGCACGGATAAACAAAGTAGCCAATGGGAAACTCGACTCTTGAAGCTCAGTTGTATCTTGGATCGAGAATAATGTGGCAACGCATAATACAATGCCTTGTGCAATAGCAAAGACAACAGCAATGATAATTCCACGTGGGCCAGTAACTTGGGCATTCTTGGTTCCTTCAGCAATTTGAGCACCATTTTCATAACCAATCTAATAAATATATATTTACGATATCCTCAATAAGATTAACTTTTTTTTTTCTTCCGTCTGCCTTTTCCGTATTTTTATATTTTTCTTTTGATTTTTCTTATAACATGATATCTGATATATTTGCTTTTTGTCTTACCAAAGTCCAACCGGCCTACAAATAGATAATAATAAGAGTAATAGTAGTCATCAAGCTTAGTCATTTTATCAAATTATTAATGGTATCTCAAAATAAACAAAAAATAAATTAATGTGTACCTGAAGTAGACCCAAGAAAAACGCAAGACCGGAATTTTTATAACCCGTCGAATTTTGAAATTCAGTGAATACCCATTCAGCAGTAGGATGAGTGGGGGCCATGACAGGCATAGCGATGACAACAATGATGGTTCCTGCAGCTACCCAATAAACTATAGTGTGTAAAGAAAAAAAAAGTATATATAAGTATAATTAAAACATAATAAATATTTGTAAACGTATTTCTCCTCGTACTGACCATAACTAGCTGTCAATTATATATCTTAGTAAACAGAATAATACTTACTCATAAATTTGTTCAAATAAGCGCTCCATTTTAATCCAAGATAACAATAAGCAACACCAAGTAACAAGTAAGCAATATATAATCCAACATTTGCACCAGCATTTGATACTTGATTTTCATTTAAAATATTTGAAATAGCAATTGTGTATTCACCCATACTATAAGCTAATGTCATGACAACAGATAAAAGTCCTCCCATAAAAACATATCCACAAATCCATGACATTAACGGACCCCATTCTTTACTACTAAGAAGATAACACCAAGAATAAACACCTCCATTCACAGGGTAAGCTAATAAAAAGAGTTAATAATTGAACATTTTAGTTAACTTTTTTTAATTTTTTTATTTTCATTGACACTAATTCGAGCAATAAATATATTTTTTTTTTGTATGGGAGGTTTGATCCTCAAAAATTTTATTGAAGAGCAATAAATATATATGATCTATACCTGAAAAAACTTCGGCCATTGAAAGTGCTATACAAGATACAAAAGGTGCCACAACAATCTAATCCATAAAAAACAACATCAACATATTTTTTTTAATTAAATTTTTCGAGCAAAAAAATGAAAAAGAAAGAAAGAAGGTAATCTCATTACAGTTGTTTTACACATCATAAATATTTATAAAGATACTTACATAGCCCCAAAACAATGACATAGGTCCGCCTGCACTCATTGTTCCTGCGAATCCCAATAACCAATTAGGTAATACAGCCATTGTAGAAAATGCAAAACCAGTTTGCACAAATAAACTAATTTCTCGAGTAAATTCTTGTTTATATCCAAGCTCTTCTAATCGTTTTGCATCACGATCAATTGTATCTGAGGAAGAAGAAGAACCAGTTTCGGCTTGTGATAATTTTTCTTCTTTACTAATTATCGTAGCCTATATTATAATTCCATCAATTCATCGTATAATGCAATAATGATGATAGAAAAAGGTAATAACATTGGAAGAGAGGGAATCTAATATGATATCACTTTTTTTTTAGTTCTTTACCTGAACTTCTTCTTTTCCGTCACTCATAATTATTATTGATTATTGAACGGTGTATAAAAAAAAGACGGTAAAAAAAAGCTATTTTCTGTAAATAAAATTAACCAAAAAGATAAAAAAAAGAATTAGAAAATAAAAAAAGAGAGTCCTATCAGTTGTGAGGGTATTTATACAATGCTAAGAAAACAGGGACCCTTGATTTGCTTACTATTGCTGTTTATATAATAATGATAATGATAGTAACTTTAGCTAAAGCAGTAGCCACTATGACATATAAAGAAAGCAAATAACGTTTGTTTTTTAAAGATAAGCAGCAAAAAAAAAAATACAAGAGATATATATATTTTTATCATCTGGAAAAGTTAAATAAGCCTGAAGAGGAGTATATAGATTACGTGTTATCGTGTACGTTGTGCGATTATGTGTTACCATCATGTATATATAACACAACAAAGAAGGTTTTCTAATTCTTTATAGCTTGTGAAATTTGATTCCAACCCCCATATAAATTGCATGAAATCTAGCGGGGTTTGCAGACAGCGGTGTATTCGATTGATTTATGTCAAATGTTAATTTCATGACTACTTATCCCTCATGATCAAGGGCATAAAAAGAAACATCCTTACCAATGAATCCCTGTCTTTTTTATTTTCCATGTTTACACGCCCACTGTATCATTTTTTTTATTTATACAGCAACTTGATTATCCAGTAATAAGAAATATTTTTTATTTTTTAATATTTGGGTGTTGTCGTTGGTTATAAAAAAAAATCTGTTTGAAACCACGCTAACTAAATTACTCAGACACAAAGATCTTAAAAAAAAAGATACAAAAAATCCCTCCTCTGATAAGTGTGTGACAACCAAAATTGATATTACAGCTTTTTTTTCATGGTAAGAGATAAAAGATAAGTGACGCACTATTGTGTGTATCACCGAATATATGGATTTTATAATTCCAAATTTGAAAAATCTGTTTCATTGTACTACTATCTCACGTTAAGAAATGATTAACAAGGTTCAGAATAATTGCATTATAAGGTCTAGTGTATTTCGTTTACTTTTCAATATATAAAGATATGTACTTTTATATATATGTGATTGCTTTTTTCACACACACACGCAGGTGTACACATATATAATTTAAATCAAATCCTCTCCTCCGCATTTTCCTTGTTAGGCTCGACAAAGACAATATAACAATACCGCGCACATACTACTGTATATCATACTTGGTTAACTTTTTTTTAAACGTATTTTGTTGCTTAAAAAACTATGTATCGTTATATATTATATATGTATATAGTAACAATAATAATTATTGATTTTTAGAATTAATATGTAATTAAAGATAGGTTTATTTATAAAACTGTCACAATGATGTTGTATTACCATTATTTAATACTAATTATTATTGTTACTATTCTTTAGATGTTGATGATGTTAGGATGATTTTTGATTTTAGTACGTCAATATCGGATATTGGTAAACCACAAGTAAAATTCTCACAAATATATGCTTGTACGGCTTGTCTGTCTTTATCTTGTTTCTGTATAAGGTCTTGGAACACACTGTTTTGTTCACATAGAAACTTTACATCATTTTTATTTTGTGCTTGTGTGGCATCAAACCGAACCAGTAGCAAATTAGGAGCGAATTCTTGATTTACAATTGTAATAAAGTCGTCCACTTTGGAATTATCTGATCCAATAATAACAACCTATTCCATATATATATATTAGCAGTAATAATGACAATGACAATATAAATATAAATATAAACTTTTAATTTTATTTTTATCTTTACCTCTTTGACACCTTTAGCCACAAGTAAAAACGAAGATACCAAAGCTGGCATAGCAAATGGGAATTTACTCAATTCAGTATAGAATGACTCAATTGTAACTTGCGCCATCTTGCTATATCTAGATGACTCTTTTTGTAGTAATGTACTCAACCGAATTAGGTTACTAACCGATATGGCATTACTAAAAAAAGAATATAACAATAAATAAGTTTCTCACTCCACGTTATTTTCCCCTCTTCCTCTTTCTCCCAAAAGTAAATATGTCATTGGAAAAAAAAATGTGTTTTTTTCTCACCCTGAAGGTTCTGCACCATCTTGTTCTATTATCAAAAATTTAAAGTGCTTAGTAAGTATCATTGTGACAATAGATATGGTAATGTATATTATACTATCTTACCTTCTTTCATTCGCACCAATATTGATTTATCTTCACTATTCACATTAAAATATCCATGATTATTCTCATCATAAAATTGTTCATTTTGTTTTTCTTGTAAAGAATGGGCCCATTTAATCCATTGTTCATCAAATGTTGCTTCGTAAAGATCCAATAACCCTTGGATCAAATAACTTGAATAATAATTATATATTAGTCAAAATGGCTTATTTTCATACACTTCTAATTATAAGAATATACATGTACCTGTAATCATCCAAGAACCCTTCAATATTGGATGGCCCTTCTCTGAAACTTCGAAGTAATATACCCGTTTCACCATTATACATATTTGAATAAATAAATGTTGCTGTTTTCTTAGCTAATTCAATAAAGCTAGGCTCATTGAGAATCCTTCCTGCTTGTGATAATCCAGATATCATTAGACCATTCCAACTCGTCAAAATCTACAAAATAATATATATATTTAGCAGGTACTTTTTACATATTGTTATCTTTTCACAGTGATAAAAAGTCTTAAAAATATATATACTTTATCATCCCGATGAGGTTTAGGTCGCTGTTCAAGACGATGTTTCCATAATTTTTCTTTTGCTTGTTTTAAAATATGATCCACTTTATCTTTGGTTAAATCAAATTTATCAGCAGTTTCTTGTTCAGAATGTATTTGCATCAAGACATTCTATTATTATCGATGAAAATTAAAAAACAAAAAGAACCTAAATCGTTTACTAGCTTGTTCCTTATTTTAAGAAAAAAGAGAAAAGATACTTACTTTATTCTCAAGTTCACCATGTGGATCTTGAGTTGGATCCACATTTCCTTGATCTTCAACACCGTAAAAATAAAAGACAACTTTTGCATCCTCTTCACCAATAATATCGATAATTTCTTGCGCCTCCCATACACAAAATGCTCCCTCTAATTATTATGTATATACATATTAGTATGATGAACTCATTTCAATATCTACACTCACATATACATATCCTAATAAATAAGTGTTTAAACTGTTTACCTAACTTTTTAGTAGCTTGATCATTAGGTAAGGAATCAGCATCTTCAGCAGCATAAAAAGCACCATCTTTATGTTGAAGATCACGAGAAACATAATGAACAATATCCTTAGCAACAGTTGCATATGATTCTTTTTTTGTGATTTGATAAGCTCTCGAATAAACTGATAATAATTGAGCTTGATCATATAACATTTTTTCAAAATGTGGAACATGCCATTTTTGATCTGTGCTATATCGATGAAATCCACTTCCAATATGATCTAGAAATACAAATAAAAAAAAAATTAATTATTTCAGCTACAACTACATACACTAATTATCAACGATGGTTATCCGTTATATCTAGTATAGATATCTCTCATGTCGAACAAAAAAAAATGGGCGGGGAAGATCACAACTTTACCATGTATACCACCACGAGCAATTTTCTTGAAAAAACATGCAGTTCTGTTAATATAAATCCCAAGGCATACAACGTAATTTTTTCTTGTACGTATTAAGACTTACATCCAATGTATATAAAACCATGTCTAATGCTTTTTCATCTTGTTCTTGCTTATGATGATATCCATAATAATCAAATAAAAAGACCAATTGAACAGGTGTTGGAAATTTAGGTGATTTTCCAAATCCACCATATTTTGTATCAAAAGAAGAAATAAAATAATCATACACTTTTTCTGCAAGTGACCATGGATCCACTGTTTCTGATGAGCTTGCTTCAGGTTTTGCCTAGTTTCATCGATACATATAAACACATACATATATATAATGTGTATTAACAATAGTCATTTAATATAAAACTACTCCAATAAAGCAACTAATAGAGCTTTTTTTTTTTACCTCAGCATATGCTTTAAGTTGTGCCACAGTAGATTTCCCACTATTAATCAATTTATCAGGAGTAGCCATCCAAATTTGAGCAATTCTTGTCAATAAACTTTTGAATCCTGGACGTCCATAACGATCATCAGGTGGGAAATAAGTACCACCAAAAAAGGGTTGTAAATCAGGAGTCAAAAATACGGACATAGGCCATCCTCCTCCTCCAGAAGTCAATTGTACAAATGTCATATAAAATTTATCTACACCTGGATTTTCTTCACTAATGTGTGTTTGTTTGCGTTATTATTATTATTATCATCCATCATCTTTCTCTTTAGTTTTTTTGTTTGCTTACCGATCCACTATACAATGATAAAAATTATATATTAGAACCAATGGAATGATATATAAATTACGAACAATAACAATAAAGAAAATAACCGAAAAATAAAGACACCCATGTATATATATATATACCTTTGATATTAATGTAAAACTTATTCATAACATCGGCCACTTTATCATTTTCAAATGATTCATGTTCCATCACATGACACCAACTAAAAAAATAAGTTGCATGAATTTTTTAACACCTGAATCGAATAGATACACAATATAGATGATATATAAACTTTAAACATACTGGCATGTGCTATATCCAACGCTTAAGAAAATAGGTTTATTTTCTTGTTTTGATATTTTAAAAGCTTCTTCTCCCCATGGATACCAATTTACCTATAAAAAAAAGCTATGATGTTATTTCTTTGTCATACAAAAATTAAAATAAAAAGTTTTTTATTCTTTTCCTTCAAAACTTACTGGATTATGTGCTATATTTATTTATAACCGTCACCCAAAAAAGAAATTATTTAAAGTTAATACTCATGAAAGGTTACTTGATGTATTCTTGACGTGTTTTTTTTTTGTTTATTGTTTTACCGTGTTGCTATGTAAGGTGAAACGAGTTTATTTTTATTTTTAGGTCATTTAAGTACAAGCTAAATTAGAACCCATTTCTTTTAAAAAAAAAGTCTTCTTTCATTGTTAGTAAATTACGAATTCTTACCAGAAGATAAGGACTCTTTTCGTTAATGAGCCGATTTGTATGCTCTTGTTTTTCCTCCATTTTATTTTCCTACGTCAAAAAAGAAAAAGAAAGAAATGCTTTACGTGGGAAAACACGAAAGTTAAAAATAGATAGTGTGGGCGGAGATGGTAAGAGAATAATAAAAAGAAAGCCTGCATAAATTATGTTCTTACATGTTCGCTCCCTCACCATTTTGTCATTATGACGACAATAGTATCCTAGATATCGTCCATTTTCATATTTCGCTCAATTATAAAAAAAGACCATCGATACACTTCTTAAAATAATAAATTATCATTTTACACAGCTGATTAAAATGAACATAAAGATATTTGTTCTAGTAATAGAAATCATCTAAAATATTTATCAAGTCTAACTATGCATAAATTTACCCATTTATGTCTTATATTCTTTGATTACATAAAATAATAATAATGACAGTTATGACAAACAGGGGGGGGAGATAATAATGATGTAAGAATAATATAAAGAGGCATATCAAAAATTATTATTGTTTGTACGTATTTCATTATTTATCTGTTTTCGACCACCATGCTCATTCAAATTTACGTATAAACAGCGTATCATTCTCACTGTTGACTTAAGATGATCAAGAAAATATAGTTTATTCGAGATGCTACGAATATATACTAATTATGAAAAACTATGGTTTAATTTTCAAAATGGTTTACAGCTTGTAGTCAAGAAGTTGATATAGTCGCTTCCTTCATGATATCCGTTGTTTTAATATGTATTTCGACCTGTTCATTTAGTTTTTCTATACACTTTATGTACCGATACGTAAGAAAAAAATTAGCATTGAGAAACAATTTGAATGCGGGCAGAAAAAAAGCTAAATATATTGTAGGAGATATGAAGAAGAGTAAAATAAGTTCAATGATATATATAAAGCCCCAAGTATCTATATTTTTTAGAATGATCACGATAAGTAACATAATGTCGCTCCACCTTTGAATACTATTGCAATGAATGATTATGTAGATTATACTGTAATTTGAGATACGTAAGGAACTATTCATACGCCACTCATATCAGATATATTTTCTTAAAAAGAAAAAATGATGAATAATTTAACGCGTAATTTAGAATAGATAGCAGAAACCCGCCATTTTGAAACAAAACAATTATTATAGCGTATTTTCCAGCATAAATGGATTATCATATGGTAGAAACATAAAGTGATACATATATTTTCAGCTTGGAATAAAAGTAAAGTCTATAAGTAGGGTAGATGGAGGAAACAGTCTGTCCCACTTCCCAGACAATACTTATTAATGGTAATTGTGAACAATTTTCCTGTATATATACCGTCTTTAAATGTCACTATTCGCCTTTCTTCATTCACATATAGATAAATATAGTACAGTTGAATTTTATTAACTGTTCTTTATAGCATGAAAACAAGAAAAAAATCAAGTCGTAGACTGCTGTCATTAATAACAACATAGTACGTAGTGAAAATAAACATTTCTGTTTCGGGTTGAATAGTAGTAATAAACAGGAGCCAAGTCAAAAATTTTAACATATTACTGTACCTACTTTTGATATTATTATTAATATTTGAACTATAGTTTATTGAATATGATTTGAAGTGATAGATGATTATTGCATTCACTTCTAGCTATAAAATACCCTGCTAAGCCAACATCATATATCAAAATGACTTTAAATAGCTAGTCTCTAAAATTAATAAATTCGTCGGCCGATTTCATTTTATATTTTCAAAAAAGCCTCCCTTTCCCTATTCCTTTTCCTTTCTCTTCCTCTTTCTCTTTTCTACTTTCTCAGTTTTATGCATAAAAAGAACAATATGGTTACCAGAATGGATGTTATTATTGCTGGATTTCCAGGATTGTTTATTAACGTTCCTTACCGAGAAGATGAATCAATACAATATCTTCGAGATCGAGTATCAAATATTTTGGATGGTTCAGTATTGGGTCATTATAATGATAAATGTGAATTATATATGGATGGAATACCCATTGAAGATTATACAAAATCCATCTATGATTACAAACTATTTGGAAAAACAATTACTTATAAGGGTTGCGCATCGTTGTTTTCGAACGCTCGAACACCTCCTCCAAAAATATCACTTATCAAACAATCCTGTGAACAACAACAATCAACTCATGTTTCAGAAAAAGAGGTACAACAAGTTGACATCAGTGCGGGGATCACGGCCAATGAGGAATCCATACTTGAAACACCGAAAATCCAACGACGACGTCTTTCATCACTCCTTTCTCCTGAAGGATTAAAAAAACAGAAGTTAACACCATCAACGACTCTGTCTTCAAACGTATCAGATTCCTCGTCATCATCATTCTTGACTTTAAAAGTGGTTACAGCAGAAGGAGGGCACGTTACTGTGGATCTGAAAAAAACAGCTACTGTAAAAGATCTCAAGGAAAAGTTATCTTACATGGCTGGAGTAAAGCCTTACGAAAATGGATTACTACCTGTCTGTGAACAGTTTTTATTCTTTAATGGATCAATATTAAAAAGCAAAAATTTTATTTCTAAGTACACGGATATTCAAGATGGGGAAATTCAGCTCGCTATAAAAATACCTAAAAATTATGATCCAGACGAACGACAGCGAATATCCAAAGGTCCTAATCCCGTTGAGCTCTTTGTAAGGACATTGCATGGGACACGTTTTTCGATCTTTATTGATGTAACAACAGAATCTATTGAAGAAGTAAAACGAATGATACACTATTACGAGGACACCCCACTCGATCAGCAACGTTTGATTTTTGATGGGAGACAACTAGAAGAGATGCGTTTATTGAGTGATTACGATATTGAAAAAGGAGATGAAATACATTTGGTTCTTCGACTACGTGGTGGTGGAGGTATACCTATTATGTTTGCTGATGTATCTAATTCGGGAGGTCTTCATAGATTCGCGTATTCAGACGATGCTCCCGAAGGTCGAACGGTAATTAACGGAATCAATATTGAAGTAGAATGTAAATGTACACCTACATATCGAGTTATTTATAACAAGGGAATGGGGGTTTATGAATTGGGTAATTCGTTTACTCAATGTCCCAATTGTCATGGTACAAATGTCAAGGCAATTACTGTTGGATTCGTCAGTTGTCAGTATAGAATTCATGGTGTTAAAGAAGATGGTACAGAGTTCAAGTCAGATTGGAAAAGGGTGTCTGATGAAGATGCTTATCAACGTTATGATCCAAGTGATCAAGTTTTATGGAAACGATTGGGAATCGAATCCAAGGATATTGATGAAGAAACAGAAGGCCCTTGTTGTACTATTTGTCTAGAGAATATCAAAGATATAACAACATTACCTTGTGGTCATCAATTCCATACTAGCTGCATTTCTCGTTGGAAATTGACATGTCCTAATTGTCGAGCTTCACGTTTATAATGGTAGCAAGTTTTTTTTTTTGATGTTTCATTAATTCATATTCCAAATATACATTGACTGCATAAAAATATTTTTAAACATTAAATATCTTATGTATTCATGTTTTAATTCAACATTAACAATTCATCGATTGTTGTTGTTATATCATGTTATATTACCAATGTATTAAATTCTTCTATATAAATAATTCAAATAAATCAAATGTAGATATACACTACACGTTTGTGTATTGTACATACAAGAGTGAATCATGACGATAAATATAGAAAAACGAACACTAATAAAGCATACCGTAAAGCTTTGCTTCTTTTTTAGAAAAAGTTACAGTCTACGTAGCTAGATATATTTTATTACATGTAATAGCTTTTTAAGAGAAAAAGAGGTGATAAAGTTTTTTTTTTCATTCCTTGTTTGGAAGATACATTGAAAGAATAATAAAACGTGTTATCAAATGTCTTCAACTATTCTGACCTTTTGTTTTGCATGTGCTATACAATCTTTGGTAACTTGTGCACAACTCCTGATCACTAGCTTGGTCAATATCAAAGGATCCACCTTATTCAACAGTTCATATATACCTTTGTCCGTCACATGGTTTAAGACACCGAATTCGAGATATTCCAATTAGCAAGAGTAATCTGTTATTGAATTCATTTTTATTAAACAAACGTGTGTGTCAATTGATTGCTGAGTTTACTTATCATACTGTTTATTCCATTCGTGGAGATACTACCCAAACAACATAGAATTATGCCATGTAATGTGTTGATGGCGGGTAATACTGAGAGTATCTCGTCAGATATTATAGAGCAGTAACGAAAATCAACGCATTTCAATGATAAATGAGATTTCTTTGCGGCTCTTGCATATCGCTTAAACAGATGAATTAAACTTAACCTGTCCGTGGTGGTGGTATAATCGTACCACAGTTTCAATGCTGAAAGTGGAGGGATGAGTAAAAGTGCCTCGATATGACCATTCATATCATGCATTTTTATTACATGTAGATGTGGTAAAATGGTGGTATTGCGTATCGTATGAAAGGTTAACTCTTGAATTCCAACATAAGACCAAAATGCCAGATGTGTAATGTTATCCAACGTAAAAGCGGGGTACCTTGTGTAAAGGTGCGGTAGATTGTCTGGAAAGATCCGGAAACTATGTACAACAAACTTTTGTAGCGTCGTTTTATTCTTGTATACGTATAAACATTATTCATTACAGAAGTAACATATGGACCGACCAGGAAGTCATGGCATGTGGTACCATCCATCGATGGCTGTCTTTAGTTTGATCCCGCTCGTCTTTGGTCGTGCCATTGATCCTCCCTTACTACGTATTCTGTCGTGCAAATATACAAAATCCTATTTTGATTTGATCATCCCATCCGGCTCCAATTTTAAGTTCAGTGGATAACCGAAAAGGTCTTGTAT
Source organism: Circinella umbellata (assembly GCA_025093555.1). NCBI lineage: Eukaryota > Fungi > Mucoromycota > Mucoromycetes > Mucorales > Lichtheimiaceae > Circinella > Circinella umbellata. The sequence continues at coordinate 110,710 of JAIWNF010000071.1, forward strand.
ATAGACTATTTTCTTTTAGTGAAGTTAATGTTTATTAACATAAAGAAGAAAGAAGTAGAAATAATTTTATCTAACCCACTGACTTTAAAAAAAGGGGCAATATAAGAGAACTTTGCATAAATGATATCTTCTAACATTTATTACGATGTTAAAAACAATGCTTTTGTTTTCAGTGGTATGGTGATAATAAATTGACTTATTCAATGTTATAATATTACATGATAGATATAAAATGTAGAATAATTATAACAAGATTGTAGAATTAATAAGACAAGAAGGGTGTATTTTTAAATATAAGCTAATGTTAAATGACAATCTACAGAATAGTGACAACCGAATGTATATATCAATGCACGTAACCGCATTAATTCTTATTGCACCATTTTAAATGGTAAAATCAATCATACGTACGTACAAGCTTGGTTTAATGTCATATCAGGGCTTAATATATTTTGAACGAAACGTTACATCTTACATATATTATGTGTATATATAATCGAAACATTCTAATATACTTGTAAAGCTCTCGTATAACGAATATAATAGATTATATACTATTATTATTCTTGTTTTGTTGTTGTTATGGATACTACTACAATAACAAGTTGTTGTCAAGATTCAAGGCGGATGATGAAATAAGAATATGTGCGAGGCTGAGTTGTTTAGAATCTGAGATAACTTTTTTTGTTTTTTGTTTTTGTGCTTTCTTTTGTTGTTTCGTCTTTTCTCATCATCTCAACCCCTCGAAACCCCCCCCCACTAAACTCACATCAAAATGGAAAAACAACAAGAAGAACAACAACAACAACCAAAGACATGGATTGATAAACAAGCCAATTCACCTTATCCAATTTGGGCCCTTTCTGCGTTATGTAAATAGTTAAATTGAATTGAATAATGATAAATATTATTTTCGATATTATTAACGTAACATTGTATATATGATCAATATATTAGCATTTGCTACGATACCTTTAGCTACTAAAAGATTACCTGGAATGCCATCTTTATTACAATCATTTGCTTTTGGTGGTATTTTTGCTGGTGCAGGGTAAAAAAAATAATATAAAACAATAATGAAATTAAAAAAAAAAAAGCACGCGTTTTTATATACAATAATAATATTAATATTATTATAGATATGTAACCCATGTTGGTGATGCTGAAAATGGTGCTGGTATTGCTACAGGTAAAAATATATATATAAATAAAATTGAACTAGAATAATAATAGGACTTACACATACAAAAAAAAAATCATACTTTTTTAATATAGCTTGGTGTCTTTCATGGACATTTCTAAATGCAAAAAGAACTATAATGTCAATGAAACCAGTACCATTAGTTTTATTAAGTACTGTAGTATTAGATACTGTCATTTATGGTAAAAAGACACTTGAAGTCAATGGCTACATTTAAAAAATAAAAAGAGAGAGAGAGAGAAAAGTAGATTTATAATAATAATAATAATAATAATAATAATAATAAAAATCGGTTTTTAAATTTACCCCCGCATTTGCTTGTTAGTCTGTGATTCTTTTTATGTTGTTATAATGGTGTTGGTAACACCAATATGCATATCTGTTTTTTTGAGAGAGAGAGAGAGAGCGGACTTGAACAAAAAGGGACCGCGTGCGTGTAAGTAGAGTGTATGTGTGGAAGTTGGAAAATAAAAACGAGCGATGATATGCTGTGAAAATAGACCCCACCTTTTCTAAATTGAGCTTCTATACCAAATACTTGAAATGCGGTCAATCACATTGTTGTACACTTGGTGAAATGTTATCTTCTTACTTATAGTAAAGTACCACTTACATATTACTATAGATTCAAACACACAATCTGATAACATTTAAAGTTTGATATTAGCTGCTTCTTTTAAGTCGTAAAAAATTAAATCTAATTGATAAGACCTGATAACTTTTGATATTCATAGGGAAAACAATTGAATACACGAGTTTTTGTTCTATTTGACCTACAATGTTGTCATAAATAAGACGGTCAGTTATTTTTAGTAGCATCACTTATCTTTTTTTTTCCATAGAATAATGCTACTACGTAGCGAACTCAATCATCATAATTGTGGGTTTTATATTTTTGGTTCTATGTCTTGATATTTTCTGCTTCTATTTCCACCTTATGTTCTATATATTAACAATTTAGACACCAAGCAATTGGTGTATATAGCTTACAAGTAAATACTAAAAAAAGAATATTTACCATTCATGTCCTCCAAGTATTAGCATTGATACTGTGAAACCACACATGGCTTAATAATTCAGTTTATAGTCTACCCCATAAGGACTATATAGTAAAACAACCGAGGTTATTATATGAACCTCCAATAAATAATAATCTTGTAAGATATATGTTTTAATATAATAATACTACAGTTTTTTTTTTCTTTTTGGTTTGACGTCAAAACAAATAAAACTTACTTTGTTATTATTCAAAAAGGGGTGGGAAGGGGCTGTAAGCAATAATTGAATTTACTCAAAAGGGATTGGCTTCTAAATTTTCATCAAGTGGCCCAATTTGGAAATATGGCCCATTTTCTAAAACTTATCATCGTTTGCATAGCCAAATTCAACTCCACTTTTTTTTTTCTTAAAAAATGTGTTGAGAGTCAAAAAAAAAAAAAAAAGAAAACACACTTCCTCTTTTTTTTTACAATGTTCTATTCATTTGTAGCATTTTTAGCTACTGTTTATAACGCTATTCCATTTACTCCTGATACTTTACAGACTACTGATAATTCTACAATGGCTAATTCAAATACTTCTTCATCTTCATCTACTCCAATAAATAATAATAATAACAACAGCATTGATAGTAATAATAATAATAATAATAGCGGTGATAATTTAACAAGTTATCCTATTCAACGATTGGGACCCATTCTTAGTACACGACACCGTTTGTTATTATCAACACCAAATACACCTCCATTAGTAAGACATGGTCCTTGGAATTCTGAAGTTCAACGATCCCTTCTTAATCCACCAAGAAATGAAGAAATTTGGTTACCTAACCGTCGTAGGGTTCGTGGCGATCGATTAGAACGTTCAGGTCCTCGAGATAACCTATTTTTATTAGCCCAAGAACAAGCAGAACAAGCAGAACAAGATGCTGAACGTGCATTACAACTAGCAACTTTTGAACAAGATAGAAGAAGTCCTCAGCTTCAACGAGAAAATGCTTTTTTAGAAACTGTAGAATACCCTTCTTCTATTAATACTATTCATTCTAATAATAATAACACGAATAATAACAATCATTCAACTACAACAATGACGCTTCCGTATCAACCACAACAACAAAGAACTACAACAATAGCAATAACTCCTCATTTGGAAAATTTTATTACAGATGCTACATATGTTCCTTCAGTAAATATATCCTCCAGTTCTTCTTCAACGTCATCAGGATCAGAAGATGAACAATTTGTACTTCAACTACCAGTACGTGATGCTCGTTTAGCTAGTCAAAGCGTTGCAGAATGGGCGGGATCAGAAAAATCAACAAAACAACGCTATGCAGGGTTAAAGAGATCATGTAAGTATATATGTATATAAAAAAAACTATATATGTATATAAATATACTTATATTAATTTTCCTAATTGTAATTAAATATTCTCCTTTAATCTTCTTTTTTTTTTTTTTTGCTATTTTAACCAAACAATTGATTCATTACTAGTTTCCGATTGTCTTGAAGATGATGAAGATGATGATAATTATTTATCAGCTCCAGAAAATCGAACAACAACAACAACAACTACTACTACTACTTGTCTACAACATCGATTAAAACCAGTAGATGACTTAAAATGGAAAAATACTCAAAAAAATGTCGAAAGAATGGATGACATGTATAATACAACTTTTTCAACATGGATTCAAGCAGAAGAAAATGCCTTGACAACAGCAAATTATATGAAACGATTAACTAATGAATATCCATTAGAACGATTAATTCATGTGATCAAATGGATTATTACAGATTGGCGATTACAAAGTATTTCTACTTTGATAAAAAATGTGATAAGTAATTGGGATTATGAAAACAGTAAGTTATTTTGTTCTTATATAAATTAGGGAGAGGAAATAAAGAGTAAAGGAAGAAAAAGAAGAATAACAGAAATATTTATTAGGTCATTTAGATGTGGCACGGATGCTTCGAGAAATAACAGAAGGATGGGAACAAATGGAATGTGTTACTTCATTGGTAGCTGATGTGATGGCATTCCGTGATGACCCAGATCATATCAAAGCAGCATTATTAAAATCATTAAGTAAAAATTGGGATTTTTCAAGATTATCTGCATTTTTAATGCGTCTTGATAATAACATCGATCACAAAATCAAATGTGAACTTTTACACAGAGCAGCTCAAACTGAACAACGTAAAATCGAATTAAGAATGAGTATCAAACGAAGACGTACTCGATTACAATAACCAAAAAAGAAAACATACCTACCCACCGACCTACCTGTCTGCCTGTCTGCCTGCCTGCTTACAGCAATACATACTATATATATATAATATGTATATAATCAATAACCCAAACTAACCAATCATAATTTTTACTATACCTTTTTTTTCCCTTCATTTTATTGTTTATTATAGCTTTATTTCTTCTACTTATTATTTCATACTTTTATAATCGATGACAACACCATAATTTGCATACCATTTTCTTTTTTTACAACTTATATTTTGTACATTTCTTCTCTCTCTCTCTCTCTCTCATACCAAAATATTTCTTTTCTCAGTATTTCTATAATACTCTCTCTCTCTTCTCTCTATACACACCATAGTCGTATATAATTCCACCCATTTCTTTTGTTTTTATCACTCCTTGCATTTGTTTTTTAACAATTCAGTAACAAATAATTTTAAACAGTAATAACATCGTAAAAACATAATAAAAACATAAATAACTACTATTATTATATTAAACCAAAGCTTAATTATATAAAAAGATAAAAATTGAAAGAAAGAAAGAGATAGAAAGAAAAGGGTATAAAATGTATGTATCTTAAAATCTATTTCTTTGCCCAAAGTTTAGGTTTAGTTTTAAATCTTAATGCAAGCATAATCAAAGAAGCACCTACGGTCATTGCACCACCAAATTGAATAGCTGATGTCCAACCATTATTACTTTGTAATAATCCAATAATAGGTGTACCAACCAAATTACCAAAGAAACTAAGTCCATACGTTATTCCAATAGCTCTTTGAATTTGTTCAACGCCAACTACTTCAGCTGCAACAACTGGAAATAAACTAACAAAAGCTCCACATGTTAAGCCATCTATTAATGATAATAATATTATAGTTAGTTTACTTATTATTATAACGCGAACTAACACATACGTATTACGTTAAAAAGAAGAAAAAAAAAACTTACATAATACACAATAGGCAACAAAAGCTGCGTACGTTGTAGAGAATTGCCAGACTACCATAGTAAAAATCTAAAATTGCAAAATGTACGTACGTAATACAAAAGTTAATAAACTACATACTTAGAAAAAGAAAAGAGAGCATGTTTATAATTCTACTTTACCCCTGATAAAAATGTAGCAGTAAACATGGTATTCATATTTCCAACTCGATCTGCAAAAAATCCAAGAGAAATACGACAAATCGCATTCATACCGGATAAAATAGATACCAACGTAGATCCATGAGCTGCATCTTCACCAAGATAAGAAGCAAAAGTAGGTGCTAAAAAGAAAGGGGTCACATATGAAAAAGGGACAAGAAATGCAAAAAGGGATAATAAAACAAAGGCTATCGACATCATGGATTGATCAAAGAAAGCACCTAATCCTTTACCATTGGATGAAGGTGGAGGTAAATAACGTGATCTTGCTAAAGCTGTAGCCACTAATAAAATACCAAAGATGGTAGCTGCCAAAATACGTAATGCCATACGATACCCTAGTGTTGCAATCAAGTGTTGTGTCATGGGCGATAAACAAACTCCACCAATACCTGATCCAGAGACAGCAATACCACAAGCAAGGGCTCGATTTTTAGTGAACCATTGAGGTGGTAGTGTCAATGAAGGAGAAAATACAAAAGCACCTCCAATACCTGCCAAGATACCTTGCGTCAAGTAAAGTTGCCATAATGCCGTATTATAACTTGCTAATACCAAAGCTAAAGGCGAAAGAAATGTTCCTATCAACATGGTACCTCTAAATCCGAGTTTTTGTATCACTGGTGTTAAAAAAACTCCGAAAGATACCAAGAGAGAGTTAGCCAAAGTACCCACAAATGCGATCTGTAATTGATTTGTTTCGTCTTTAAATATTTCTTGAAGGTATCTATAGATATATGTCATTAAATCATTAAGCATACGTAAGTTATAATGGTCTATGGAGGTGAGTCTTTTATTTTTCAAAAACTTTACGTACAAATTTTGAAAATTTCCCCAAGAAAATGTGTTTCCAAAAACTGCAAAGTTAACTAAAAAAGCAGCGGCAACAGAACACCATCCTGGATTGCGTATTCCTTCGGTTTCTAAAACTTGTTCCCAAGGTTTTTTTTCTTTTTCATTATCATCAGGCCCGATTGTTTTTTTCTCTTCATCTTCTTCATTATTATTATCTTGTTGTGTCGTAGTTGTTATACTTTTTTGTTTTGATAGTTCTCGTGTGATTTCATTTAATGAACCCAATGCTCCAGGAAATGGTGCTGATTCTAAATACGTGGATAATCCGGGATCAATGATGGATGTATCATTATCATTATCATTGCTGCTGTTGTTGTTTTGTCGTTGTTGTTCTTGATGCGATATTTCATTTTCTTCTACAAAGACTTTTTTATGATCACTTAACGTATCCATATCTTTTTTTGTATTTTCAGATTCAATAGTTCGTAAAGAGGGAGTTGTTTTCATTATTAATATTATTTTTGTTGTGTTGTGCTGTGCTGTGTTGTGTGTTTTAATTTTTATTTTTGGGTGGCAAAAAAAAATGTAACTTATGTGAAGCTCGCACACTAAATAAAAACTTACAAATGTGAGAAAGTGAAAAGGTTTATATATTTATATAAGGGAAGGAGGGAAAAGATTGACGCGAAGAATCGTTTACAGTTTTCTGTACAACAGAAAATAATGGTTTTTGCTTTTCCGGTTTTCTTTTTGCCATTCGAACTCCAGCAGTTTTGAATTAAAGTTATTATGATCGTTTGGTATATGTATATTGACTTTTCCAACCGTTTCGATTCCTTTCTTTGATTTTTTTATTTTATCTACTAGAAAAAATCATGCCCGTTGTAAAATGTAGTTTATATATGTACATTGAATTAGAATGGTAACAAGAAAAAATCGCTTACGTATATGGAAAACATATTGTTACGTACATAAAAAAAGAAAAGAGGTTGTATTTTGATTTATATTCGTACACCCCGACTTACGTGTTCAGAGGATTCAGTGGGCTTATTTCTTTTATTATCTTACATTTAGTAGCATTAACAAAAATAAATGATGACGGGACGATAAAGAAAAAAAAAACCACCAAGTATTAATAATACGCTAATTTGGGAAAAATCGACGTTAATTCATTATATTAATAATCGTTATCTTTTTTTATTTGTTATACGTACGTATAAATAAAAACAGAAAACAGAATTGTGTCATCGTTGTGCATAATGATTCAAGTTTTCCCTCCTCCCAAGAATAGCTAATTTTTCCCGGTTTGACATTTTTTTTTTAAAAAAAGGAAGGGATGTCATTCTGTAAAAGACGTTAATTAACATAAGTTATATACATTTTATTAATGTAATAATATTTGGGTGGAGACAACCTATTGCAGCTATGAAAATGTCACTGAAAACTATAATTGTATTTGGTGTGCTGACGTATATAGTACTTTTCTTTTATATATACAACTAGTACGTATGCTATACATATACATGTTAATAACAAAAATAGTATCATAATTAGTAATACTTGCTACGTACGTAATACAACTACTAATGTCAATTTTTTTTAGTCTAATCACACTCATATTTTGTGTGTATACTTCCAAGACGAGAACATTATCCGGAAAAAAAAAACTCCACATCACATCGGATCCATTCCCATTTATTCATTGTTTTCTTTGTTTTCATTGTGTTTTTATTTGATCATGTTATTTTATCTGACATTGATGGTTTTCTGATCTACAAAAAAATGGTAACACAAAAGAAAATTTTTATTTCCCCTGATCTTTTGATCAGCTTTGGCCGTGTACTAATAAAGAGTAGAAAAAAAAAAGGGAGAAGGGGGCTTTTTATTTTCGCCTTCTCGCTATAACCTTTGACAGCTTTATACATTTGCTGATATAAAAGAAATAAATCTTATACTTATCTTATCTTTTGTTCAAATGAGGCAAAGTAACTTTTTTTTTGATAACGTCATTTTTTGTTTTATTACTACGTAATATAAAAAGAAATAGAAATTACATGAATTTTTGAAGGTGATAAAGGATAAGGAGGCAGAAAAAGCTAACACATTTCCCTATGATATATATATATATATATAGTATGGTGTTTTATATGAGAGAAAAAGAGAGAGAAAGAGAGAATTACTAATCAGATCTAACTTTTTTTTTTTTTGCTCTTTTACAAATGATATGAATAATGGTATTATGAGGAGAATGAAGAGGATGATAAAGAACGTTTTCGTTTTCGTTGATTTTGCTGGGATATTAAATCATCATTATCTTCATCATGACTTGACAAAGATGAAGAAGATAAAGTAGCAGTAGTAGTAGTAGTAGTTGGGATGATATTTGTAATTGGTATCGTTTCATCTTCTAATTTTTCGAACATAGTAGATGTTTTGATAGGCGAAAATGGTATAGTCGTAGCAACAGCTGTTGTAGTAGTAATAGTAAGATTTCTTGGTACAGTCAATATTCCAATGCCATTCATATTTCCATTTGATAATAATGCTGTTGTAATTTCAAACGGTACCCATGTTAGTAATTCCATTTTGGCTTTAGGACGACAAGGCTGTTTTTTGTTTTTAATAACACCATTATCATTATTGTTCTGTTGACCTTCTTGTTTTTCATTTTCTGTTGTTATAAGATCTATTTCATAAGCTCCATCTATATTGGAATCGGAAGAAGAAGAAAAACGTAACATATCATTCACTTGAAGTGTAAATAATATATCTTCTATCGCAATCGATGTCGTTTTACTTATTTCTAATTAATCATAAATCGCCCAGACCCGCCACCACACAAACATAATATTGTTATTTCCAACAAAAACATTTATTTTATTCATTTATTATAGGGACAGAGAGAAAGTATTCTAATTTACCTTCAATACTACTCGCTGGAACATTTTCTAAATGTGTACAAATAGTTTGAGTCCAATATTTTCGATAACTCAATAATCCAAGATCTGAAAGGGGTCGTTCTGGTGTTCCTATTTTTCCTTCTTTACGAGATAACATATAACTGAAATCAATTAAAAATTGACCATATCCTTTTCGTTGATAACATGGTAATGTCATAATACATGATAAATTATAATTCAATAATGATCTTTTTTCCTAATATATATAATATATATAATTACTGTTATTTCATTATTCTTACTCTCTATATATTTTAATTTATAATCTTTTCCCTTTACCTTTGAAAAATAACCTACAAAATGACAACCATTGGAATCCATTTCTGTTAAAATATAAAATAAAAATGGTTCTACATCATAATATAAAGTTTTATGATCTAAAAACATTTTAGCAAGTAAACATAAGTTTTGACAATAGATTTTGTTTTTTCTTCCATCCACTTCAAATATAGATATCTTTTTATCACGATAAATTTCATCTCCTGGTGGATGTTTCATTGGACATTTTATCTATATATTATTTTAACGAAAAAATAAATAAATATATGAAAAGAATTGCGTTGTCATGGTTAATTGAAGGTGTGACGTTTTTTTTTTACCTTATGTCGTTTAGCAACAAATGAACTTTTCATATATTGTAAACAAAATTCACAAATATAAAGTATTTGTAAATGACTGTATTCTTCTGGATAAGGAGCAAGATACCAAACATCAATCAAATAAGGTCCAATATGTACTTTTTGAATATGGGATCCTTTAGAAGGTAATGATAAAAAGGATTGTGTAGGTAATGAAGGAGGTTGTCGATTATCTCGTAATTTTCTTTGTTGTTGTTGTTGTTGTTTCTTTTTGTTTTTGTTATTATTATTATTGTTATGATCAACAATGATCATGTCATTATCAGTGTCGGAGTTTGAGGTATCATGCTGCTTCTCCTCTTGTTGAGTTATTACTTTTAAAAATGATGGTTCTTCTCTTAAAAGTTCTTCATTTTTAGTTATTGGGGATCCTTCTTCACTTATAATAGGTTCCTCTTGCTGTTGTGTCGTCATTACTACTTGTGTCATAGTTGATGATGGTATTTGTTGTTTATTTGAATCCTTTTTTTTTTAATATTATTATATTAAACACTTTTTTTAATTAGTTTATATAACATAACCACCACCCCCAACACCATAAAAATAAAACAGTTTTTATGTTTGTATTTTTTTTTTTACCTCAATGACACGTTTAGCAGTTTCATAACGTACAATACTTGAACGAGTAGGTAAACCGCGTGCATATTGAGCACCAAACCATGATTGTCCTTCTTTTAATGCTTGTAGTGGACAATAAAGAGGTAAATGACCCGATAAATTAAGTGGATTAGGATCATTATTTAATGCAGCTCTTGTCCATCGACGATGTTTTATTATAACTGGTTTTTCTTTTGTCATTTTTTTTGTTTGAAAACGTTCCCAAAAAAAAGTTAAAAATAAAAATAAAAATAAAAAAAAGGACAAGGCAAAAAAAAAAAAATTAAAAGAATAAGGAGGAAGGGGAGGGAGGGAGAGAGAGCCTTATATGTTTTGGCTAGAACCCCATATTAAAAATAACTAAAGAATAATTATATAACATGATGGGGCCTTGATATACTTTTTAGGAACTTCTAATGGAATTTTTTTTCGCCAAGCACTCTCCTAATATAGCTTTTTTTAAAACAACTCAATGAACTTTTTCTAGAGATTAAATGAATAACATTGATCCAATAATAAATATCAATCTCTATTGTATATGTATATATATATATATTTAGGCCTTTTTTTTATCACTCTCGTCGTCATATACTAGTAATAAAACCAAAAAGATCTATTATTTTAGATCTATTGTAAAAAAAAAAAAACCTGCAAAGTGGCCTTAAGCCTGAACTTTATTTTCATACTGTAAATTTTTTTGTCCCTTACATCATTTTAACTTTTTCCATTACTTTTCCATTACTTTTTAATGCAAACAACAGACTTGACTATTTTACTGTTCGCTTTTTAACAATGCCCCTTGATATAATACTTTGCTATTTTCTAAATATCAAGTTGGGGTGTACATTACCTCCAAATTTACTACTCTATTGACCATGGAGGTTGCAGTATTGTACATCAAATAAAAACTAATACATATCAGAGGACCAAACAAATATATAATTAATGATCAATGCAAAATATATTGTCACTTGTTAATAGTGTTCAGTGTTATAGCTTAATGTTAAAATAAAAAGAAGGTTGGAAATGTAAACAGAGAGGATAATTAAAATTAGGGATTTGGAACAAAGTTAGATTAAGAAATCAATCAATCATATTCAGCTAGATCGAGACTTCATATAATACTCTGATGGTGCTTGTTGGTGTTCTTATTTGGTATTGGATGTTGATGTTGCTGCTGCTGATGATGATGAGGATGAGACAAATAGCTTTGTAATCATAATTAGTCTTTTCCTTTTTAAAAGTATTCGGATAATATTGGAGCGTTTAACTGTGTTTGCCTAGTGATGATATGTATTGCTAATATGTTAATAACAATATAATACGCATCTCCCATTTTATTCATTCTTTTTTTATTACATATATACCTTGAATATAAGTAACGTATTAATAAAATTCTTCATTTCATTCATTGACAGATAACTTGTAGGCATCTGTATAGGCCAAGCATCGCGTGCGAAAAAAATATTTTGATCTGGAAGCCAATGTAACATAGAAAAATATCCCGAGGTTCCTAATAATAACGCCACATCAGTAACCAGTTCATTTTCGCTTGTGATATTTTAATTATATTATATTATATCCCATATTACCAATCATATCAAGAGACATTGTATCGAATACACCATATTGTTTAATATTTTTAAGAATAGCTGCATTGATACGTAAATTTTTGCTTTGTTGAGCTGTCTTAACTGTAGTTGTACAAGAGCTACGTTTCCACTCATTAGACGATATTTCAACATATTTTTTTTGTTCACTGCATTTAACAAGCAAATCTATTTTGCGCGAGTATGCGGGGGCGGTATTTGTATCAAAAAAAATTGCTTTGTTGTTTTCAATTTCATTTTTTGTGGCATTCGATCCTGTTTCACCACTACAGATGCGTTAATCAACTCACCTAGTTAGTAACGCGAAAATTTGGCTCATAGTTGTGTACAATGTAATGAATAACTATACTTACTCAAAAAGCTCAACATTTGTTTTCATAAACATTTTGTCAAGTAAAGAAGCAAACCGACGATAAAATGTTGTTTCTGAGTTATTTGCTAGATCAGTACCCCATATATCAAATGACTGTAATCTGTCAAGAGCGTATATTTTAACAGTAAAATAAATAGTGTTAATTACAGTCGTTTTCATTTTTCGGTAGATATAATATGGGTTACTATGAATGGCACTTACAAATACTCCATGCAGTCTAAAACCAAGTAAAGTTCTGTTTGCCGCTTACGATCACGACTGAGTTCTCCTTTCTTCATTTGGATTTTGGATAAAATCACATCTACGTCTTCTTCATTATAAATAACACATCCCCTTCTTGGTCTTTTTCGTCATCTTTTTTCTTTTCCACAATCTTATCATACGTATTCTCAACATCTTCAGTCATTCCGCGTTTATTAGATACGTTGTTGAAGCGAAGTAAGTAATCAACGTCTTCCTTTTTTAAATTTTCAAGTAGTAAATTTTTCATCAATGGATTGACAAAATTGACAGCCCCTAAAAGACAAAGACTATATTATTTATAAATAATAAGTGATTACGATCTAAGGCATATATTCAAGAATTCAAACACATACAACAACAAAAACTTACTTTATAAACGGTCTACCGAAGGCGCAGTAGCAACTCGTTTATTGGGTACGTCCATTGTTACTTGAAAAGAAGTTTCAAACTACAACGAACTCTTTTTTTTGGTCGTAGAATTTGTACTAAAGACTAGAAATACTAATAATTAAACATGACTGAATATGTATAAAAATTTGAACGTCTTCTTTTCGTATCACTGTTTACTTACCTTGGGAGGGATGCTATTGTTTTATTTTACTTTCTCACTTTTAAATAAAAACCGTTTTCACAACAATGTTTATAATGTATCAGGCTTGCTTGCATTGAAACCACTTTGACCACAGAGTAAATCTTTTGTTGTTTTCATTTACAAATGATTGAAAACAGAAAACTTTGGAACGGGTAACAAAAAACAACAGTTGAAATTAGTAGCCTTTGTAGAAAAACATATATGGTTTCAGTAATTAATACCTCTGTAATTTTGCAATGGAGTAGACACATATATTATTCAAATAAAAGGGTACTTGAGAAGAGGAAGTGAGTTTTATTGACGCCACTGAAATTTTTGATAGCAGTGGTTGGGAAGACGTGTAATTGACAAACAGATATAACTATATATAATGACTGTTTTTAAGGACTTGGAATGGCATTTGTGGTGGGGCACGAGGCTTGAGGAAGCTATTAATTTAATCACAGTTCAGTGTCGTGATAACAAATAAAAATAGTATTTCACCCGCTCCAACTTGATTTATTTGAAAAGATATAAAGAAAACCACCCCCACACAAAGTCCAAACTAGATCTTTATTTTCTAAATCACTGAGGTAATTGTTTTAACATTAATCTTTTTGTTTTCACAGTCTTTCCACACTGGTTAAAATTACTGCTGTTGCTCTTTCTTGACAAGGGACTCTGTATTGTGAAAATCTTTTGCATACAGGTGAATCCAAGTGAGGTAGTGCTCAGACGTAACAATATTATTGCGATGTTCTGACACTACTGGAAGCGCATGTCGACACTTGTAGTGGCAGTAGCAGCGATGGTGATTGTTCTGCCGATGGTTTCATTTTTTGGTTGGTATTTTCGTATCTTTTTGTATGCCATGGAGACATGGATTCTAAACGTTGCTATTTTATTTTCTAGTCGCCTGTTCCATGTACAATTGGTGCCGCTGTTGCTCTTTCTTGACAAGGGACTCTGTATTGTGAAAATCTTTTGCATACAGGTGAATCCAAGTGAGGTAGTGCTCAGACGTAACAATATAATTGCGATGTTCTGACACTACTGGAAGCGCATGTCGACACTTGTAGTGGCAGTAGCAGCGATGGTGATTGTTCTGCCGATGGTTTCATTTTTTGGTTGGTATTTTCGTATCTTTTTGTATGCCATGGAGACATGGATTCTAAACGTTGCTATTTTATTTTCTAGTCGCCTGTTCCATATACAATTGGTGCTGCTATTGCTCTTTCTTGACAAGGGACTCTGTATTGTGAAAATCTTTTGCATACAGGTGAATCCAAGTGAGGTAGTGCTCAGACGTAACAATATTATTGCGATGTTCTGACACTACTGGAAGCGCATGTCGATACTTGTAGTGGCAGTAGTAGCGATGGTGATTGTTCTGCTGGTGGTTTTTAATTTTTTGACATTTGACCTTCCTGTTTTGGTCTAATGAACCTGTATATGATATTCTCAACAATGGCGTTAAATGTCTGCTGCACTACGAGCTTTCTGGTCTTTTGAATATACCAATACACATGTCATGTTATTGGCTTGTTTCACCAAAGAATTCTGTTGATTTTCAAAAATAAAAACGAATTGCAAATCTTGTATATGTCTATTGAGAATAAAAAAGTAGCAGCCACTTGCTCAGAATATATTTATAGGATGATAATCAGCCTATGCTTATCAGAAAGAATGTGAAAAGAATGACAGTATCATTTGAGGTCAAAATCTAGGGATAGCAATATGACCTGTGTGGCAAATTGACCCATGGGTTGGGTTGACGTCAATGGGTTGAGTCCATGCTTGTCTTGGGTTAACTTGTGGACCAACCTAATCCATCACTTATAATGTAGAATAAGAAAATTATGGCAATTATGTATATATTCCATACAAATAAATAATCTTTATATTTAGATAAATAATACTGATAAGAAAAAATAATAAGACATAATGGAAATAGAGTCTATTCAACGGATGTTTTTTTTAGTCTGATTGATAAAAAAAATGGTTGGTATGCCAGTATTCTTCGTGCTTCTTTTCTAAACTTTCCACATTCGTATCATTTCTTTCCTCTAAAAAATAAACGCAAAGAGAGGGAAAGAGATTCTATATTGGGTATTCGAAACAACGTAATTATATTCAGTTAGATAGAGACTTCATAGTCGGATATATTTTCTTTTCAAGACAACAGTAAAATTAAAGAAGGGATTTTGTCTTCAAGCCGCTTTTTAGAGGAACTTCGACAAATTGCTAAAAAAAACACAAAAGATACGTATACTAAAACACCCAAAAACTCCCCAATGGTAGTAAGTTCAGATTTATCAATTGAATAATAATGAAAAGTTTTCATTCTTCTTAAGGATACAGGAAAAAATGTGTTGATTGAAAAAAAAAGTAGTGATATGGTTGTATTACATACGACAAGATGGCATAAAGTCATAATAATAAACAGAGATAATAAACAGAGTATTATTGTAGGATTGAATAAATGGATAAGTAGTAAGGAAAGAAAAATATTTGGATAGGTTTTATAATATATATACATAAAGTTAAAGGATATGTGTCGAAAAATACCATATTTATAAATACGTAGAGAAATTTTGTACGTAAAAAGTTATTCAATATGAAAAAATATGTGGATGGTATTTATAATATATATACATATAAAAAAAACATCATATATCTTGTTCGTGCTCGTGTTCATGTCTATCTTCACATTCTTCTTGGTCATTATCAACAATAGCAGAATACTTGCGCTTTTTGGTATTATCTCTGCTTGGTGTAAAAAATATATATGGATTATGATTATTTGAACGATTAACTTCAAATTGTTGCTCTTGCTCTTGTGATGGTAATAACGTTATAGATTTTTGTTTCTCTTCTTGTTGATTATTTGATGTTGATGTTGATGCTGATGTTGACGAGATTAAAGGCTTTATGATTCCAATTTGTTGTTCCCTTTTTAACAGTGCTCGAATGATATTAGAGCGTTTTACTGTGCTTGCCTAGTGATGATATGTATTGCTAATATGTTAATAACAATATAATACGCATCTCCCATTTTATTCATTCTTTTTTTATTACATATATACCTTGAATATAAGTAACGTATTAATAAAATTCTTCATTTCATTCATTGACAGATAACTTGTAGGCATCTGTATAGGCCAAGCATCGCGTGCGAAAAAAATATTTTGATCTGGAAGCCAATGTAACATAGAAAAATATCCCGAGGTTCCTAATAATAACGCCACATCAGTAACCAGTTCATTTTCGCTTGTGATATTTTAATTATATTATATTATATCCCATATTACCAATCATATCAAGAGACATTGTATCGAATACACCATATTGTTTAATATTTTTAAGAATAGCTGCATTGATACGTAAATTTTTGCTTTGTTGAGCTGTCTTAACTATAGTTGTACAAGAGCTACGTTTCCACTCATTAGACGATATTTCAACATATTTTTTTTGTTCACTGCATTTAACAAGCAAATCTATTTTGCGCGAGTATGCGGGGGCGGTATTTGTATCAAAAAAAATTGCTTTGTTGTTTTCAATTTCATTTTTTGTGGCATTCGATCCTGTTTCACCACTACAGATGCGTTAATCAACTCACCTAGTTAGTAACGCGAAAATTTGGCTCATAGTTGTGTACAATGTAATGAATAACTATACTTACTCAAAAAGCTCAACATTTGTTTTCATAAACATTTTGTCAAGTAAAGAAGCAAACCGACGATAAAATGTTGTTTCTGAGTTATTTGCTAGATCAGTACCCCATATATCAAATGACTGTAATCTGTCAAGAGCGTATATTTTAACAGTAAAATAAATAGTGTTAATTACAGTCATTTTCATTTTTCGGTAGATATAATATGGGTTACTATGAATGGCACTTACAAATACTCCATGCAGTCTAAAACCAAGTAAAGTTCTGTTTGCCGCTTACGATCACGACTGAGTTCTCCTTTCTTCATTTGGATTTTAGATAAAATCACATCTACGTCTTCTTCATTATAAATAACATTCCCTTCTTGGTCTTTTTCGTCATCTTTTTTCTTTTCCATAATCTTATCATACGTATTCTCAACATCTTCAGTCATTCCGCGTTTATTAGATACGTTGTTGAAGCGAAGTAAGTAATCAACGTCTTCCTTTTTTAAATTTTCAAGTAGTAAATTTTTCATCAATGGATTGACAAAATTAACAACCCGGGAAAGACCAAGCCTAGATAAAAATATATTATTTGCAAATAGTGAGCGATTATAATCTAATATCATACGAAAAAAAAAATAAAGCTTTTCATTCAAAAACGCATACACGCACAACATCAACTTACTTTATGATCATAACATCATTCGAGTCTAGGTCTTGCTTTAATAATCGTTGTGCGGCAAGATATAATAAACATCCCTGTATAGAACCATCGTTGCCAGTGGATTCCAAACATTCACGTTCTGCGTCATCAATTACATTTTTAGTAAGCTAAAAAAAATTAAAAAGGCCAGGCAATCAAAATAAGTAATTTATCATACGTAATATTGTTATTATCTACAAGATATAGTTTATTCTATACTTTTTTATATGCAATGTAATTAACGCGGCCTTCTAAATCAAAGCCTTCGAATTTATCAATTCTAATTTGTGAATGTTGTTGTTGTTGTTGTTGTTGTTGTGAATGTTGTTGCTGCTGTCGAGATGATGATGATGATGATGATGATGATGATGATGATGATGATGATGATGATGATGATGATGATGATGATGATGATGATGATGATGATGATGATGATGATGATGATGATGATGATGATGATGATGATGATGATGATGATGATGATGATGATGATGATGATGATGATGATGATGATGATGATGATGATGATGATGATGATGATGATGATGATGATGATGATGATGATGATGATGATGATGGCAAATTTTCCATTTCATTCAATTCCGACAGTAATCGGTCTACCGAAGGCGCCGCAGCAAGCCGTTCATTGAGAACATCGATTTTTACTTGTAAAGATGTTTCGAACTATAACGAAAAATCAGTTGAGTAAGAAATAAGCTGTTTCAATAGTACGTAAAAGAACGAAAGCAATACTCACCAGCTTGTTAGCTAGTCTGCACAACAAGCTCCAAATTTTTTTATTATAGTTTTTGCTAAATATTAGAAGTGCAAATAATTAAGCATGTATGAATTTGTGTAAGTTAAAACGTCTTCTTTTCGTATCACTGTTAATTTTTACCTTGGGCCCGATACTTCAATTTTATTTTGTCTTTTGACTTCTAGACAGAATCTTCTTCTCCACAACGTATATAATGTATCTGGCTTGGATTGATACCCGCTTGACCACATACTAATTCTTTTGCTATTCTCATTTATAAATGACACAAAACATGGAGTCGCGGAATTGGTAACAAACTCCTGTAATTCTAGTAAAAGCAACAGCAATTGAAATCAATAACCTTGTACAAGAAAAGTTACCGTTTTATTAATTAATACCTTTATAGCCAGGAAATGGAACAGACATTACTATTCAGTAAAAGGTGTTAAAAAAGGCAACAGTAAAAGAAAGAGGGTTGGTATGAAACAAAGAAAAGATAAAGGCACGTAAAAGAAATAATATTGCTATGAAGAAAAAAAAAGATAAGAGTACGTAAAAGAAAGAAGATTGTTATATGAGACAAAGAGAAGGTGAGAGTAAGTAAAAGAAAGAGTATTGCTAGGAAACAAAGATATGTTTTTTTTTTATAGAAATCGGTTAGAGCTCTGTTATATTTACTGACTACAATAACATGTCCGAAATGGTTGCTATATGATTTTCTTTTTTTTTAAATGTCAATGGGTTTATTTTTATTTTTGCATGACAACAAGTGACCATACAGGTTTTTCTAAATTAATTTTGCTAATAAGAAGTTTCTTCATCTTTCCGCAATCGGGAACTAGCAGAAATATATAAGAGTAAATAAAAAAAACATCATAGAGTTGACATATATGACTTTTTTTGATCAGCAAAGATAAATATGTTACATCATAAGGTGCATCCTGACTTAAATCGTCAAAATATGGAGTGTATTAATAAGAATTGACAAAACCTTGTCAGAAATGCAGCTATGAACTTTTTGAGCCGTAATATATGTTGACTTAGGTATTCTGAAGAGATGTTGCGGAGCAGTTTTTGGAGAAAATTATTTTCCATTGAGATTTGTCGCTTCAAAGTTTTGTCAATGAGAAAGGGATAAGCAGCATGTAACCCACAGGAGTGGATGGTTTGTGGTTACACAAGGTTCATGCTCTGGATTATATGTACGTAGCTCCTAGCTTTAAAATTACTCAAGGGAAATTTTCGCGAGGTTCGCGAGGTTCGCGAGGTTTATTGTGACACAAATTTCCAATTATAAAAGAAGTTTGCGAGATTCGCGAGATCCGCGAGGTTCGCGAGGACTAGTGTAACAAATATGAAAAAAATCCTGAGATTCGAGAACCTCGAACTTCGCGAAAATTTCACATGGCTACGGTTCTATTTTTTTTCGCTCAATAAAAAAATAGATATAAGAACAACAAAAAAACTCGAAAAATAGTTGTTTTCAAATATTACTTAGATGTAGATACTATATCAAAAGGATTCTAATAATACCAAACTCTTGTTGAATAGCAACAAAGTAAAATTTTAACCCTATCCACCATTTTTAATAAAAAACATAGAACCAGGTTCTGGTAGAAATTACGGGGGAAATAGCAGAAATAACAAGTGCTACTATGAAACCAAGCGATCGAAAAGGAGAAAGTCACTGCATACTTCTCAATAGTGTTTATACATACACTATCATCTCACTTCATCCTCTTTTTTTTATAGTATTTCAGAATTCGAGGTCTCATTGATGGCAATATTATTGCCCGTCGGGCGTTCAAAAGATCTCAATTTTCGAAAAATGATGGTGTAAGTCAGTATGCACTTTATTGAACAAAAAATACTTTGATTTATTTATATTTTTAATCCTTCATACGTATTTGTTATTATTATTATTATTATAATAATTATAACGTTATGATATATGGTTTATCACCGGAACTATGGATATATATAGTATAATAGCACAGATAAATGGCAATTATGATTTTTTTAAAACATTAGTTTTGCATTGATATAGTGCTACGCAAGCAAATAATAACTTCGGCATAAATAGTAGGTTAAAGCCCGACAGCACAAGATTAGTTTGCTATTGAAGAATCCGTTGCTATTATAGAACAATCTCAGTTGTAAAAGGTGAAAACTTTATCTGATCTGATTACAGAACAAAGGCATGATCTCAGCTGTTTCCTTTTGGTACAAGAAAAAAGCCCCAATGTGGTAAATATTCTCACGAGCCGCGCTTTATTTATTTTCTAACCTCTTTTCTTCCTTATAAATTTTTCAAATAGCTAATGATACAGAGGGTCCCCGTTAATTTCATAGGGCCATTTCCCAATTTTTTTGTGAAAATAAAGGGGTGTGAAAATTAACGGATACTATGAAATTTATTTCCAAGAATGTGCATATATTGAATACTTCAGCTTACTACTGTATACAGTATCTTTTAATGTATCAAAACACGTAATAATTAATAACTTACAGTTGAACCCCGTTTTTTGCACAGGTGGGATTTGGCTTGAAAGTAGTGCAAAAACCGGGGGTGTGCAAAAAGTGGGGTCGAAAACATAGTAAAATTATAGTGGGATTTAGGTTGAGAGGCGTGCAAAAAGTGGGGGTGTGCAAAAACCGGGAGTGCAAAAAACGGGGTTCAACTGTATTTCTATATGATCGCTCTTAATGCATTTTTGGAACTATTTCTTTTTTTATTTGAGCATATCTATGACTTTTTTTTTGAAAGAATAAAAGCTATATATAGTCCCCAAGAGATGCAGAGATAATTTATCTATTATATTATTCCATTTTTTCATTTTTTTTCCATCTTTCTATATCTCTGCTCTATATATACTAAAACAAAATGACAGTAACCAAATCTAACGTTGGCTTGCCAGCTGAACAGTATAGTATTCTGGCTGAGGAAAAAAAGACTTGACCAACGAACCATGACAAACCGATCACTAGCATTATGGGCTAAAAATGAATTCAAGTTGTTTAAGGCATCTGATATTAGTACGATATCTAAAGGCTTAAAGCGAGAAAAACAAGAAGAGAATAAACATTCAATAAACTCTTAAAAAAACATGCAAATGGCGTAATAAAAAAAGTAGCACATCCTGTATACTAATTTAATTACAATCCTTATATTTATCACATAATTTTTTTTTGATTTACATACCCGTTAAGAATTCAATGCCGCGAAGTGCTGTGAGAGTGAAATTAAGGGGGATGTGAAAATTTTCTTATGTTATTTTTACCATTCCTTGATTTTTGGTGAAGTTATTGAGGTGTGAAAATTAACGGTTATGAAATTAACGGGGACCCTCTGTAATACTAATCAATTTTTTGGGGGGAGGGTTGGTGTATCAAATTGAAGTAAGAAGTAGGGCAACATTGTTGGTTTTGTGTCACTTAAAAAATATTTTGCTCTAGTGATTTTACGCCTTTTTTTATTGTTCCTTTAAAAAGCTTCATTTATAAGCATTATATATTGACCGATAGCTTTTCTGCTGAACCAGTAGGAAGAAGAACGTATTTGGATACAAATACTTCGCCGCAAATATTAGGTGCAAAATCATTGACGCAAAATTAATTCGAAGTACAAGATATGGACTCGACGCATGTCATCATCCTGAAAGCGATCTAAGACAATATTACAACGATTCTTTTAGACAGGCTTTCGTCAAATAGCTCAATCCTCTTTTTCTGCGGCAGAGTAAGTAATTTCCTATACTTCTAACACGATTCTACGTTTTCTTTTGCCGTCTTTGTCTTCTTTACTTCGGTTTTTTATTTTTCTGTCTTTTCCTTATTCTACTGGTCAATTCTTTGATATTTAAGATTATTTTGGGCTATTTATACTATTTGTAGTGACAGAAAAGTGTCATTGCTTCGTCGTAAAAGTGTTATAGCCTCGACATAAATGTGCCGCAGCAAACACTAATAATATCACGTAGTTCGGCACAATAATAATAATAATAGTACTAATAATAGTAATAACAGTAGTACTAATAATAGTAAATAATGATAATAAACATATAATAAACATAGTAATAATGATGGTGTTTATGCTGGTATAAGATGGTTTTTCATAAATTTTATATGTTACAATATTTAATGAGCCGCACGCTGTAGCATTGATAACTAATGATATATGGATGATGATATAATTGATGAATAAAATAATTGTATCTTGATATTTTGTTTTTCGACGTTGTTGTACGCGAATCTATGGAGAAGGTGTGGGATGGTTTTACGGTCAACCAAGGTATCAGGACGAGTTTTCAACAAGGATAAAACTATTATATTATAGATAGATGTATAATATTGCTTAATTCATATTCATATTCATTTTATAAATAAATATAACTTACGTGGATACAGCAACAGAACCTGCACAAGCAAAAATAAACAAAGGAGCCAACGCAGGATTAGCCTTGACAAGAGATACGATCATGGTTTTTTTTATGAAAAAGAAAAAAAAAGAGACAAAGTATATAAACTTAATAAACATTATATCTTTTAAGTCTAGATCTTGTCTTAATTCTGTCTTCTCCACAACTGCGTATTTGTATCAAAAAAAAATTGCTTTGTTGTTTTCAATTTCTTTTTTTGTAGTATTCGATCCTGTTTCACCACTACAGATGCGTTAATCAACTCATCTAGTTAGTAACGCAAAAATTTGGCTCATAGTTGTGTACAATGTAATGAATAACAATACTTACTCAAAAAGCTCAACATTTGTTTTCATAAACATTTTGTCAAGTAAAGAAACAAACTGACGATAAAATGTTGTTTCTGAGTTAATTGCTAGATCAGTACCCCATATATCAAATGACTGTAATCTGTCAAGAACGTACATTTTAACAGTAAAATAAATAAAGTTAGTTGCAGTCATTTTATTTTTCGGTACATATAATATTGACAACTATGAATAACACTTACAAATATTCCATGCAGTCCAAAACCAAGTATCGCTCCGTTTGCTGCTTATGATCACAACTAAGTTCTCCTTTCTTCGTTTGAATTTTGGTTAAAATCATATCTACATCTTCTTCTTCGTATATAGCAATTCCCTTCAACATCATGCTCTCTTTTTTTTTCCATAATCTTATCATACGTATTCTCAACATCTTCAGTCATTCCGCGTTTATTAGATACGTTGTTGAAGCGAAGTAAGTAATCAACGTCTTCCTTTTTTAAATTTTCAAGTAGTAAATTTTTCATCAATGGATTGACAAAATTGACAGCCCCTAAAAGACAAAGACTATATTATTTATAAATAATAAGTGATTACGATCTAAGGCATATATTCAAGAATTCAAACACATACAACAACAAAAACTTACTTTATAAACGGTCTACCGAAGGCGCAGTAGCAACTCGTTTATTGGGTACGTCCATTGTTACTTGAAAAGAAGTTTCAAACTACAACGAACTCTTTTTTTTGGTCGTAGAATTTGTACTAAAGACTAGAAATACTAATAATTAAACATGACTGAATATGTATAAAAATTTGAACGTCTTCTTTTCGTATCACTGTTTACTTACCTTGGGAGGGATGCTATTGTTTTATTTTACTTTCTCACTTTTAAATAAAAACCGTTTTCACAACAATGTTTATAATGTATCAGGCTTGCTTGCATTGAAACCACTTTGACCACAGAGTAAATCTTTTGTTGTTTTCATTTACAAATGATTGAAAACAGAAAACTTTGGAACGGGTAACAAAAAACAACAGTTGAAATTAGTAGCCTTTGTAGAAAAACATATATGGTTTCAGTAATTAATACCTCTGTAATTTTGCAATGGAGTAGACACATATATTATTCAAATAAAAGGGTACTTGAGAAGAGGAAGTGAGTTTTATTGACGCCACTGAAATTTTTGATAGCAGTGGTTGGGAAGACGTGTAATTGACAAACAGATATAACTATATATAATGACTGTTTTTAAGGACTTGGAATGGCATTTGTGGTGGGGCACGAGGCTTGAGGAAGCTATTAATTTAATCACAGTTCAGTGTCGTGATAACAAATAAAAATAGTATTTCACCCGCTCCAACTTGATTTATTTGAAAAGATATAAAGAAAACCACCCCCACACAAAGTCCAAACTAGATCTTTATTTTCTAAATCACTGAGGTAATTGTTTTAACATTAATCTTTTTGTTTTCACAGTCTTTCCACACTGGTTAAAATTACTGCTGTTGCTCTTTCTTGACAAGGGACTCTGTATTGTGAAAATCTTTTGCATACAGGTGAATCCAAGTGAGGTAGTGCTCAGACGTAACAATATTATTGCGATGTTCTGACATTACTGGAAGCGCATGTCGACACTTGTAGTGGCAGTAGCAGCGATGGTGATTGTTCTGCCGATGGTTTCATTTTTTGGTTGGTATTTTCGTATCTTTTTGTATGCCATGGAGACATGGATTCTAAACGTTGCTATTTTATTTTCTAGTCGCCTGTTCCATGTACAATTGGTGCTGCTGTTGCTCTTTCTTGACAAGGGACTCTGTATTGTGAAAATCTTTTGCATACAGGTGAATCCAAGTGAGGTAGTGCTCAGACGTAACAATATAATTGCGATGTTCTGACACTACTGGAAGCGCATGTCGACACTTGTAGTGGCAGTAGCAGCGATGGTGATTGTTCTGCCGATGGTTTCATTTTTTGGTTGGTATTTTCGTATCTTTTTGTATGCCATGGAGACATGGATTCTAAACGTTGCTATTTTATTTTCTAGTCGCCTGTTCCATGTACAATTGGTGCTGCTGTTGCTCTTTCTTGACAAGGGACTCTGTATTGTGAAAATCTTTTGCATACAGGTGAATCCAAGTGAGGTAGTGCTCAGACGTAACAATATTATTGCGATGTTCTGACACTACTGGAAGCGCATGTCGACACTTGTAGTGGCAGTAGCAGCGATGGTGATTGTTCTGCCGATGGTTTCATTTTTTGGTTGGTATTTTCGTATCTTTTTGTATGCCATGGAGACATGGATTCTAAACGTTGCTATTTTATTTTCTAGTCGCCTGTTCCATGTACAATTGGTGCTGCTGTTGCTCTTTCTTGACAAGGGACTCTGTATTGTGAAAATCTTTTGCATACAGGTGAATCCAAGTGAGGTAGTGCTCAGACGTAACAATATTATTGCGATGTTCTGACACTACTGGAAGCGCATGTCGACACTTGTAGTGGCAGTAGCAGCGATGGTGATTGTTCTGCCGATGGTTTCATTTTTTGGTTGGTATTTTCGTATCTTTTTGTATGCCATGGAGACATGGATTCTAAACGTTGCTATTTTATTTTCTAGTCGCCTGTTCCATGTACAATTGGTGCTGCTGTTGCTCTTTCTTGACAAGGGACTCTGTATTGTGAAAATCTTTTGCATACAGGTGAATCCAAGTGAGGTAGTGCTCAGACGTAACAATATTATTGCGATGTTCTGACACTACTGGAAGCGCATGTCGACACTTGTAGTGGCAGTAGCAGCGATGGTGATTGTTCTGCCGATGGTTTCATTTTTTGGTTGGTATTTTCGTATCTTTTTGTATGCCATGGAGACATGGATTTTAAATGTTGCTATTTTATTTTCTAGTCGCCTGTTCCATGTACAATTGGTGCTGCTGTTGCTCTTTCTTGACAAGGGACTCTGTATTGTGAAAATCTTTTGCATACAGGTGAATCCAAGTGAGGTAGTGCTCAGACGTAACAATATTATTGCGATGTTCTGACACTACTGGAAGCGCATGTCGACACTTGTAGTGGCAGTAGCAGCGATGGTGATTGTTCTGCCGATGGTTTCATTTTTTGGTTGGTATTTTCGTATCTTTTTGTATGCCATGGAGACATGGATTTTAAATGTTGCTATTTTATTTTCTAGTCGCCTGTTCCATGTACAATTGGTGCCGCTGTTGCTCTTTCTTGACAAGGGACTCTGTATTGTGAAAATCTTTTGCATACAGGTGAATCCAAGTGAGGTAGTGCTCAGACGTAACAATATTATTGCGATGTTCTGACATTACTGGAAGCGCATGTCGATACTTGTAGTGGCAGTAGTAGCGATGGTGATTGTTCTGCCGATGGTTTCATTTTTTGGTTGGTATTTTCGTATCTTTTTGTATGCCATGGAGACATGGATTCTAAACGTTGCTATTTTATTTTCTAGTCGCCTGTTCCATGTACAATTGGTGCCGCTGTTGCTCTTTCTTGACAAGGGACTCTGTATTGTGAAAATCTTTTGCATACAGGTGAATCCAAGTGAGGTAGTGCTCAGACGTAACAATATTATTGCGATGTTCTGACACTACTGGAAGCGCATGTCGACACTTGTAGTGGCAGTAGCAGCGATGGTGATTGTTCTGCCGATGGTTTCATTTTTTGGTTGGTATTTTCGTATCTTTTTGTATGCCATGGAGACATGGATTTTAAATGTTGCTATTTTATTTTCTAGTCGCCTGTTCCATGTACAATTGGTGCCGCTGTTGCTCTTTCTTGACAAGGGACTCTGTATTGTGAAAATCTTTTGCATACAGGTGAATCCAAGTGAGGTAGTGCTCAGACGTAACAATATTATTGCGATGTTCTGACATTACTGGAAGCGCATGTCGATACTTGTAGTGGCAGTAGTAGCGATGGTGATTGTTCTGCCGATGGTTTCATTTTTTGGTTGGTATTTTCGTATCTTTTTGTATGCCATGGAGACATGGATTCTAAACGTTGCTATTTTATTTTCTAGTCGCCTGTTCCATGTACAATTGGTGCCGCTGTTGCTCTTTCTTGACAAGGGACTCTGTATTGTGAAAATCTTTTGCATACAGGTGAATCCAAGTGAGGTAGTGCTCAGACGTAACAATATTATTGCGATGTTCTGACACTACTGGAAGCGCATGTCGACACTTGTAGTGGCAGTAGCAGCGATGGTGATTGTTCTGCCGATGGTTTCATTTTTTGGTTGGTATTTTCGTATCTTTTTGTATGCCATGGAGACATGGATTCTAAACGTTGCTATTTTATTTTCTAGTCGCCTGTTCCATATACAATTGGTGCTGCTATTGCTCTTTCTTGACAAGGGACTCTGTATTGTGAAAATCTTTTGCATACAGGTGAATCCAAGTGAGGTAGTGCTCAGACGTAACAATATTATTGCGATGTTCTGACACTACTGGAAGCGCATGTCGATACTTGTAGTGGCAGTAGTAGCGATGGTGATTGTTCTGCTGGTGGTTTTTAATTTTTTGACATTTGACCTTCCTGTTTTGGTCTAATGAACCTGTATATGATATTCTCAACAATGGCGTTAAATGTCTGCTGCACTACGAGCTTTCTGGTCTTTTGAATATACCAATACACATGTCATGTTATTGGCTTGTTTCACCAAAGAATTCTGTTGATTTTCAAAAATAAAAACGAATTGCAAATCTTGTATTGAGAATAAAAAAGTAGCAGCCACTTGCTCAGAATATATTTATAGGATGATAATCAGCCTATGCTTATCAGAAAGAATGTGAAAAGAATGACAGTATCATTTGAGGTCAAAATCTAGGGATAGCAATATGACCTGTGTGGCAAATTGACCCATGGGTTGGGTTGACGTCAATGGGTTGAGTCCATGCTTGTCTTGGGTTAACTTGTGGACCAACCTAATCCATCACTTATAATGTAGAATAAGAAAATTATGGCAATTATGTATATATTCCATACAAATAAATAATCTTTATATTTAGATAAATAATACTGATAAGAAAAAATAATAAGACATAATGGAAATAGAGTCTATTCAACGGATGTTTTTTTTAGTCTGATTGATAAAAAAAATGGTTGGTATGCCAGTATTCTTCGTGCTTCTTTTCTAAACTTTCCACATTCGTATCATTTCTTTCCTCTAAAAAATAAACGCAAAGAGAGGGAAAGAGATTCTATATTGGGTATTCGAAACAACGTAATTATATTCAGTTAGATAGAGACTTCATAGTCGGATATATTTTCTTTTCAAGACAACAGTAAAATTAAAGAAGGGATTTTGTCTTCAAGCCGCTTTTTAGAGGAACTTCGACAAATTGCTAAAAAAAACACAAAAGATACGTATACTAAAACACCCAAAAACTCCCCAATGGTAGTAAGTTCAGATTTATCAATTGAATAATAATGAAAAGTTTTCATTCTTCTTAAGGATACAGGAAAAAATGTGTTGATTGAAAAAAAAAGTAGTGATATGGTTGTATTACATACGACAAGATGGCATAAAGTCATAATAATAAACAGAGATAATAAACAGAGTATTATTGTAGGATTGAATAAATGGATAAGTAGTAAGGAAAGAAAAATATTTGGATAGGTTTTATAATATATATACATAAAGTTAAAGGATATGTGTCGAAAAATACCATATTTATAAATACGTAGAGAAATTTTGTACGTAAAAAGTTATTCAATATGAAAAAATATGTGGATGGTATTTATAATATATATACATATAAAAAAAACATCATATATCTTGTTCGTGCTCGTGTTCATGTCTATCTTCACATTCTTCTTGGTCATTATCAACAATAGCAGAATACTTGCGCTTTTTGGTATTATCTCTGCTTGGTGTAAAAAATATATATGGATTATGATTATTTGAACGATTAACTTCAAATTGTTGCTCTTGCTCTTGTGATGGTAATAACGTTATAGATTTTTGTTTCTCTTCTTGTTGATTATTTGATGTTGATGTTGATGCTGATGTTGACGAGATTAAAGGCTTTATGATTCCAATTTGTTGTTCCCTTTTTAACAGTGCTCGAATGATATTAGAGCGTTTTACTGTGCTTGCCTAGTGATGATATGTATTGCTAATATGTTAATAACAATATAATACGCATCTCCCATTTTATTCATTCTTTTTTTATTACATATATACCTTGAATATAAGTAACGTATTAATAAAATTCTTCATTTCATTCATTGACAGATAACTTGTAGGCATCTGTATAGGCCAAGCATCGCGTGCGAAAAAAATATTTTGATCTGGAAGCCAATGTAACATAGAAAAATATCCCGAGGTTCCTAATAATAACGCCACATCAGTAACCAGTTCATTTTCGCTTGTGATATTTTAATTATATTATATTATATCCCATATTACCAATCATATCAAGAGACATTGTATCGAATACACCATATTGTTTAATATTTTTAAGAATAGCTGCATTGATACGTAAATTTTTGCTTTGTTGAGCTGTCTTAACTATAGTTGTACAAGAGCTACGTTTCCACTCATTAGACGATATTTCAACATATTTTTTTTGTTCACTGCATTTAACAAGCAAATCTATTTTGCGCGAGTATGCGGGGGCGGTATTTGTATCAAAAAAAATTGCTTTGTTGTTTTCAATTTCATTTTTTGTGGCATTCGATCCTGTTTCACCACTACAGATGCGTTAATCAACTCACCTAGTTAGTAACGCGAAAATTTGGCTCATAGTTGTGTACAATGTAATGAATAACTATACTTACTCAAAAAGCTCAACATTTGTTTTCATAAACATTTTGTCAAGTAAAGAAGCAAACCGACGATAAAATGTTGTTTCTGAGTTATTTGCTAGATCAGTACCCCATATATCAAATGACTGTAATCTGTCAAGAGCGTATATTTTAACAGTAAAATAAATAGTGTTAATTACAGTCATTTTCATTTTTCGGTAGATATAATATGGGTTACTATGAATGGCACTTACAAATACTCCATGCAGTCTAAAACCAAGTAAAGTTCTGTTTGCCGCTTACGATCACGACTGAGTTCTCCTTTCTTCATTTGGATTTTAGATAAAATCACATCTACGTCTTCTTCATTATAAATAACATTCCCTTCTTGGTCTTTTTCGTCATCTTTTTTCTTTTCCATAATCTTATCATACGTATTCTCAACATCTTCAGTCATTCCGCGTTTATTAGATACGTTGTTGAAGCGAAGTAAGTAATCAACGTCTTCCTTTTTTAAATTTTCAAGTAGTAAATTTTTCATCAATGGATTGACAAAATTAACAACCCGGGAAAGACCAAGCCTAGATAAAAATATATTATTTGCAAATAGTGAGCGATTATAATCTAATATCATACGAAAAAAAAAATAAAGCTTTTCATTCAAAAACGCATACACGCACAACATCAACTTACTTTATGATCATAACATCATTCGAGTCTAGGTCTTGCTTTAATAATCGTTGTGCGGCAAGATATAATAAACATCCCTGTATAGAACCATCGTTGCCAGTGGATTCCAAACATTCACGTTCTGCGTCATCAATTACATTTTTAGTAAGCTAAAAAAAAAATTAAAAAGGCCAGGCAATCAAAATAAGTAATTTATCATACGTAATATTGTTATTATCTACAAGATATAGTTTATTCTATACTTTTTTATATGCAATGTAATTAACGCGGCCTTCTAAATCAAAGCCTTCGAATTTATCAATTCTAATTTGTGAATGTTGTTGTTGTTGTTGTGAATGTTGTTGTTGTTGTTGTTGTGAATGTTGTTGTTGTTGTTGTTGTGAATGTTGTTGTTGTTGTTGTTGTGAATGTTGTTGTTGTTGTTGTTGTGAATGTTGTTGTTGTGAATGTTGTTGTTGTTGTTGTTGTGAATGTTGTTGTTGTTGTTGTTGTTGTTGTTGTTGTTGTTGTTGTTGTGAATGTTGTTGTTGTTGTTGTTGTGAATGTTGTTGCTGCTGTCGTGATGATGATGATGATGATGATGATGATGATGATGATACAGGCAAATTTTCCATTTCATTCAATTCCGACAGTAATCGGTCTACCGAAGGCGCCGCAGCAAGCCGTTCATTGAGAACATCGATTTTTACTTGTAAAGATGTTTCGAACTATAACGAAAAATCAGTTGAGTAAGAAATAAGCTGTTCCAATAGTACGTGAAAGAACGAAAGTAATACTCACCAGCTTGTTAGCTAGTCTGCACAACAAGCTCCAAATCTTTTTATTATAGTTTTTGCTAAATATTAGAAGTGCAAATAATTAAACATGTATGAATTTGTGTAAGTTAAAACGTCTTCTTTTCGTATCACTGTTAATTTTTACCTTGGGCCCGATACTTCAATTTTATTTTGTTTTTTGACTTCTAGACAGAATCTTCTTCTCCACAACGTATATAATGTATCTGGCTTGAATTGATACCCGCTTGACCACATACTAATTCTTTTGCTATTCTCATTTATAAATGACACAAAACATGGAGTCGCGGAATTGGTAACAAACTCCTGTAATTCTAGTAAAAGCAACAGCAATTGAAATCAATAACCTTGTACAAGAAAAGTTACCGTTTTATTAATTAATACCTTTATAGCCAGGAAATGGAACAGACATTACTATTCAGTAAAAGGTGTTAAAAAAGGCAACAGTAAAAGAAAGAGGGTTGTTATGAAACAAAGAAAAGTAAAGGCACGTAAAAGAAATAATTTTGCTATGAAGAAAGAAAAGAGTAGGTAAAAGAAAGAAGCACCATGGTAAAAATCCAGAACCAGAGCAGCCAGAACATAACTTTTAAGGCCAGCGCAGAGAGTTATCTTTTTTTGGTAATTGGTGTACCCAAACATTTTCAATGGTCTAGTAAAATTTAATCTCCTCAATAAATAAAAGCAATTTATGCAAAAAAAAAAAATAGTCCATTAAATATTACTGCGTTTTATATAAAAATCATTTATTTTATTCATTTTCTACATTTATTGATTATCGCTCTGATTGCGAGCTCGAACCGAAACCGGAAATGTTTGTTGAGATGCCTTCCGCTTTCGTCTGGCTTGAGACCCAGTAGAAGGAGTGGATGAGGATGGTGTAGATGAAGAAGGAGTGAATGAATAAGGAGTGGATGAAGAAGGAGTTAACGAAGAAGGAATGGAAAAAGATGTAGCATGGGAAGGATCGGAAGGAGATGAAGGTATGGTGGGTTGTTGATGTTGCGTTAAAGGTTGTGAGGAGGAAATGGCCGAAGATGATTCTGGTTGGCAACTAATAAAAAAATATGTAAAAATTAGCAACATAATGGGAAAGATACTCAATTAGATGTAACTTACGTCGTTTGTTCGTCTGGAAATCCAGTTGACCTATAGAAAAATCAAATAAATATTAATAACACAGTTTAACGTGTACATGAAACATAGCTTACATATCCATCAAAGGTCCTTGGGAACATCCTGAAACAGATGGGGATGGTTCTGGTTCTCCTTGACTTGAAATACCCAAAAGACGACTAAGTTCATTTCAATTAGTATCATCATTAATAAAACTATCAACGTCATTACAAACACTTACAGTCTAGTGGCACCTATTCAGGATGCATCATCCCTTATAGTCATTGAGGATACATCACCCCTTTCATTGCCTTTGCTTGAGGATCTAGTTCGAGTATAATATAAAGATGATATAAATAAGAAAGTAATATAATCACAAAGAAAATCAATAATACATTACCTATTGAGTGACTTGAACAGGTTGTAAATAAAGTACTTTCCAACCCAGTGCTTCTCACATTGATCAATTGGAGCTTTGTACATACGCTTGATGTTTGTTTCAAACTTACTTATTTCACGAGTTCGAATTGGTTGAGGGATGTGAATGAACTTCTTTGGATTTTTGTTCAATCCTTTCAAAGCCGTTTCAATTGCCTTACGATGGGTGGCTGCTTCCCCAAGCATTGAGTTATACAAATCTCCTGCATATACGTGACTTTCGCTTGTAACTTTCATTCAAAAATCGGAGATAACGTGTTTCTTCAACACAGACGTGGTGTCTGGTTCGGAAAGTACATGTCCAGATTCAATAGGAATTGGATTCGCCAAGACAAAAGTGCGCGCAACCAATTCGCGTATTCTCTCGGAATTCATTTCCGAATCCTCTTCTTCTTGCTGCGGCTGCTGTTGTTGGAGCAATGGTTGGGGTAATTGTTCCGGCTGCGGTTGCTGCGGTTGTTGCGGTTGCTGCGGTTGGGGCAGTCTTGATTCTAAGTCTTCCAAACGATTCTCAATGTTTGTTAAGCGATTGTCAATGCTTGTTACAACATCTAAAATTCTATTTAAGACTTCATGCGAAGAATCAATGGGAGTGGGAGTGGGTGTTAAAAATGGGAATTGATAGGGGTTCATTGTTGAGGAGAAGTATAGAGAACGACGCGTAAACCAGCAGTAATTTTGTTTGAACTTATCGCCACGTCATTGTCACACAAACCGTTATAATTTTAAAAGTATAAATGCTAAATTGTCAAGTACTTCGTCCTTTCCATTCTACTCACTTTCTTGTCTTTTACCTATCTTTTGCCTTACTATGAGACTTACCTTGTAACGTTGCCCTAAATGTTTCGTATTGAAACAGACAAATAACTTTGATGAACATGTTAGAACATGTAGTAAGTAATAATCCCATTATGTGAATATGCAAATGTAAATTTTAGCATGATTTTTCTTACATTACGTGAATAAGCTCGTATTCCGGACTACATAGAGAGCCTACAAACGCAAACAATTCAAGACCCTGAAGTCCTTCCTAGTGTTTATCTTGGGGAACAACCAGGCATTCTTCAACAAGACGCTGACGAAGAGCTTCTCGATGCATACAATAACAATCAAGAAGACAATGCTCCCGTTGGTTCCCTTCATCCAATGATAACTGAGTGGGATGACTATGACGTTGATATAGATGGTGGAATGAATGTGTATAACTATGAAGATGATGACAATCAAGTCGATGACAATAATGATGATCAAGACACGGACCACACCCATCCTGGTACCGATGTTGAAGATTTCGACAGCGAGGAAGAATATGATACCATAAATCCAAATGTATCTAACGCAGTAGAGCCCACCATCGCTGATGAACAGTATGTTGATTGAAGTGTCCTAGAATTAAGAGTGTAAAATACTGGAGATTCTAAGGGTCTACCCCTGATAAAGCTAAAAAGGATCTTCCTAAGAATAAGGTTATCATATCTTAAGATAGCATTCTTTAAGATACATTCTTTAAGATACATTCTTCAGATGACATACCAGAGATAGCCCATCATAATAAACAACTCATATAAATAGACCAACTCGTACAAAGAATAATAATCTTTATCTTATTTTTCAAGAATAAACACTGTTTCAAAGGACTCATCGTTTTATTATATTTTATTGTTGAACTAAACTATTATTCTATCGTACACCTCATTGATGCTTGGGAGAACGAACCTCCATTGTGTACTAATGAACCAATTACTTACACTGAATACGCACCAGTCCCATTGGATAACCATGAACACAAAAGCTTCCAGATATACTGTTGGATACAAGAAAACAACATCAGCAGAGGTGCATACGAAGAGCTTGTAAAACTTCTAAACAAATGGATCAAGGACGATGATGTTCGTAAGTATACATTTGATATTACTTGGTATAATAACAATCAACATCTGTACAATTACTAAAAAAGACATAGCTCGTGTACCGTTGCATTCTCATTATAAAACCGAATCGAATTTGGGCAAGTTATTTGACCTCCAAGAAGTTAAATACCGTATGTGTCCTAAAGGCTGTAGATTATTCCCAAAAGGTTCCTCTTCTCCCTGCACTTGCGAAGCACCCCAATTCAAATCAAATGGGCAACCAATCAAGGCAATGTCGTACTTCCCGCTTGCAAAACAGCTTTCATCCTTTGTTGCAATCAAGGACACTCAGGATATGTTAAAAGAAACACCCCAGCCAGTCGGACAAGGTGTTATAACAGATATATTCCACGGTTCCGTATACCAAGGTCTCAAGGATGAACTTTTCATTTCAAATCTTGACATCGTTGTGTCTTTGTATATTGATGGCTTTAGAACATTTAATGGTGGCAATGCCAATATGACAATCCTTCACATTGTAATAATGAGCTTGCCTGCTAATATAAGGTAAATACTTTGGTTATTTCACTCGTCTTTTTATATATTAACATTTTATATATACCATTAATAAATTATATAAAAACAGGTATAAGAAAGATTTTATGATCCAAGTTGTAATTTTACCAGCAGATCACACTGGAAATCTTTATACTTATCTCAAACCTTTGCTGAATGAGCTCCGAATCCTCCAGGATGTAGGAATGAAAGTCACCTGTGATGATGGTGAATTTTCACTCAAAGTGCACTTGATGCTAGCCTCAGGGGATATCATTGGTATTCAAGAACTTATTCATCATAAAGGGCATTCATCAGACTATGGGTGCCGCCAATGTCGGATACTATCGACATCTTTAATTAGCCCAGCGGGTAAAGGGCATGCTCGCTATTATCCTGGAACAATTGCAATGTCACCTCCAAGACCTGTTGAGGATTTCTCCCAAGGAAATGCTGTAAGGATCAAAAAGTTTTGTTAATTTCTTTTTCACTTTATATTACTTTTTTGTTCTTACCAAACGGGGGGTTTTTTTGCTTCTTTGATTGTAGGAATTTGGTATCAAAAAAAAAACAGAGTTTTCTGAATTGAAATCCTTTCATGGATATACGTTTTTTGGCCTGGATGAAATGCATCTCATCGGGGCCAATTGCACAAGTAAAATATGGTCAATGATTTCTGGTGAATTCCCAAATGTTAATTCCACATTTGAGTTGGATAATACAACATGTAAGGCTATTGGTGCTGCAATCACTAAATCAACATCAAACATCCCGTCGTCTATTTTTGAAGGCACATTTCGTGGTCAGTACATATATATTTTTTAAGAGTATATTACATCTCATTATAATAAAAAAATTAACATATCTTCTTGTTTTTTAGACATCTTCAAAAAGAGAGGCAGTATGCGATCAGTTGATTGGATTGTGTTTATGCAATGTGTCTTGGCAGCTTTGGTTTTTGAACAAGTAGCACGAGAATACGGGCCATATGCATCGCAAGTAGAGGCGCTTATGTCATACGTAATTGGATGCTGCCTAGCCCTTCAATGGGAAATCGATCAAGACGACCTTGCGAATATCAAAAAGTAATGTATATAACAATCTAAATAAATTTAGCGTTTTTAATATTTTGCTAACATCATCATAATAGACACTTTCAAGACTGGCACTTACATATGAAGAATGAAGTCGACAATAACATGTACACCATTAATTTTCATTTGCTTCGACATATCCACAGTACAGTGAAAGCCCTTGGTCCCCTCAGAGCTTATAGTACAAGATCAGCTGAGCGCTCAATTGGTAAATAATCAAAATGCTCAAAGATCCCAAAAAAAAACCCAATCACCTTGCTGATTATTTTCTTTGTAGGTTTCTTCAAAAAACATGTAAAATCACGAGTTTCACCTGGGGAAAATGCTGGTAACGTTATCAAACGCCAATTACTCATGCGAAATTTCAATCGCGTATATTATGGAGACGATTATTTGGGCGAGGAACCTGAAAAAGACGAGTACACAGTACCTGATTATCCTCATATTGAGCTATGGGATACCCATCTAGACACCGCTGACGATACTATTTTAGTTCCCTTGAGAACTTACTGGCATAGTTTTTTCGATGACAATCGCGCGGAAAATGCGGTACTAGACACCAACATTCGTATAGGAAAGCGTCTGTACATATCTGGCACGGTGTATAACTGCAATGAATATCCACGATCAGAACAAAAAATCAGTACATTAGTGAGAGTATTTCTTTGTGTATCAAGAACACAAAATACACACGCTACCTATTTCGGTGAGATCATTCTCTTTTTTACACATAAATTCCAAGGTACGCAAAAGATTAAGCTGTTATAAATAAAATCGATTTACTTATAATGCGTAACCATTTATAAATTAGACCAAGAACATCCGCTTTGTTTGGTGAAAGTGTATGCCAATATCAAAGAAACTAAATATGGCACAGGAGTAAGAAAGAAAATTGGTGTTAGCGTATGGAAATGGAGGAGAAGATAATTCCAATGTTGCTGATAAAGTTATAGTCACATATGTCAATAATATCAAAGGCTATGCAGGAATGTTGAAGGTAGACAATATATGATTTATCCGGATATGATTCCAGGGGAGATTTGGATTGGAGAAATTGGGATGATTTAAAATTTTTTTTTATTTTTCATAAAACAATAAAAGAATAAACATTTTCCAACTATATTTTTTTATTCAATTTCATTCACTGTTGTTCAAATATGGAAAGTTGTGTTCGAAATTTGGTTCTGGTTGCTCTGGTGTAACGCTCTGGTTGCTCTGCAGGTTCTGGAGGTTCTGGAGGTTCTAAATTTTTCCCATGGTGAAGATTGTTATATGAGACAAAGAGAAGGTGAGAGTAAGTAAAAGAAAGAGTATTGCTAGGAAACAAAGATATGTTTTTTTTTGTATAGAAATCGGTTAGAGCTCTGTCATATTTACTGACTACAATAACATGTCCGAAATGGTTGCTATATGATTTTCTTTTTTTTAAAATGTCAATGTGTTTATTTTTATTTTTGCATGACAACAAGTGACCATACAGGTTTTTCTAAATTAATTTTGCTAATAAGACCTTTCCACAATCGGAAACTAGCAGAAATATATAAGAGTAAATAAAAAAAGCACCATAGAGTTGGCATATATGACTTTTTTTGATCAGCAAAGATAAATATGTTACATCATAAGGTGTATCCTGACTTAAATCGTCAAAATATGGAGTGTATTAATAAGAATTGACAAAACCTTGTCAGAAATGCAGCTATGAACTTTTTGAGCCGTAATATATGTTGACTTAGGTATTCTGAAGAGATGTTACGGAGCAGTTTTTGGAGAAAATTATTTTCCATTGAGATTTGTCGCTTCAAAGTTTTGTCAAAATATAATTAATGAGAAAGGGATAAGCAGTATGTAACCTATAAGAGTGGATGGTTTGTGGTTACATAAGGTGCATGCTCTGGATTATATGTAGCTCCTAGCTTTCAAAATACTCAAGGGAAATTTTCGCGAGGTTCGCGAGGTTTATTGTGACACAAATTTCCAATTATAAAAGAAGTTTACGAGATTCGCGAGATCCGCGAGGTTCGCGAGGACTAGTGTAACAAATATGAAAAAATCCTGAGATTCGAGAACCTCGAACTTCGCGAAAATTTCACATGGCTACGGTTCTATTTTTTTTCGCTCAATAAAAAAATAGATATAAGAACAACAAAAAAACTCGAAAAATAGTTGTTTTCAAATATTACTTAGATGTAGATACTATATCAAAAGGATTTTAATAATACCAAACTCTTGTTGAATAGCAACAAAGTAAAATTATAACCCTATCCACCATTTTTAATAAAAAACATAGAACCAGGTTCTGGTAGAAATTACGGGGGAAATAGCAGAAATAACAAGTACTACTATGAAACCAAGCGATCGAAAAGGAGAAAGTCACTGCATGCTTCTCAATACAGTTGAACCCCGTTTTTTGCACAGGTGGGATTTGGCTTGAAAGTGGTGCAAAAACCGGGGGTGTGCAAAAAGTGGGGTCGAAAACATAGTAAAATTATAGTGGGATTTAGGCTGAGAGGCGTGCAAAAAGTGGGGGTGTGCAAAAACCGGGAGTGCAAAAAACGGGGTTCGACTGTAGTGTTTATACGACCTTTTTCCGCTTTTAAAACACTTTTTTTGAAAAGTGTTTAGCATACAGCCAGAACCATTACGAAACCCTACCGCAAACCTACCACAGAGGAAGTTCGGAAGGCAGCGGATTCGTTCCGTCTGTCCCCTAAGGATCTTCTTTGCCAGGCCAAAGATAATGAACAATACTACCGTCAGCAATTTGCTCGTGTTAACAAGCTCTGTGAATCCTTGCGAGCCAAAGTCAAGGAACTTGAAACAGCTCTCGAGAAAAAAACAACTCAACCACCACCATTTTTGAGCACTCATTCCGTGTTCTCAATGTCCCTCTCACCCATGTCAACTACTTTGGACAGACCAAAAACCACTTTGCCACAAACCTCATTGACATTGTCACCACAACCGACATCGTCAAAGTCACCACCAACCAAATCTCACCAAAAGCAACCAACAATCAATCATGAAGCAACCCCACTATCAGCAAATAGTAAAAATACTACTACTAATCCGACTGTAACAACACCCTCAAAACCTACAGAGCGTATCAAACAGGCTCGTCCTGCACCAACTACTTCTATTAGTCCTACCACTCACGAACCACCCAACAAAAAACTTCGACAAGTAATCGATAGTAACCCCGCCAGCATAAATACTATATGTGTAACCAACACTACTGCCAGTAATTTTTTCCAATTTCCTACTACCCAACCAAAATTCAACTACGTCCATATTCCATGTCAACAACGTACCACAAGACAGGAAACACGCAAACTACTTCGCCACTTGA
Source organism: Circinella umbellata (assembly GCA_025093555.1). Taxonomy (NCBI): domain Eukaryota; kingdom Fungi; phylum Mucoromycota; class Mucoromycetes; order Mucorales; family Lichtheimiaceae; genus Circinella; species Circinella umbellata. Next base: position 150,601 of record JAIWNF010000071.1, read on the forward strand.
ACATCAATACCTCACGTATTTTAGATATCTCTTTCCCTGGTAGAAACATTATCGGTCTACTAGTACACCGCCACTACTTACCAGAAATCATATCCATTATGCAAATTGCCAAGATTCCCGTTCTTAAAGATTTTGACCCTACTCACCCGGATAACCTTAAAGATCCAAAGTATAAAAACTGTTCCGCTCCCGAACGAGAAACTATTTCCAAGCAATGTCATCGAACTCGATGCCTGCGCGCCATTGCAACGCAACCTTTAACCCTAATTGGTAAAATAGCAAGTTTTTTCAATTCCCAGGGATGGATCAATCAAGCAGACTATGATCATATCATATCAGGTCCTCGTCAACTGTAACCAACACTAAAGATTCAAATTCTATAGTACCAAAGCCCCATCAGCTTTGAATCTATAGCACTAAAAAAAAAAAAAAAATCATTTATTATTTAAAAAATAAAAAAAAAAAAAAAAAAAAAAAAAAAAAAAAAAAAAAAAACCAAGTGACTCTCGCTCTTTTCTCCAACATCACAATTTACCAACCCTTCCATTTAGCATAGATGTTCTCAACCTGCTCTTAGTTACTATAACCGAACCATATTTTCCTTCTTTTATTTTTGTGTTCCCATTTACTGATGTTGCAACCTCCACATTTTTCCTGCTGCCCCGCAGGTTTTTCAGTACCCCTCTTTGTGAGCTGACGAGAGCAAGAAGCTGAATCAGCGTGTGCTCAATTAATTTCGTCTTTAATAAAATATATAAATTTCAACGTAGTGTTTATACAACAACTCTTTCCTTTTCTCCTCACTTTTTGAGCGGAAAAACCCTTTTCCAAAAACAAAAAAAAAAACGACCATAACAACACACACAACACAACAACCAAAACCACCATTGACACTAGTCGCTCGCCGTATGATGGGCAAAACTATTATACGTCGTGATGCCCTGTCTTCTAACAAGCCATCAAATGCAACAAAACAAACGTCCATTCGCCTTACTCTTAAAAACATTCCTATCCTCAATACCAAATTCAACCTTCACCGTTCTCAAATTGCATGTATCTCTTGCCATGTAAAAGCTCAACTAATTCGTCGCGGCTTTCAAGACATCAAATTGCCATCTGGCACAAAGACAAAAATACCGCAATTTACATGTAAACATTGCAATAAAAACTGCACGCTCTCTCACCTCAAGGAAGTTTTGACAAGTCTTCCTAACACTATCGGCGATAATGATGATGAAGATCACAGTAGCATTGGCAGTTTCATATCCTCTCACCAGGATCATCCTACCAACTTATCAGTTTCACAACAATGCAACACATCCAACGTAATGATTACTGATTGGGCTGATGAGATACCAGAATCAGATCAACAGCAACTATTCACTGATACACCTCCGCTTCTTGAGCCACAACAACCTGATCTCAATACTCCAACCCTCCTCGAACGCTTCTCTACTCAACACTTTGAGCATCACCAAGCCATGCCCGAAGTCCTAACTGCATTAATGAAAACAGTTGACCAACTGACAACTCGCACCGAAAAACAAGAAAAACAAATTACTGATCTTTTAACACTAACGGAACGCCTTCATACTGCTCAAACAGAATTGATTTCTGCAAAGTCGCGCATTCAAGCTTTGGAAGCTGAGAACCAATCACTCCGTCAACAACACCACCAAACAACATCAACAACACTAGACGCACCAACAGGAAGTCTTGAATCACGATATGCATCACTACCACCAACCACTAACACACAACAAAGTAATAATCCCTGGAATGATAATTACAGGGTACAACATATGAAAAACAGAAATCGCACCAAAGTCTCAGCAGCAACCCTCCAAAAAAGAAAAGAAGCAGCAGCACGTGCATTTACTACCCCCTCTGAAACACATGGTTTCTGCTTTAAATACTTTCCAACACGAGGCCGTAAACCTGTTTCAGACCAGCGAAAAAATCTTCGACAACTGGGCATTGACAACAGCCGTCTTTTAGATATTCATTATCCTGATACCAATGTTGTGGGTTTTCTTATTCATAATGATTATGCTACCGAACTTCTTGACCTTATGAAACAACACAATTTAGAGCCTAATACTAAATTTGATCCTCATAATCCTCAATACCTGCGCGATAAAAAATATCTTGATATGTCTCATGACGAACAAATCATCCAAGCTGATCTCATACAATACAATCGAATTTTGCGAGCCATCGATTATGTCCGCCAGCCAGTGAAATTCGCTGTCGCTCGATTTTTCTGTCACACCCAAGTTATTACACCAGCAATATTACAAGATGTATTAAATGGACATAATGTGGCACCACAACAATCATCACGACAACCTTCCCCTGATAGAACAAAGGCTGCAGCAGATCAATTTCGTATAGACTCACCAGATAAATCAGAACAAGGACATGACACGGAAATGATCATCGACAATGGACAATTAGAAGATCAAGAAGCACAATTCAGTAATAGTGGTACCACTCATACCCCCACTCCCCAATAATTATGATAACTAATAATACAATTAATATCATTCAATGGAATGCTACCGGACTTCAACGACACACTATACATACTGCACTAACAGAATTTATTAACACTTCTATTTTATTTATTACTGAGACATGGCTTCTCTCCCCTAATCGCTTCCCTACCAATTGGACCCAATATCATACATATGGAATACCTGTTAAAAGTCACAAATCATACCGTGGCCAAATGGGTATCTCTCTTCTCGTACACCCACATTGCCCCTTTCCTGTTAATTATTTACCTAACCTGTCTCCTAAATTCCCACACTATTCTCTTTCTTGTACTATTGGTGACACACTTATTCACTGCCTATATTTACCTCCCACACAAAAATTTGATAATCAACTTGCCATCGAAATATTAGATGAACTACCGAAAGAAATCGATGGTACCAGCCGAACAATCTATTGCGGTGATTTCAATGCACGATTAGGAAACCGGGTTGGTGATCATCTTTATGATACCCGTGGTAGACTACTTACAACCTGGCTCGCAACAAACGGTATGGTAATTTACAACGAATCACTTGCCTATGGTCAACCAACAAATCTCAACCCTCGTGGCACCAGTATAGTCGACCTTTTCTTTGGTACAATACCACTCACTAATTCAGCCATGATTATATATGACAACCTTTCACTATCATCAGATCACAAAGCAGTACAACTGACATACACCGATAATACTCCACTCCGCACTAAAACCAAACGACTTATGTGGCACCTACAAAAACTTAAAAATCCTGATATATGTACTACATATATCAGTACATTTACAGCAAATATTCAACCTATACAACAACGCATTAATGCCTTTCTTGACAATAAAACAACTACAACTATCGAAACCATAGAAGAGTTCAATCTACAACTTAATGACAGCATCTATAACGCACTTGATAACACTGTAGGCCGTAAAACAACTGCTGAAATAAACAGGTTAAAATGGTTCTGGAATCTTGATCTTGAAAAAGCCAAAACCCATCGTGAGACCTGTTATAAAAAATGGAGACGTGCACAACATCCTTCCACAAAATTAAAATGGTGGCTCCAACACCAAGAAGCACAAGCTAAGTTTCGATTGGCAGTTAATAGACGACGCGCTGAAACATGGACCTTATTCTGTAAAAAACTCGATCAAGGCGATTTTTCAAAAGCTACAGCAACTATAAAACGAATAAAAAAAGGCCGCACATTACATTCATCATTTTCTCATCCACATGGCCCTTTAATAGCTGCTAATCGTATGGCTGATCATCTTGAAAATATATTCACCAGTAATTTACAGCCACATAACAGCTCTCAATCATCATCACTTCAGACAACTATTATAAATTCAATCAGTACAAATACAGCAATTGATTCACCATTTACTGAAGAAAACGTTCTCTCTGTTATTTCCCAGCTTTCATCTGGAAAAGCTCCTGGAGCTGATGGTATTAAAGGAGAAATGCTAAAACCAATCTGCGCACAACTAACCCCTTTTCTTACAGCATTTTATCAATTATGCTGGTTCACATCCAAGACCCCAAAATTATGGCGATTAGCACAAGTACTCCCTATACATAAGAAAGGACCAACCGATGACCCTGCAAACTTTCGGCCGATTAGTTTAACATCCATTTTTCGTAAAGTCATGGAAAAATGTATTCAAGACCTCCTAGTTTCTACTGCTCCCGCTTTAGATATTGTGCAAGCTGGTTTTCGCCACCAACGTGATGCTCTTAGTCAAGCTCGCTGTCTACAAGAAATATCGATGATACACAAACGACACCATGGTTCACCTCCTGTGATAATTGGTCTGGATGTCTCCAAAGCTTATGATACAGTACATCGAGATACTATATGGCGTACTCTCGAACCACATATACCTCGGTTATTACTTTTATTACTCAAAAATCTATTTGATCAGGTTTCAATTGAAGTATTACTCTCCGATCAAATTTCACGTCAATTCCATCCACATACTGGAGTTCTACAAGGATCAGTATTGTCCCCAATTCTCTACTCTCATTATATCAACTCTTTACCAACTCTTTTACGTACTGTCGAAGCCCAAGTTCTTCCATCACGTAGCCTAAAATTCAACAACCTCTTTATCAACAGTCTACTCTACGCAGATGATGTGGCTCTTATTGGCACATGGGATACTATACCCTTATTACTGAAAGCATGTGAAGAACATAGTATTAAATTAGGTTATAGATGGAACCCCACGAAATGCATTTATATGTCCATGACTGATCCACCTCCGAATCAACTACCACAGCTATATGGAGTCAACCTACAACGAGCAACTAAATTCACATATCTTGGTGTCCCCTTTACTCCAGATGGATGTATCAACACTAATGAACTTATTGATCGAAATACTACTGCTGCAGTTTCAGCAATGAATATTATGGCGTCAATTGGTGTGCGCGCACGATGTCTTGGTAAATTACTCAGTACTCGTCTTTACCGACAATTTATCCGACCCAAGATGGAATATGGTCTGGCCATTGCAAAACTCAATAGAGATGATTACAATATTCTCCAAGAAACCCAAAATACTTGCCTCCGAAAAATATATGGTACCAAGACTAACCACTCGATGGCCATTATTCACCATCTAGCAAATATTGAATTTATGGTTGATCGTGTTACTACCTTACAAGCAAAGTTTATATTTCGTTCATATCATATGCCTGATGATGCGTTATTCCCCACCTTATTACCTCAGGTTCGCCAAACAAAAGGTCTCCGTTCCTGGACTTCCGTCATTAGAAAAAATAAAATTTGGCAATCACTAGATACAACAACACAATTAGACCACCACACGGTAACAAACAATGATCTAAAAACAGCCATCAAACAACATATTAAAAGCACACACATACAACGCTGCCAACGCAAGAACAGTAAATTACTCAATCAATGCCGTCAGCAATTGGGAATTGACCCAATTCTATGGCTGCCCATGACAGCTACAGAACGTAATTTATGTATCCACTATCGACTAGGTTGGATCACTAATTACCAACAACTGCCATGTCCTAATTGTCACCAAACGACCCGTCTATCTAAACAACACTTAATTTCCTGCCATCGGGTCCATACGTTTTTATCAATCTCCAAAAACATCAACGACCCTATTTCTTTTATTCTCAACCGACTTCCCAAAACACCTCCAACATCATACCAAAAACGTGTCTATTGGAAAATCATCTGGCCAAAACTCTGCTTCATTCTACACCAACTACACCGTACTTGCCGTCCTGAATATTACACCACCCCTTCACCACCAACAAATCAATTTGGGCATTTATTACTACAATGGATTGAACCACCACTTGTACCACCTGCACCCTCTTTCAATTTAAATTTATAAAAAAAAAAAAAAAAAAAAAAAAAAAAAAAAACACTAACAAACAAACAAACAAACTAAACAACGTATCAGCATTTCTTTTGCCCTGCTCCACTTCTCCATCTTTCTTTCTGTGACATTGTATCTTCACTACTTTCTCTTTTACCTTAGACGATTCTCACCTCACCCCCCTCATTGTTAACTATGTACTGTCGTTTTCAACACACCTTTTCCCTGCATCCCTGCAGGTTTTTCAGTTCCTCTCTTTGTGAACAGACGAGAGCAATAAGCTGCAATCAGCGCGTGTTCAATTTAATTTCGTCATTAATAAAATAATAAATTTCAACGTAGTGTTTATACATACACTATCATCTCACTTCATCCTCTTTTTTTTATAGTATTTCAGAATTCGAGGTCTCATTGATGGCAATATTATTGCCCGTCGGGCGTTCAAAAGATCTCAATTTTCGAAAAATGATGGTGTAAGTCAGTATGCACTTTATTGAACAAAAAATACTTTGATTTATTTATATTTTTAATCCTTCATACGTATTTATTATTATTATTATTATTATTATTATTATTATTATTATTATTATTATTATTATTATTATTATTATTATTATTATTATTATTATTATTATAATAATTATAACGTTATGATATATGGTTTATCACCGGAACTATGGATATATATAGTATAATAGCACAGATAAATGGCAATTATGATTTTTTTTAAAACATTAGTTTTGCATTGATATAGAAGTGCTACGCAAGCAAATAATAACTTCGGCATAAATAGTAGGTTAAAGCCCGACAGCACAAGATTAGTTTGCTATTGAAGAATTCGTTGCTATTGTAGAACAATCTCAGTTGTAAAAGGTGAAAACTTTATCCGATCTGATTACAGAACAAAGGCATGATCTCAGCTGTCTCCTTTTGGTACAAGAAAAAAGCCCCAATGTGGTAAATATTCTCACGAGCCGCGCTTTATTTATTTTCTAACCTCTTTTCTTCCTTATAAATTTTTCAAATAGCTAATGATAATACTAATCAATTTTTTGGGAGTAAGAAGTAGGGCAACATTTTTGGTTTTGTGTCACTTCAAAAATATTTTGCTCTAGTGATTTTACGCCTTTTTTTATTGTTCCTTTAAAAAGCTTCATTTATAAGCATTATATATTGACCGATAGCTTTTCTGCTGAACCAGTAGAAAAAAGAAAGTATTTGGATACAAATACTTCGCCGCAAATATTAGGTGCAAAATCATTGACGCAAAATTAATTCGAAGTACAAGATATGGACTCGACGCATGTCATCATCCTCAAAGCGATCTAAGACAATATTACAACGATTCTTTTAGACAGGCTTTCGTCAAATGGCTCAATCCTCTTTTTCTGCGGCAAAGTAAGTAATTTCCTATACTTCTAACACGATTCTACGTTTTCTTTTGCCGTCTTTGTCTTCTTTACTTCGGTTTTTTATTTTTCTGTCTTTTCCTTATTCTACTGGTCAATTCTTTGATATTTAAGATTATTTTGGGCTATTTATACTATTTGTAGTGACAGAAAAGTGTCATTGCTTCGTCGTAAAAGTGTTATAGCCTCGACATAAATGTGCCGCAGCAAACACTAATAATATCACGTAGTTCGGCACAATAATAATAATAATAGTACTAATAATAGTAATAACAGTAGTACTAATAATAGTAAATAATAATAATAAACATATAATAAACATAGTAATAATGATGGTGGTTATGCTGGTATAAGATGGTTTTTCATAAATTTTATATGTTACAATATTTAATGAGCCGCACGCTGTAGCATTGATAACTAATGATATATGGATGATGATATAATTGATGAATAAAATAATTGTATCTTGATATTTTGTTTTTCGACGTTGTTGTACGCGAATCTATGGAGAAGGTGTGGGATGGTTTTACGGTCAACCAAGGTATCAGGACGAGTTTTCAACAAGGATAAAACTATTATATTATAGATAGATGTATAATATTGCTTAATTCATATTCATATTCATTTTATAAATATATATAACTTACGTGGATACAGCAACAGAACCTGCACAAGCAAAAATAAACAAAGGAGCCAACGCAGGATTAGCCTTGACAAGAGATACGATCATGGTTTTTTTTATGAAAAAGAAAAAAAAAGAGACAAAGTATATAAACTTAATAAACATTATATCTTTTAAGTCTAGATCTTGTCTTAATTCTGTCTTCTCCACAACTGCGTATTTGTATCAAAAAAAAATTGCTTTGTTGTTTTCAATTTCTTTTTTTGTAGTATTCGATCCTGTTTCACCACTACAGATGCGTTAATCAACTCATCTAGTTAGTAACGCAAAAATTTGGCTCATAGTTGTGTACAATGTAATGAATAACAATACTTACTCAAAAAGCTCAACATTTGTTTTCATAAACATTTTGTCAAGTAAAGAAACAAACTGACGATAAAATGTTGTTTCTGAGTTAATTGCTAGATCAGTACCCCATATATCAAATGACTGTAATCTGTCAAGAACGTACATTTTAACAGTAAAATAAATAAAGTTAGTTGCAGTCATTTTATTTTTCGGTACATATAATATTGACAACTATGAATAACACTTACAAATATTCCATGCAGTCCAAAACCAAGTATCGCTCCGTTTGCTGCTTATGATCACAACTAAGTTCTCCTTTCTTCGTTTGAATTTTGGTTAAAATCATATCTACATCTTCTTCTTCGTATATAGCAATTCCCTTCAATATCATGCTCTCTTTTTTTTTTCCATAATCTTACCATACGTATTCTCAACATCTTCAGTCATTCCGCGTTTATTAGATACGTTGTTGAAGCGAAGTAAGTAATCAACGTCTTCCTTTTTTAAATTTTCAAGTAGTAAATTTTTCATCAATGGATTGACAAAATTGACAGCCCCTAAAAGACAAAGACTATATTATTTATAAATAATAAGTGATTACGATCTAAGGCATATATTCAAGAATTCAAACACATACAACAACAAAAACTTACTTTATAAACGGTCTACCGAAGGCGCAGTAGCAACTCGTTTATTGGGTACGTCCATTGTTACTTGAAAAGAAGTTTCAAACTACAACGAACTCTTTTTTTTGGTCGTAGAATTTGTACTAAAGACTAGAAATACTAATAATTAAACATGACTGAATATGTATAAAAATTTGAACGTCTTCTTTTCGTATCACTGTTTACTTACCTTGGGAGGGATGCTATTGTTTTATTTTACTTTCTCACTTTTAAATAAAAACCGTTTTCACAACAATGTTTATAATGTATCAGGCTTGCTTGCATTGAAACCACTTTGACCACAGAGTAAATCTTTTGTTGTTTTCATTTACAAATGATTGAAAACAGGAAACTTTGGAACGGGTAACAAAAAACAACAGTTGAAATTAGTAGCCTTTGTAGAAAAACATATATGGTTTCAGTAATTAATACCTCTGTAATTTTGCAATGGAGTAGACACATATATTATTCAAATAAAAGGGTACTTGAGAAGAGGAAGTGAGTTTTATTGACGCCACTGAAATTTTTGATAGCAGTGGTTGGGAAGACGTGTAATTGACAAACAGATATAACTATATATAATGACTGTTTTTAAGGACTTGGAATGGCATTTGTGGTGGGGCACGAGGCTTGAGGAAGCTATTAATTTAATCACAGTTCAGTGTCGTGATAACAAATAAAAATAGTATTTCACCCGCTCCAACTTGATTTATTTGAAAAGATATAAAGAAAACCACCCCCACACAAAGTCCAAACTAGATCTTTATTTTCTAAATCACTGAGGTAATTGTTTTAACATTAATCTTTTTGTTTTCACAGTCTTTCCACACTGGTTAAAATTACTGCTGTTGCTCTTTCTTGACAAGGGACTCTGTATTGTGAAAATCTTTTGCATACAGGTGAATCCAAGTGAGGTAGTGCTCAGACGTAACAATATTATTGCGATGTTCTGACATTACTGGAAGCGCATGTCGATACTTGTAGTGGCAGTAGTAGCGATGGTGATTGTTCTGCCGATGGTTTCATTTTTTGGTTAGTATTTTCGTATCTTTTTGTATGCCAAGGAGACATGGATTCTAAACGTTGCTATTTTATTTTCTAGTCGCCTGTTCCATGTACAATTGGTGCTGCTGTTGCTCTTTCTTGACAAGGGACTCTGTATTGTGAAAATCTTTTGCATACAGGTGAATCCAAGTGAGGTAGTGCTCAGACGTAACAATATTATTGCGATGTTCTGACATTACTGGAAGCGCATGTCGATACTTGTAGTGGCAGTAGTAGCGATGGTGATTGTTCTGCTGGTGGTTTTTAATTTTTTGACATTTGACCTTCCTGTTTTGGTCTAATGAACCTGTATATGATATTCTCAACAATGGCGTTAAATGTCTGCTGCACTACGAGCTTTCTGGTCTTTTGAATATACCAATACACATGTCATGTTATTGGCTTGTTTCACCAAAGAATTCTGTTGATTTTCAAAAATAAAAACGAATTGCAAATCTTGTATATGTCTATTGAGAATAAAAAAGTAGCAGCCATTTGCTCAGAATATATTTATAGGATGATAATCAGCCTATGCTTATCAGAAAGAATGTGAAAAGAATGACAGTATCATTTGAGGTCAAAATCTAGGGATAGCAATATGACCTGTGTGGCAAATTGACCCATGGGTTGGGTTGACGTCAATGGGTTGAGTCCATGCTTGTCTTGGGTTAACTTGTGGACCAACCTAATCCATCACTTATAATGTAGAATAAGAAAATTATGGCAATTATGTATATATTCCATACAAATAAATAATCTTTATATTTAGATAAATAATACTGATAAGAAAAAATAATAAGACATAATGGAAATAGAGTCTATTCAACGGATGTTTTTTTTAGTCTGATTGATAAAAAAAATGGTTGGTATGCCAGTATTCTTCGTGCTTCTTTTCTAAACTTTCCACATTCGTATCATTTCTTTCCTCTAAAAAATAAACGCAAAGAGAGGGAAAGAGATTCTATATTGGGTATTCGAAACAACGTAATTATATTCAGTTAGATAGAGACTTCATAGTCGGATATATTTTCTTTTCAAGACAACAGTAAAATTAAAGAAGGGATTTTGTCTTCAAGCCGCTTTTTAGAGGAACTTCGACAAATTGCTAAAAAAAACACAAAAGATACGTATACTAAAACACCCAAAAACTCCCCAATGGTAGTAAGTTCAGATTTATCAATTGAATAATAATGAAAAGTTTTCATTCTTCTTAAGGATACAGGAAAAAATGTGTTGATTGAAAAAAAAAGTAGTGATATGGTTGTATTACATACGACAAGATGGCATAAAGTCATAATAATAAACAGAGATAATAAACAGAGTATTATTGTAGGATTGAATAAATGGATAAGTAGTAAGGAAAGAAAAATATTTGGATAGGTTTTATAATATATATACATAAAGTTAAAGGATATGTGTCGAAAAATACCATATTTATAAATACGTAGAGAAATTTTGTACGTAAAAAGTTATTCAATATGAAAAAATATGTGGATGGTATTTATAATATATATACATATAAAAAAAACATCATATATCTTGTTCGTGCTCGTGTTCATGTCTATCTTCACATTCTTCTTGGTCATTATCAACAATAGCAGAATACTTGCGCTTTTTGGTATTATCTCTGCTTGGTGTAAAAAATATATATGGATTATGATTATTTGAACGATTAACTTCAAATTGTTGCTCTTGCTCTTGTGATGGTAATAACGTTATAGATTTTTGTTTCTCTTCTTGTTGATTATTTGATGTTGATGTTGATGCTGATGTTGACGAGATTAAAGGCTTTATGATTCCAATTTGTTGTTCCCTTTTTAACAGTGCTCGAATGATATTAGAGCGTTTTACTGTGCTTGCCTAGTGATGATATGTATTGCTAATATGTTAATAACAATATAATACGCATCTCCCATTTTATTCATTCTTTTTTTATTACATATATACCTTGAATATAAGTAACGTATTAATAAAATTCTTCATTTCATTCATTGACAGATAACTTGTAGGCATCTGTATAGGCCAAGCATCGCGTGCGAAAAAAATATTTTGATCTGGAAGCCAATGTAACATAGAAAAATATCCCGAGGTTCCTAATAATAACGCCACATCAGTAACCAGTTCATTTTCGCTTGTGATATTTTAATTATATTATATTATATCCCATATTACCAATCATATCAAGAGACATTGTATCGAATACACCATATTGTTTAATATTTTTAAGAATAGCTGCATTGATACGTAAATTTTTGCTTTGTTGAGCTGTCTTAACTATAGTTGTACAAGAGCTACGTTTCCACTCATTAGACGATATTTCAACATATTTTTTTTGTTCACTGCATTTAACAAGCAAATCTATTTTGCGCGAGTATGCGGGGGCGGTATTTGTATCAAAAAAAATTGCTTTGTTGTTTTCAATTTCATTTTTTGTGGCATTCGATCCTGTTTCACCACTACAGATGCGTTAATCAACTCACCTAGTTAGTAACACGAAAATTTGGCTCATAGTTGTGTACAATGTAATGAATAACTATACTTACTCAAAAAGCTCAACATTTGTTTTCATAAACATTTTGTCAAGTAAAGAAGCAAACCGACGATAAAATGTTGTTTCTGAGTTATTTGCTAGATCAGTACCCCATATATCAAATGACTGTAATCTGTCAAGAGCGTATATTTTAACAGTAAAATAAATAGTGTTAATTACAGTCATTTTCATTTTTCGGTAGATATAATATGGGTTACTATGAATGGCACTTACAAATACTCCATGCAGTCTAAAACCAAGTAAAGTTCTGTTTGCCGCTTACGATCACGACTGAGTTCTCCTTTCTTCATTTGGATTTTAGATAAAATCACATCTACGTCTTCTTCATTATAAATAACATTCCCTTCTTGGTCTTTTTCGTCATCTTTTTTCTTTTCCATAATCTTATCATACGTATTCTCAACATCTTCAGTCATTCCGCGTTTATTAGATACGTTGTTGAAGCGAAGTAAGTAATCAACGTCTTCCTTTTTTAAATTTTCAAGTAGTAAATTTTTCATCAATGGATTGACAAAATTAACAACCCGGGAAAGACCAAGCCTAGATAAAAATATATTATTTGCAAATAGTGAGCGATTATAATCTAATATCATACGAAAAAAAAAATAAAGCTTTTCATTCAAAAACGCATACACGCACAACATCAACTTACTTTATGATCATAACATCATTCGAGTCTAGGTCTTGCTTTAATAATCGTTGTGCGGCAAGATATAATAAACATCCCTGTATAGAACCATCGTTGCCAGTGGATTCCAAACATTCACGTTCTGCGTCATCAATTACATTTTTAGTAAGCTAAAAAAAAAATTAAAAAGGCCAGGCAATCAAAATAAGTAATTTATCATACGTAATATTGTTATTATCTACAAGATATAGTTTATTCTATACTTTTTTATATGCAATGTAATTAACGCGGCCTTCTAAATCAAAGCCTTCGAATTTATCAATTCTAATTTGTGAATGTTGTTGTTGTTGTTGTGAATGTTGTTGTTGTTGTTGTTGTGAATGTTGTTGTTGTTGTTGTTGTGAATGTTGTTGCTGCTGTCGTGATGATGATGATGATGATGATGATGATGATGATGATGATGATGATGATGATGATGATGATGATGATGATGATGATGATGATGATGATGATGATGATGATGATGATGATGATGATGATGATGATGATGATGATGATACAGGCAAATTTTCCATTTCATTCAATTCCGACAGTAATCGGTCTACCGAAGGCGCCGCAGCAAGCCGTTCATTGAGGACATCGATTTTTACTTGTAAAGATGTTTCGAACTATAACGAAAAATCAGTTGAGTAAGAAATAAGCTGTTCCAATAGTACGTGAAAGAACGAAAGTAATACTCACCAGCTTGTTAGCTAGTCTGCACAACAAGCTCCAAATCTTTTTATTATAGTTTTTGCTAAATATTAGAAGTGCAAATAATTAAACATGTATGAATTTGTGTAAGTTAAAACGTCTTCTTTTCGTATCACTGTTAATTTTTACCTTGGGCCCGATACTTCAATTTTATTTTGTTTTTTGACTTCTAGATAGAATCTTCTTCTCCACAGTGTGTATATCACGCTTGTATTGATATACAAAAAAATGGTGTATTACCATTGTGATAATCTGTTGAGATCCTATTGATATCCTATTGATGCCCTGTTGATATATCTAAAATATAAATAGCAATATCAACCTCTTGAGATCTTGTTGCTATATCTCAACTTTTTTTTTTTGTTCTTGCAGTGGCGCATTTGACCACATACTAATTCCTTTTGGTGTTTTAATTTACAAAAGATTGAAAACGCGAAACTTTGCAATCAGTAACAGCTCTTGTAACTCTAGTTAAAAAAAAATAACAATTGAAAATAGTAATCTTTGTACAAGAAAATGTATGGTTTCATTAATTAATACCTTTATATCCTCAAAATAGAGCAGACACATTTATCATTCTAGAAATTTACTTTTTCTTAAGATTCACGACATTTGTGTGGTGAATTTGTGGATGGTCATTGACATGGTATGTTACTATGGTCAAATAGGTAGAATAATACAATATAAAAATATAAGCAAGGGATTCTATGTGCGTGAAAAGAAGGGAAAGGAGAAAAGTGATAAAAGAAAAGACGGGTATAATCAAAGTATTTTCAAGGTCAATTTTATACGCGTAAATTCGATTATTTTATTTAAGGTCTCAAAATGAGGCTTGAGCCAAGGTAGTGAGTGAGTATATAGGGAACAAACAAATAAGTATGTATTCGTCACCACTATCATTATTCTACCCATCATTTACATACACATACACGCACACGCACACACGGGAAATCCTTTACAAGTCAATCAAATAAGTTTCCGAATGTTCAATTTTTTTTTTTATAAAAGGCATATACAAGTTTTATTTTATCATAATATTATATAAAATGATATCATTATAAAAAAAAAAAGGAGTGATATCTATTTATATACGTAAGTGTGTATATATTTTAAAATTTAATAAGCTGGACGTTGTAAATTCTTTCTTGCTTCATAGAATTCAGGTTTAGCATTGATAAACTAGTTATATAATAGAGAGTGAGTTCATGCTTTTATTAAAAAAATACGTAATTCAATGAATGAAAAATACCTTGATATTTTGATGTTGTTGGACACGATTCCATGGTGTAGGATTGTTTTTACGGTCCACCAAGATTTCAGGATGAGTTTTCAACAAGTAAACTACGTATTTATTATTATTCA
Source organism: Circinella umbellata (assembly GCA_025093555.1). Lineage (NCBI taxonomy): Eukaryota > Fungi > Mucoromycota > Mucoromycetes > Mucorales > Lichtheimiaceae > Circinella > Circinella umbellata. Next base: position 165,882 of record JAIWNF010000071.1, read on the forward strand.
TTAGTTTTTACCTCTTCTTAAATATATATATAATTATTTCTCTTTAAAACTTACGAGGATATCTATAAAATAAATGAAAAAAGTAATAATAAATAAAAGGAACATCGTAATTATAATATAATATATATATATATATATATATATATATATAACTTACGAGACAGCAGCGAAACAACCTGCACCAGCAAAAAGAAACAAAGGAGCCAAAGCAGGATTAGCTTTTACAAGAGATACGACCATCGTTTTATTTTTTTAATAGAAGAGAGTGGGGTGGAAATATGAAAAAGAAAAGTATATAAAAACAAACTGGGTCCTTTTTCGCCCCCTTTTATTTGTATTTGTATTTGATGCAAATGTCATGTGTATGCTTTTAAAGAGTACTCTTTTTTTTTGCTTATGGGAAAAAAAATTATTTATTCCTTTTTTTCTCTCTCTTTCTCACACACTAACAAAAAAAAAAAAAAAAAACATAACAAATATAACTCCTAAATTTCTATCAACAACTAAGTAAAAAAAAAAATATGGATAGAATTCAACCTATATTAGATATTCAAGAACTTGACTATTTATGTCAATGTTTAATGGATCAAACGATTTTATTGCGGGGTAAATATATATAAAAAGGGTGACACGCATAAAAAATAAGTTATTATTTCATTCGTTTTAACTAAAAAAGGAATTCTTATTAAATACGTAATAAAAATAAGCCAAAGTATGTCATCAAGTAATTGAACGTGAATTAAACAACCTTTCTAAATGGCGTCGTATTATTAAAATGACAAAGCAAACGGAGTGATTTATTAATAATCATCTTCTTTTTTAACAAACATATTTCTTATATATATATATATATATACGTATATCATACCAAGCATGTTAAATTACGTAATCTAATAACTCTACACCCTCCCCTTCTCCCCCTGAATGACGTTTTATTGTACCATTATAAAGAATATATAACTAAAGATAAAAAAAGCAACCAGTGTTACGTTTATACATACACTAATTGGAACCAATAAAATTCGTGGGAGTCACAATACCTACATACTTGACTAATTTTTTTTTCTTACTCTATATTTCTATGCGTGTATAACTATTATGTAGGTGGTGTTTTATTGATATACTTATAATATCTATTTAATTTTATAAATATATAAATGCATAGGCCATCATAAATTCACATTAATAAACTCAACTCATAAAGTACCCAGGTAAACCCGTTTTTTCCAAGATTACCCATGATACCCCATACTTGGTGTAACCTGTTATTAATAATATAAAGTTTAGCATAAATCGGGAACTTGTACGTGGCGAAACAAGGTACAGATACTTCAATATATATTTTATATTGTATAAGAACATTCACTTTTACTTTTCTTTATACGCTATTAAGCTTGCAACACCGCCTTTGCAAACAAACAAAAAAACACGTTTAGGAGTGGTTTATGAAGGGAAATACAGAATAATTCTCGTAATATCTTCTTTTATTTTTCTTAAAAAAATTAGACTACGTATTAATTATCAATAGATTAATAATACTTTCTTGCTTTTTTTTTTATTAATGAAAACGAATTATTATTTCTACGTAACAATAATAATCATATGTCTACTTATTAAAAGGAGGAGGAGGGGGAAACATGTAAAGATAAATGACGGGGTCAAGCGGGTTAAAAAGGACCCAGAATTAAAAGAACACCAACATTATCGATGATAATACCTTAACTATTTCAAGCATCACATAGGGTGTAGCGCCAGAAGATGAAACTAGAAAGCCTTTACTTACCAATAGAATATTTAAAAAACTAGCGAAATATTCAATGAGGATATCAAAAAAGTGATGAATGGATACGGGGTTACATATATAGTTTCTATAAAAGCTCTGATTGATGAAAAGATCAATTCCACATCTACAAAAGAAAGCAGTGATAATATACCCTTTAAAAGGCATAGTGATAGGCTATATTAGCATCTCATTACATATACCAATACATCATGCTCTAAATATAATATACTTACGTCGCCAATCAGCAAAAAAAAAAACTTGATTTGATCTCAAAGACAGATATCTACATCCGAAAAAAAAAATACAGCTTACGATATACGTTCAATTAAAACAGATGAATGGGTTATACTTGCACAAGTCAAACATCGTTCACAATTTTTTTAATCCATTTTGTATCATAGTTATCTATGCAGCAACATCTAGTTTAACAAAAAAAAATATATCTACATTTCAACTGTCATATAAAATTTTGCGATATAGCCTAATTTAATAGTGGCTGATCAACATTTCCAACTTATGATAGATCACAAACATGATTATATGTTCTTACTCGAATGACAATATGTATTCACGACATGGATCGAAAGCTTGATATCCCAACAACTCGTAAATGCTGATCAGCATAGTGGTTGACTTTATTTATTTGATCATGGATGCTTCCCGATATCCCAATCCCACTCTAAATAGTAATAAAACAAAAAATCAAAAAACGTTTGTTCTCGTGTGTTTTAAATAACCCAAATTATGTATGGTAGGGTACAGGCAGGTCCGTGCTTTTCTCGGAGTTTATGCTGTCAAACAACTGAAGATATATTAGTAGTAGATAAAACAGTTGTACTTCTTTATCATTTATTTCATTTATTTATTTATTTTCAAAATCACTATTCACTTTGATATAAATTTACACTTTATTTTGTAACCATATCATCTGCGCTGTGCTTAAACCAGAGTGAACCAATTAGATAGAAAGGGTCACGAGAGTAAAAAAAAAAAGTTTATAAAAGGGGACCCCTGTTAATTTCTTTTTTACTTTTCTTTATTCCTAACGGCTTCAATGTTTCAGAAAGCTTTGATTTTTTTTCCTTTGACTCCACACAAACACAATGAAATGTCATCAAACAAGTTTATTATATGTAAATACTACTGAGTTATATATCTGGGTACTTTTTTTTTTTTGGCGTGAAAAACAACTGGATGCCACTACTACAGCGAAAACGAAACAAAGTCTTCCTTTGTAATCAAAAAAAAAATTCTCTTGTTTTACGTACGGCCCCAAAATTTTTATCAATTATTGAACCATACATGGGCTACACTCTAGAAAAAAATCATTGATATTGTGTACATCTTTATTATTTTTACATCTTGGTGAAAATTGACCAGGTAGAGTAAAAAAAAGTCATAATATAAAGAGCTTTACAATTTCGTGCAGACAAAAATAACGTATTTTGGTGAAAATACAAACTTAATTAATCAAAGAGATCTTTATTTATATCAATTTATAGCACGTTGACACACATTAGGATCATTTATCCAGCCATGGATTCTGACTTGAAGGCGTTCAACCATTATCATTTACCTTGGTGGTATTGGCCTTATAACCAGCCGTATATACCAAATGAAAGGTTCCCTCTCATACTGACTTCAATTACTGTTGAGATGTCAATCCATCAGTTGAATAAAAACTAACTTGCTTCATTTGACGCTTTAAACCCAACTCACGTTCTTTCTATGAGTGATTGAACAATCCAACGCAAGTATATAAATGAAACACTAAAAAATGATTTTTTGATAACATAACAATGCTATGAATAACTGAAATTTTAAATTTTAATTCATTGGAATAGTGAACACTTTTTAGCGTCATTCAACATACACCACACATTCTGGTAAGTAAAAAAAAAGAAGTGTTGTTATAAATAAAAAAAAAATCGTTTTGTAATTTCAACTCATATAAGCACTGAAAGTAGATTATAACATGTTCGATTCCCGTTTACTTTTTCTGAAGATCGTCCTGGTTCGGATCTAATGCCGAAGACCCATCTTGAAAGAACAACACATTTCGCCCTATTACCCACCGCACCAGATGAAACGTGACTCCAGAGATTGGACGGAGATCCGGTATTTCCTTATTATACGGCCGTAAGTAAACGTATTAACCACCACCTGTTGCGGGTATGTAATGTGTTCTATCATATTTTTTGACGTACACACGTACTCGATGTGAGTATTTATTAACAAATACTTTTAATTTCGAATAGGCAAGAATGCGATCGACAAGTACGTAGCTAAAGATCGTGAGTGTGTTGATGGGGAACGTACAGACCGCTGTCTATTCGTTCCCCATCAACACAATCTCTGAGTCGCTACCGCCAGTGATTGTAGAAAATCAAAAACCTTATAATTATCAGCAAGAACCAGTCGCCTTAGTAATATGTATGAACAATACTCGGCTTGAACTTTGCAAGAAGTTCACAGATAGACACAAAAGGGTCTCTTTTTTTTTTAAAAAAAAAATGCCTAGTGACTTTTAGGCTAAGGACTGTTTTATCATGACCCCCAGTACTGTGAAACAGTATTATTACCACCAATGACGATACCAATGTCAATAATAATGATACTGATGATCATAGTAACGGTGTAACCATGGCGATAATCATAATCACAATGTTCACCACCTTCCTCCATTGCTTGCTTGCAACTTGGATACTGGTTTGTCATGGAGCAAAAGTGCCCATTGTTAATGATCCAACAGTGATGCTGTTACGGTAAAACCCCAAACGGCATTTTAGCCAAAAGGTGTCCAAAAAGCAGTGGATGTGTGCAAAAATCGGGGGTGTGCAAAAAAGCTTCGAATCATCAAATCCAAATCATAAATCAATTGTTGATATCTTGATTGAAACAAACACAGAAACAAATAGACAATTCAAGAGGATTATTCGAAGAATGCGACGAAGACAAAAATAACGAGTCTATGAAAAGTACAAAATCTTTAGCAACTGCGGGATCACTATTTACAGAAACGTGTTTGCATCAATATTCGTATCAACACAATACCAATCTAAGCACATCATCAACACCGCCGTCTCTCCCCGAGAATAGCCAAGCATCAGGGCGTAAACAAGTTAACGTATCAGCACCAAGTCCCTTACAAATCGCGACGTGATGATATGAGATTTCCTGCGGCGTTTAAAGATGAGTACATAAACGAAGCATGCTATCAAGCTGGGATATCCAAAGGCTACTTTGGAAGTTACAAGAACTCCAAAAATTTAAAAAATTACATTTAATGAGGTGCATGGATCAGCTAAAACAAAATGACCTATACATAAAAATTATCAAAAAATACCCTACGTATTGGGAGGGCCACAATGTTTCAGGAGGAAGCTGTGGTTCTCTGTTCATTTACCACCTGTTGTGGAGGTATGTCATGCGTAATATATTATTTCTTTTTGACGTACGTATGTACTCAACGTTAGTATTTAGTAACAAATACTTTTAATTTTGAATAGGAAAGAATGTGATGAACAAGTACGTGACAAAAGATTGTGAATGGGTTGATGGGGAACGTGCAGACGCGCTGTCTATTCGTTCCTCATCAAAACATCTCTGAATTGCTGCCGCTAGTTATCGGTGGGAACTCAAAACATTGTTCACAATGGAGTTATGCCCCTCGTGCTCCCCATTTTAGCAAATAATAGCTGTCATTCTATTGACCATCAAGTAAGAGCCAATCGCTCTGATCATTCGTGTCAAGAGAGAGAAAGAAACTCGAGAAGGATAATGCGCTGTAAACGTGCTTTTAAATTGACGATCAAATATCATTTCTTTCATACGGCTTTATTTTTCTTTTTTTTTCGTCGCTTCATCTAGCGCTAAAACTGAATACAAATAAGCATTCATTTTCATCAAGTAAAAGTCTTTTTGCAAGATGGGCAAATGAAAGTTAAAAACAAAGGATTTAGTGTAAGTATAGCGGTTTTTTTTTTAAAAAAAAAAAACACTTTTTTCTTTTCATTCTTTCACGATTCTGGTACTTTTTGTGTTCCATGCGTATTAATCTATTATGCTTTCTAGATATTAAAAAACAGCAATATACAGAATTATTGGTCTGGTCTTTTTTTTTTGACAACCCGAGTCACGACAACAACAGCTTGACCAGTGTGCCCTATCAATATATTAAACCATCTTAATGATTCATCTTCCTCATCATTACCATTTTAGTGAATTGCGGAAAAAACAACAACATAACGTATCATCACGGCACGGAACGGCATCGTATTGATAGACGTGATGAATTTTACAACATTTGAAGAAGTGTCAGGTTTGCGACCATCTCAAGAAAGAAAAAAAAAAGCCCGATATTTTACAGCCCTCGGTATGAATGGGATATTAGACACAACTGATACTTCAATCTGGCGTGCAACTCAATCTTCTGCAACTGCTAAAAAAAAAGCTTTCAATCATACCACCCAATCCAAAATCACAAGTCAATTGTTGAAAAAATTATTCGAAGAATGCGACAGAAAAAAAAATAATATCTCATGAGAAGAATGAGTAAGTGCTGGATCATTATATACAGATGATATACTACCCCGAAAACACGTAGTCAACTCATCAGCAAAAGTCGAATTTTGCACACAAAAAACCCCATATACATTTATGGAAGAAGCAACTCTATTTCAAGTTACCTCTTTTAATAGTAATTAGGTAACCTATTTCATTATTATACTTTTTTAATCTTTTTAGCTTAACCCAAAATTCTCAGCTCCTTCCATATATGGGTTTTTATGCAAGCAAAATTCCCCCTTGCTCAAAATGATATTTACTATCTCTACGTATTTTCATTGTAGTGTCAAGTTCAATCAAATCATTCTATGCCCAAATAAAACTTTTCCAGATATTTTTAATTTATAATAAACAGTAATATTTTTGTCTTTAATTATCCACATACATCTTCTCTATTTAAACCTACGTACGTACGTACTTACAATAAAAGAGATAGGGAATTCTATATTTACATAGTACAGTCCAAGTAAATCAATAAGGGCATACGATAAAAAAAAGGTGTAATTTTATATAGCATTTTTATACTCTTTTTGTTTTTTAGATATTATATATAACTCCCCTTGGTTTAAATATTTACACTTTTGACATGATCATTGTTCATTCATACAGTTGTTGTTGTTGTTCCCTGGAATTGTATATGATATTATAAAGATAGTGTCTAAAAAAAAAGGAGAAAAGTATTTTAATCCTCTCCTTGTTTTTTTTTTCTTTACAAGAAATATAATTCTTGAAGATGATCATTATTTTCTGTCAAATATATCGCTTATTGAAATAGAGACCTTATTATTTTCAAAGTAAAAAGTATATAATAGAGAGATTTTTTTTTTGATCATTGTGATTATTCTATTATTAAATGCATCATCTATCAGTTGAGGGATGTATATGAAAATGTTGGAAAAAAAAGAAGGCCCCTACGTACTTGGAGAAAAGATAAAAAAAAAGTAACTTGTAAGGAGAAAGATATATAGAGAAGAAGAAGGATAATAGAACGTTGTTGTTATATATTTACTCCCTTAATTTTCTCTCCTGTTATATATATATATATAATGATTAGACCTTGTGAGAAGAAAGAAATATCATTCAAAAAAAATCACGTTTCACAGGGGACTAACACGTTAATTGAGTATTGTGTGTGTATGTCAAGTCATATAATCCAATTCGTTTATCACATAAAAGTAGGGGTTTATTCCATGGATATATAAATGTGGAAGGGGATGTATATATAATTTATACTTTAATAAGGTTTTTCTTTTCAGGAGGTTCTCTTTTTTTTATATGGCTTCATATGATTATGAACGTGTTTTTATTATTATCATTTCAAGATGATTTATTATAGAGTTATGTGAGAAACATGTACACACATACACACACACACATATATATATATATATATAAACGCGCATATGTAAATTATACGAAAATGGTAGGCACGGACCATATAAATTTATTGACAGAAAAAAATATTTCATTCTCATTCCTTTATTTCATTTTATTTTTTTTGGTTCATATTAATCCTTACGTAGTATTCATTCATTGATATATAATGTATTATATATTACGTATATCACTTTTAATATAAAAAAATTACTAACAACTATAGAGTATTATAATCATGTATTACTCATTGTAAGGCGTCAAGAGAGGGGTTTAGAAAATAAGAAAACTTTCCCCTTATTAACTTATTATATTTTGGGGATTGTTACCCAATTCTCTAATAAAAACATATATATTTTACCTTGTGTTTTTTTCCTCCCCCCCCCTTTTTCCTCCCTGCAGGAGTAAAAAGAAAAAAAAAAGTAACATTTATTATATTTATGTACATAAGAGTCATATTATTTTTCTTTTTTTTAAAAAAAAGAGAGATAATACTGCCATTTTATTTTTTAAAAAAAAAAAGAAAACATTGTCGATCTCATAAGAAATTCTTTTTTTGAGTATTGGGGGGGAGGGGGAGAGGAAGGAGGAGGTGCATTAACCTCAAATAATAATAAAAAAATAACCCCCACTTTTTTATTATAATCTTTTGGTTGTTGGATATTTTCAACATCATTTTTATTATCTTCCATCTTTTTTTTTTTTTCTTTCTCCTTCCCTCCCCCCTATTTTATTTTTTGCTCCCTCTTTTTATTTTTTTCCTTTCCTTGTTCCTAATTTCTTTCCAGCCTAAATATCTCTCTTCTTTTTCGTTTTATTTTTTTTTTTTTGTTTTATTATATTTTTTTGTGTGTATATCATTTTATATTTATAGTTTTTTTTATTATTATTTTTATTATTATTGTTATTTATGGATTCAACTGAAAAACAACGATCAAGAACATCAACTTCCACTTTGTTTGATTCTAGTAATAATTTGTACAACAACAATAGTGGTAGTGGAGGAACAATTCATCCACTTCATGAAATACGTCGTCGTCCTTCACCTTCTTTACAATCAGATACAATGTCACAATCATCTAATAATAATACTACTACTAATGAAGAAGAAGAATCAGGTCTTTGTTCAGTATTTGAAAAGTTAAAAACTGACGATCAAAGAAGGTTATTATTATTTTTATTTATTTTTTGACGTGTTTATTATTATTTTCACAAATAAATAATAACTTTCTTTACTATTATTTATTTAGAAATTCATCACCAGGTTCAAAACTTTCTGAAGATATGCTTAAAACAGCTTCTCACAGATCCATGAGTGTCGATGTGGGATCCGTTCATAACCCTAACCATTATCAAAAACTAAATTCTGCTTCTTCTTCAACAACAACAAGAACAAGTAATAATAGTAACAATAATAATAACAATAATAATAATAGTAATAATAATACAGCCAATTCAACAAATATTCAAAATTTACTTTCAAAGAATCTTCTTTTTGATGGTGAAGCTCATCAATCCAATGGTAAAAAAAAAATAACTTCATTTTCTAAATGGTTATAAATGGAGTGTGCGGTGCGTGTGTAATCCCATATGATAATAATTTAACCCAACAAAAAAAAAAAAATTCTTTTTTATGCATAAAAATTATTACACAGATATGTTTCCAACCACTCCTCGAAATGATCCTTATTTTCGTAGTAGATATGCCGGTTCCACCGAAAAATTATCATCTCCTCTTTTAAATAAGGATAATAATAGTAATAATGACAATGCTTCTACTACGAGTAATAGTACTACTACTACTTCTACAAGTTATAATGGATTGGTAAAAATTAAATAATCATTTTTCCTTTTAATAATAATAATAATGATGTAACTAATATGATGGATCGGGGTTATTTTTATTTTTTTTTTATTTTTAGTTTCCATCTTCTTCAGCACTTGATTTAGCATCATCCCTTCGTCGTAATTCTGCTCGACAAAATAAAAGTGTTGAATCTTTGAGGAGTAAATCTTGGGCACAATATTTAGAAAATGCAGATGTTGCGCCCTTTGAAGATTCTTCACTCCCTAATGCACGTGCTCAAGCTGCTTTTTATGGTCCACCTAGAAGATTTTCTTATGGATGTTGGCCACCGACGACGACGACTACTACTACTTCGTCTTCTCCAGGAGGATCAGGAGAACAAAGACAACCTTATTTACATCACAATAATAATAATAATAATAATATGAAATATAAAAATAATTCAAGTCGATTAACTGCTTCTCAATCTTATTCTGATTTACATGGTGCTGCATTACGTTCTTATCATCATCAACAACAACAACAACAACAACAACATCCAACCGTACCTAATCCACATTATTCTCAAGGTACAATGCACGATGCTTTACTTGCTGCTGCCGCAGCCGCTGCCAATACAAATAAAGATGTATCAGGTGTTCCATGTCCACAATACCATCAATTTGGATTCTGTATGCTTGAAGAACAATGTCCTTATGCACATCATCATCCATTATTAGATAATAATAATAATAACAACAATAACAATAACATGGATCCATTACCACCTCATTCACCTCAACTTTCAGGAGGAATGCCAACATTACCTTTTTATCATCCTTCATCTATTTATCATCCCTATTCCATGTTACATAATCTTGCTTCTCCTTCTTCTCAATTTAAATCATTATCAGCAAATAACAATTTGACACCTTCTCATCCATATCAACAACAACAGCAACAACAACCAGGTCGATTGGATTCAACCGCATCTAATACTTCCAATGCTGCTGCTATGGCGACGGCTACACATCAACAACAACAACAAGGAGTTATAAATAATATGTCAAGTAATAATAGTACAACAACAACAGCAACATCAACAACAACAGGAAAAGCATTAAGTCGTCGTGGGAGTCCAGCTACATCATCCAGTAGTATTCCATCTTCTGAAGAACAAAATCGATTTACAGGTGCTAAATTAGAAGATTTTCTAGGAAAAATCTATGAATTATGTAAAGATCAAAATGGATGTCGATTTTTACAAAAGAAATTGGAAGAATTGGATCGACAACAAATTCAACTCATTTTTGAAGAAGTGCAACCTCATTTTGTGGAATTAATGACAGGTAAAAAATAGATAAAGAGTTTCATTCATTTATTTAAAAGATATGATATTTATTCCATTCTAATTTATTTATATATAGAACCATTCGGGAATTATTTATGTCAAAAACTCATTGAACATTGTGATGATAGTCAACGTGATATTTTAGTGGATACAGTAGCACCTGATTTACTTAAAATTTCATTGAATATGCATGGAACAAGAGCAGTTCAACGATTTATTGAATTTTTATCTACACCTCAACAGGTAAAAAGACATATCTATAGTAGAAGAGAAAAACATGACCTTTTCTAAAACATTGTCTTTTTTTATATTTATAGATTCGTGCAGTAACAGTCGCATTAAATCCAAACGTGGTTACTTTGATTAAAGATTTGAATGGTAACCATGTGATTCAAAAATGTCTTCATCGATTATCAGCTGAACATAAACAATTCATTTATGATGCCGTAAGTGAAAATTGCATTCAAGTAGCAACGCATCGTCATGGTTGTTGTGTTCTTCAAAGATGTATTGATTATGCTGCTGAAAATCAAAAGGTAAACTTTTTTTTATTGTTTTCTATTGATAAAAAAAAGTTGTTATATTCCTAAATACCTAAATGACTTTTCTCTCTCTCTCTTTCTTTGTAGAATCAACTTGTTAAAGTGATTACATGGCACGCATTACCCCTTGTTCAAGATCCATTTGGTAATTATGTAGTTCAATATGTATTGGATTTAGGTGATATTACATATACAGACACTTTGGTTCGTTGTTTCCTTGAACATGTTTGTGATTTAAGTGTACAAAAATTTAGTTCGAATGTTATCGAAAAGGTAATTTGAAGTTTTTTCATTTATTTATTTATGGATAACGATGTATAAAAAACTTATCTTTTTTTTTTACTGTTATGATTATTTTATAAAGTGTATTCGAGTATCTGAACCAGAAACACGTCGATTGTTGGTAGCTGAACTATTAAATGAAACCAATATTGAAAAATTACTTCGTGATTCATTTGCCAATTATGTTGTACAAACATGCTTAGAATATGCAGATCAAGACCAACGTGTGCAGGTTTGTTTATAATTCTCTCTCTCTGTCCCCCCCACCCTATTATATAATTAGAGATACATTTTATATATTAAATCAACCTCCCCCTCTTCTTTATTATTTTAGCTCGTGGAATATATTCGCCCCTTGTTGCCATCCATTAGGAGTACACCTTACGGTAAAAGAATACATAGTAAAATTCAACGGGAACAACCACAACAAGGACGTCAACGTGGCATTAGACAACATCAAAGTCTTGGTTCATTACGTTATGGTAATACGAATAATTCTTTTGGATACCAAAATGGAGAGGGAATTGCTTTTGGTCTTCCATTGATTGGTAATAATAGTGACCCACTCTATCCATACCCATAAAAAAAATAACTTAAGCATTCACCTTTTTTTTTTTTTACCCCACCCTTCCCCATACACACACACACACACACACACACACACACACACACATTTCATTCGTATCATTATCATTATTTCATTTTCTTATTTTTACTTATACATGAAAAAAAAACAAATACATCACACATCATACACACACACACATACACACACACACACACACACAATTTGTTGTAAAAAGGGGGCTATAAGAAAGAAACAACTCTTCTTTTTATTCTCCCCTTTCCCTTCCCAAATCAAGACACACATTGGGTTTTGTTACTTTTAATTATTCTTTCTGTTGTTGTTCTCATTTCTTTTTATTTAATTCTTTTTCCCTCTCTTTTGATTTCATATTTTCATATATAACAAATGTACTTGCCCCAAATATATATTTATATATATATATATATATATTTATATACATGAAAGTTTATATTATATAATATGTATTGTCTGTTTATTTCTACTTATAAAAAAATGGGGGGAGACAAATTATAAATGAGCATTGGGTTGAGTCGATTTAATAATATTACGTGATACATGTAATGCACACGCTTCAATAGTAACCATAGGATTAACACCACTCGCCGTTGGGAATAAAGAAGCATCAGCAACATATAAATTTTTTATTTCCCATGTTTCACCTGTTGGTTTACAAACAGATGACTTTGGTGAAATACCAAGACGACTAAAGAAAAAAAAACCATTTTTTTTTGTTAAAATAACGTCTATTGAAAGGAAGGGGAAATCAAAACTTTATAAAAACAATTGATTATGCCCATTATTTCTTCTTACCATGATCCCATTTGATGAGCACTACCAAAAGAATTGACACCGTGATTAGGTAATCCATAGCGAGCTACTTTGGCTTTCCATGCTTCAAATCGAGGATGATCTGAGCGAATTTCTTCGTCTTTTTTGAATATAAATGGATCGACACCTAATTGAACCGTATGAATTTCACGTGCACCTGCAGCTGCCAAAATCGTCACAGCTCGATCCAAACCAACTTCTAATGAGTGCCGATCTTCTTTGGATAATTCATAATTAAAAATGATTTCTCCTTTTTCATTATATTGAACCGTACCCACCGAATTTTTATCACGCGCAAGAACGACCATAGAAGAAAAATGACGATAGTTTAGGATATTTCTTTTATGTTCAAGGGCTCCACGCCAGGGTAACAAAGCTGAAAGAAATCCCAGGTGGCCTGAAGGAACTTCGATTTTGGCACCATAGCCATCTCCATTGACATTTTCGGCAATATTACTTACCTAAATATATACGTTTTTTTTTATGTTAGTTGGGAAGAGGGAGTGGGGGAGGGGAGGGGAAACAATAATAATATATTTACCGTGGTAAGAATAGAACCTTTATACATTTCAATAGGTTCATCAAATACACCATATACAAAAACACATGGATGAAGACGTAAATGACGACCAATATTTTTATTTTTCAATCCACTTTTCATTAAAAGACCAGGTGTATTCATAGATCCACAAGAAGCAACCACGCGATCACTGTAAATTTTAATTGTTTTTTGTCCACGCACCACACATTCGACACCCACAGCTTTACCCTGCTTGATAATAATAGAAAGAACTTGCGTACGATCCAAAAATTGAGCACCTTTTTCATGAGCGTCTTTTAACCAACTCACTTTGGTACCATTTTTAATACCATTTCTACATCCATAAAAACACCAACTACATTCATGAGATTGACCATGCGTATTTTGTGGAACATCGGCAATAGGATAACCCAATTTTCTATTCAGTTTTATATTATGATTGAATTAGTAATAAGATACGTACGAACCAAAATAAAGTTGCATGATAATATATATTTATAGTACTTACTGACAACCTTCAATAAGAATTTGATTAGGTTTATTATGTTTAATTCCTAAAGTACTTGCTCCAATACGTTCACAGACTCGATCAAGATCTTTTGAGAACTATTTACAAAAAAAAATAAATAATCCGTCTTTTTTTTTTTTTTGTTATAGCAATATACTCTATCTTGTTTTTTTTTTTTTTTTACCTGTGGGGAGGAAAAATGACCCAATCCAAGCTTTTTTCCCCATTCTTCTCGAACATAATGTTGTGGCTATAATAAGAATATTTGCGATGACGGATGTGAGAAAAAAAAATCTGCTACACAGTGTTGTGGGTAAAAAAAAAAAAATTGATTCATTTATTTAATTTTACCTTTAAAGAAGCAGACCAATTTACAGTCGTTCCACCTCCAAAAGTAGATCCACAAAAAACTTGAGAAAGACTATCTTCACTTGTTAACAATGATTTGGCTTCCAATAAATTTTCTATACCTTCTTTTTCATGCCATTGAAATTCACTTTCATGATAATAGACTCCTTTTTCAATCACTAATACAGATTGACCTGCAGCACTCAGTTCTGCTGCAGTGACACCTAAAAAAGGGGGGGGTTTCAATTCCCTATTCTGTAATGTATATATGCATATAACTTTTTTTTTTTTGCCATTTACCTCCACCAGCCCCACTACCAACAATAATAGTATCAAACCGAGTCAACTTTTCAGCTTCTTCCAAAGTCAACATGGGGAGTCGATCCACAGTATTTGTAGGATGTAAAGAACAATCAGGATCCCGACCTTCATAACCATGGGGAATGACCTTGTAGGCAGGACATGCGGGATGTCGATAAATAGCATGCGTACACAATGTTGTAAATGTAGCATACAATCCTTTCAAAGGGGACAAAACCGTAGGCGATTGCCAACGTAACAAGACCTGTTGTCGTTCTTTACGTGTCAAGTTTATAAATTTTTTATAGTGCCCCGTTAATAAAATACTGGCTGGACTATTATTTAATAAATTTAATACAGTTTGGATTTGTTCTTGTTGGTCCGGACGTAACTGTTGAAATAATTCAATGATTGTTTGAATATGGGAAGCACCTGAAAACTCAAAATAGTTGGCAAGCGCTTCAGGTGGAATGGAACTCGTTGTATCCATAAGCGGTTTGTCTTCTTTGTGATGTTGGTAAAGAGAAGATTTCTCTCTTTCATCCAAAGGAGATATAATGGTATCAGCAATGGCTGCAAGTGTTTCAACTTGCTGTTTTGTAAATTCTACCATGGATTATGGCTACGCACTAGTAAAGAGAGAGTCGAGGGAGGGAAAAAAAGAAAAAATAGAAACAAAAGAAAAAGAATGATACTTTATATTTTTTGTTATAGTATGACACAGCTTTTTTTTTATTTTGCCACTTTACCAATTTATCACAAATCCTGTGTTGTCATGGTTTGGCTATATTTAGATAATTATAAATAATCGTTTTTTTTTACATAATGACGCTGGCAAAATAACCTGTTTGGATCGGCAAGAAGGGCTGCAAAGTAAATGATGGCCCGAGTTACGTATGTACAAACTATTTATATGTCTATGCTTTGAAAACAAAAAAAAAAAACCCATCAGAAACTGGCTTTTATATATATATATATTTATGACATATTTATTTATTTTAATAAAAAAGATATCGCCACATCATGTATAAAAAAACCATAGAGTTCGAAGCAAACATATATATATATATATATAAGAGCAAAAAATAAGAATAACGAAAAAGTGCCGTTTCATTTTACATGGATATTAAAAAACTTAATTAAAAAAAGCAGTACTAAAACAATGATAACTGGAACATAGAAAAAATGTTACACTGAACAGTTACACCAAGTAAATAATCTTATCTCTCTCTAGAAGATGATTCTATAAATTACCTTTCTTATTATATGTACTTCCAATGAAGTCTTTACTATGACCTTTTTCTCATATGTATAATGGGAACAGCATTTTTTTTTCGGATGTGTTGAATTATTATATGGACAAGTCTTGCTATACAATATACCTTGATTTCATATACCAATCTTAAATGAAATAAGCCAAGCATGCATAATATTTCATTTAAATAAGCTTTATTTGAGGACAGATCCAAAATATATTAGATGTATAATATGGTTGCTAGTCTTTCTAGTAAATGAACTACGAAATGGGATTGAGTTATTGTTAGCATACCAATATCTTTATATCAAGTAAATATATACGCTGTACCAGGCATGACGACACCAAATTATTCACAATATTTCTTGGATCAAGTGACTTATACAATGCTGTGCTGCTGCATTGTGGATATTTGGTGTCTCTCTATATGTTGTTATCACCGGGGAAATGATGATCTTGGTTGTGTTGCATTGGTAAAATGCTAGGAAACGGCAAGCAGCAATGAAGGCCCTAGAACAGCCATCGCACGGGTTTTCCGACGGATTAATGCCATCATCCAGATATGATTTGATTGCAACTCTAGCTAATCATTGACGACTGATTTTTTTTTAATAATGTATGTTATTTTTTGATCTTCGTACTTTATAACGTTTATTAATCTGCTTGTACAAAGAGTTTTACAAAACAAAGATATTTGAAATAATTTAAGTAGAGTGCACTTTTTTGATATGATAGGTAGCTAGTTGACCTTTGGAGACAAGGAAAGAGGATGGAATTGCGGCAATAAACAACAATGTTTTTAATTTGATTTATGGTTTGATACTTTTTATGATGTTTAGTTAATTTATTCTCGTTATACTAAAAAAAAAGGAGTACAGAAATGAAGAGACGAAAAAGAAAAATAAAGTTGTATGACAGAAACCATATTTAATTGAGGAAGGCTTCAAATGAAATAAAAAAAAATAAACTATTTAGGGTTTAGTTAGAAAAATCAATGTATACTGTTTATTTGGGATCCCAAATGTCACGTGTCCATTTAGTAGAGTCAACTGAAGTATTGGAAGAGGATGCTGGAGCAGTAGACGATGAGATGGATTTAGAGTTGCTGTGTCGACGGGTGTCATTAGTCCTATCATTCATGGATTTTCTTCTATTTACTTGATGTGTTTCATTTCTCACTTTTTGATACGTCTTTATATTTAAACAGATGGTCTTGAAACAATCTAAAAGACTGACAACTGCCTTGATTGAGCCTTCATTTGCTTCTTTTACTGTGGTTGGAAAATAAGCACTATGGATTGAATTAAGCACATATAAACCAGGAGCAGCCAAGTGTAAAGAATAAAGTTCGATTTCAAAGCCTGCAACCAACATAAATGGGTACTTGATTTTGTTTACTTCATCGTCGGGGATATTATTGCATGTAAGTAAATAATTGAGATGGGCTTTGACACTAAGAACAGCTTTTAATTTATCTTTATAATAATTGCTACTGAAAACTTCCTCTTCAAATTCATCAATACCATAGACAGGAGCAGATTTATTAATTATATCTAGTGGTTGTGAATCCATTCTCATTGCGATACCATAAATCAATACAATGTTGGGGATTGTATCTCCCCAGTGTGCCTCTATATCAGTACAACGGAAGAACGTTTCGACGAAACCATACCATATTTTAATTACATAGTCCTGTTCCGATAAAGTCATGGAGTTTCCAAACAGAGTAGGATGATACATGTGAAGTTTGATGATATGAATATACGAGTCGATATACCGTTCGCTTTTATCGCCTTCGATTGACTGCTTTTTAATTACTTCGTACCACTTTTTCCATTGTCGATCATCTTTTTCTATTTGGTCAATTACATTTTCTTTCAATTGTTGTTCGAGATGAAATACTGGACCAGGAGTTGGTGGCAGGACACCATATATTAATGGCCCCATCAGTGCTTTTAAACCATCCGTGGAATAGGAGGGTGTTTCATTTGATCTGTCGTCGTTCATTCGATTTAGTATTGCGTGGAGTTGGCCGCCAGATAAAGTATCATTTATGTCTAATACGCCATTCATACCTAGTGCTGTAAAATACTGGTTTCTTCTTTCTTGAGATGATCGCGAGTTTCGGGCAAGCTGACCAATAAAAGTACCAACAGACATTGACAAACCTTCAATGTAAAATGCATCACGTTCTTGAAAATCAATACGTTGCCGGGATGATACATTATGTTGTTGTTCTTCTGCCACTCGCTTAGTGGATGATACTCCTGGTGGTGATGGTAATAATGAGGAAGGCAAAGCATTAAGATGGTTTAAAAGATAGGCGGAGTACTGATCAAGTTGCTGTTGTCGTAACTCGGTTGTCAAAAGATCAGACCAATAATTCTGTATATTGTTGTTTTTTAATACCTAGAAAGCATAACAGAGTAACACGCATGAAACACAAAAAGTATCAGAGTCTTAAAAGAATGAAAAGAAAAAAGAGATTCTTTTTTTTTTTTGAAAAAAAAAAAAAAACGCTATGCTTACACTAAATCCTTTGCTTATAATTCCATCTGCCCATCTTGCAAAAAGATTATTACTTGATGAAGTGGCGATATCCAATGCTTGTTTGAATTCAGTTTCAGCGATAAATTTATATTGATACGAATATTGTCCCCTCGAAAAGAATCCAGGAAGGCCATTATCGGTTGTGAAGTTATTTTCTAGCCATTCAAGACAATCCCTATTTATTTGGTTACGAGAAAAAAAAACGCAAAGCTAATATATCTACAAAGAAAAAAAGCATGAAAAAAACTTTTACCACGTAAAAGTAATGTTTTGATTCATTGTTACTCGTTTATCAGTTGAGAAGGAAGAAAAAGCTGCAGAAATCACCTAGAGAGAACTCATAGTATCTTTTATTTATGAAAGTTAGTGACAGTAAACTTATAGAAAAATAGCTTTGCTGCGCCCGTAGTAATTCTCTAAAATAAAAGGCACGGCTAAAGTGAATGAGCCAATGAAAACCAATAAAAAGAGACTATGACGTTTGGATTTAGCCAATCAATTTTGACTATGACGTGTTGCTGAGACTTAAACAGATGGCATAAAGCATAAGAGAAAAAAAAGTTGAGAAGTAGGTACATTATTCGCGTCAATATGGAAAAAAGGTTATTGCTGTCTTGGACTGCATCAATAGTTTCCCAATGAAATATAACTCTAATAATTAAAGACGTGGAAGAAAAAACAGAAGGAAGAAACCTTAATGCCGGGAGAGAAACCAATGGAACAAAAGCATTTTCTAGTGGAGAGTTCTTGATTGCGTGTGGAGATAAAAAATTCTACTGTTGTTAGTGATTCCAAGAACATTATTGTCGACAAACCGAACCATTAATAAGGAATCTACCATTAGTCGAACCGCTGCCACTGAATGCATCGCTGCAGAATCGAGTTTATTTGAAATGATAAGTATGTCTTCAAAAGTGTTAACTTTAGTTTTGCAACATAATTTAGTGTTAACAGATTGAAATTCTATTATAGCACTACAAATATTTACAGATAGCAGCAGCAATAATAATCTCCTTGAAGGCGTCTGTAAAAAGAATTAAAATCATGTACTATTTGTGGCACCATTGAGTGTAAAGGGAACAACAAGAAAACAAAATACATGTTCTCGAACATGACCATTTGATTACTTCGACAATCAAATGCTTAAACATCACAAATACAGTCACCGCAGAAATATGTACCCATTATAACACTGGAACTTCCTAAAAAGCACTTTTGGCACTGGAAAATTGCACAATAGCACTGGAAAATATAATCTCATTCTGTATAGAAAACAGACTCTTTTTTTAAATGAAAAACGAAATTTCTTGATAAGGATGCATTTTACTCGCTTTTTACTTATCAACCAAAAACATTGTAAATTACTACTGCAAATACCCTAATTATCACTGGAATTGTTATGCAGCAAACGTCCTTAAAAAAACATTTAACCTACAACGCTGAAACTTCTATAGTATATAAAATGGAACATTTCAAACTGGTTTATCAAGTCGTTTTGTTATATAGTGTTGTGACCATATTAGTAAGATCACTTAATGATACTGGAAATACACGAAATGACACTGGAAATTTTCGACACCAGACCTTTTAAAAAAAAAACTCAAGCTACCACGCTGAGACTTCTAAAGTATATAAAATGAAACATTTCAAACTGGTTTATCAAGTCGTTTTGTTATATAGTGTTATGATATTGTCACTCCATGACCATATTAGTAAGATCACGTAATGATACTGGAAATACACGAAATGACACTGGAAATTTTCGGCACCAGACCTTTTGAAAAAAAAACTCAAGCTACCACGCTGAGACTTCTAAAGTATATAAAATGGAACATTGCAAACTGGTTTATCAACTCGCTTTGTTATATAGTGTTATGATATTGTCACTCCATGACCATATTAGTAAGATCACGTAATGATACTGGAAATACACGAAATGACACTGGAAATTTTCGACACCAGACCTTTTGAAAAAAAAACTCAAGCTACCACGCTGAGACTTCTAAAGTATATAAAATGGAACATTGCAAACTGGTTTATCAACTCGCTTTGTTATATAGTGTTATGATATTGCCACTCCATGACCATATTAGTAAGATCACGTAATGATACTGGAAATACACGAAATGACACTGGAAATTTTCGACACCAGACCTTTTGAAAAAAAAACTCAAATTATCGCGTTGAGGCTTCTATAGTATATAAAATGGGACATTTCAAACTGGTTGATCAGGTTGCTTTGTTCTATAGTGTTATGATATTTCCCAGTAGCAACCATATAACCATGTTATTAACACAATAACAGAGAAACTAGCCCATATATGGATGAAATGAATGGCTTTTTCAAAATGATGTTGTTGAAAAGCTTTTCTGTACCACAACATGGCTTAAAATACTAACCTACCATGTGGATTGTTTAACTCACTTATCTCTACAAACAGTAATATGTAAACAGTGAGTTTAAAAAATAGATCTTGACTCAAAACAAACCAAATAGTTCTAGTATTTGGTTTTTTTTCACCCTGTGATACAAATAAGCAATCAACTAATGGATTGTTTCCACCTCTTTAATTTTTTTTCTTCTGTACGCGTAAGCGTACCCAAGTTAAAGTCTTGGATTAGCATTTGATTTAATTTATAAATTTAAACCACACATTCAATCACCAAGATGGACTTCCATTTTATAATTCAATCCCCAATCTACCCCGTTCACAATTTCAATGCCGACGTTGTACACTGATTTACAAAAAAAAAATATTTGAAGGGCACAGCACATGCTGGAGTGTACTGGTTTAGACCTCATAACTAGAGGTTATCCTGATAAGTATACTATAAGTTTTTGATAGAAGATTGCTTGAAAAATAATATTCTAGTACTAACTGTCACACATGTATGGACAATATTAGCGAAGTTACTGAAAATAGCTTCAAACGTCAAAGAAGGTGTGTATTATAGTGAGATGCCTATTTATACAATATTACGGTAACTCGTATCCTATAATTTAAACAATAATGATCTGAACTTTTAGCTCCCATATATATAGAGATGTCGAGTGTAGGAGCAACAACAACAACAACAAAATAGAAAAAGCAATAATCAAAAGAAGCAGAGCGCAGAAAAGAAACAACCAAGAACTGCAGCAAAACGATAATGACAGTCAAAAAGTACTGTAGTATTTATCCCAATTATTATTTTAAAATATATTTATATACGTAAATAAAGAATATATAGCTATAGTCATTTATTATATAACACTGGAAATATGCATCTTATCTATTGTCACTGTGAATTTGTGGTTTTACACTTTTATTTTCTGTCCACGAAAACTCGCTGTTTTACACTGTTTATTTGTGTACACTGCAAATCGCTAGTATTACACTGATTATTTAGTACACTGCAAATCACTAGTCTTACACTGATTATTTAGTACACTGCAAATCACTAGTCTTGCACTATTTACTTCGTACACTGAAATCTACTAAACTGTTAGAGCCCCTCC
Source organism: Circinella umbellata (assembly GCA_025093555.1). Lineage (NCBI taxonomy): Eukaryota > Fungi > Mucoromycota > Mucoromycetes > Mucorales > Lichtheimiaceae > Circinella > Circinella umbellata. The sequence continues at coordinate 187,984 of JAIWNF010000071.1, forward strand.
AATTTCCAGTGTATAAGCATAATCAGTGTCAAAATGTATGCTTCCAGTGCCAATCCTTACTGCAGTGAGTACGTATAATGAATAGCTAACTATTATCATTATTTTCTTTTCATATATTAAATATAATAGTCATTTTACAATAGAATAATCTCCCTTTCGCTTCGCTACTGGGACCATTTCCTAATTGGGAACAATTAATTAAAGAGGTACTGACATCCATTTGGTGGGGTTTGGAAGGGTGAATTTACCTTATGAACCCTTTCAATTATGCCTAAGGAAACGGGAGGGTACATTTACGATACCAACCCTCCCTACCAACCCTTCCAACCCTTCCAATTTCTTTAACTTCTTATAAACTCGTCATGACAACAGGTAAAAAATATATTCGGCCCCTTCACGAGTGAAACATAGCAGAGTCTCTTTTCCTTCACTTATTTTGTTTTTTGAATTTTTTTTTGATAAGATTACGACCTTCTTAATTTCATAATTGATCCTCAACATAAACCGGGTACTGACTTGATGTCAAAGTGCATGTTGAAAAAGAAAAAGGTCATGAATATAGTTGTGACCAGTATCGTAGGTGAGTTGCGTTTTGACTATTAATATGAAGGATTCACAGTGACGTGTACTGACAGACCAAAAATATTATTTTAGGAGACCACGCCAAAGATCAATACGTACAACAAGGAGGAGAATGGCTCGATGGCAAGAGAACTGATATTTTATATGTCCCAGTTGAGCCAAGTTCAGCTATACCACCTGTTATCGTCGAAGTACAGAATACAGTCGACAATTCATTTATTCGTCGACTACAACAATATTGTAGCCATGTCTATCACCAACACGGTAACATTGATCCGGTTGCCTTAACTTTATGTGTTAAAACAGTAAGAACGGAGTTAGCAAACGACTTTGAAAATAGTGAACGACTCAAATAAAGAACTATAACTGGAAGAATAAACAGAACTTTACATTTACTTCTATTATATTATATTTAAATATTGTTTTATAAATTAAAAATATTATTAAAATTTCTCTTTTTTTTAGTTTGTTGCTATGATAAATATTTTTAATCAAAAAATTGAATTTCGCATATAATTTAAAAAAACATTATCAAATATATGCTACAAATATGGAATCAGATCACCATAAAAAAAATCCTGTGAAATCCTGTGAAATCCTGTAAAAATCCTGTGCGCTATTCTTAATATCGAAGTAGAGCAAAAATATCTTGTAAAATCCTGTGAAATCATGTAAAAATCCTGTGGACCAAAAATACAATGATATCGGTGTTGTAAACACTGTAAAATCCTGTGAAATCCTGTAAAAATCCTGTGGACTGTAGCTATTTGAGAATCAGGTAAAATATGAGCAAAAAAATATAAATACTGTAATATTCTGTAAAGTCATGTAAAATCATGGTTTACTTGTAACATATTTATTTAAAAATAATGGTTCAATTGGCATTTGTATCGAGAAAATTGTTATAGTATGTAAGCGTAAAAGGATATACCAACCAAAAGTAATTATGGCGAATGTAGAAGGATAAATTGTTATAAAAATAAATTGAGCTCTAAAAAAAATATAGAAAACACTGTTTGAAACTATAATGTTAATTAAGTTATTGAACGTGCGTTTAAACTTATAAAAGATGTATGATAAAATAGCTATTGTTGAATTTATGCTTTAAGCGTTGAATGAAGTGAAAAATATAAAAACGTGGAAGAAAAAGAGAAAGATATTTGGAGAAACACATAGATGTAAAAAGAAGAGATATGAAAATGATAATAAAAAAAAACTGTATGGATCAATAAAATGAATATTAGTAAAATAATATTTGATAGGACTTCAGTGGTTTTGTCTTCTTTGTTTTCTTTACAGTAAACTAACGTCACCGACTATAGTAGCTCTAGGTAGCATTTTGGGGTAGATGTAATAATTACGATGAATTGCATTGTCAGTTATCGATGCAGTGGTCAATGGCATGCTTAAAATACCAGCATGGCTTCTGATTGCTTCCACTTCAACAACATAACGTTTACCACCAGTATGACCTATCGTGTATGGGTTACACGGACAACCAGCACTATTGAGATCCAAGCCATTAAGAATGTCTACAAAACACAATATTTGTTTTTTGCCTACCAATGAAAATAAATGGTTAAATCTATTATCTACTCTTTTAGCCAACGTGTTCTACTTTACCGTTATATTCATGCACAAAGTACATAATAACTTCCCCAAAAAATGTCTGGACTTGCAAATCCACTGGAGTATTGCGCCTGGATTTTTTCGTATCTACTTCTATATCCATCTTAACAAAATGACATAGTTTTTCTGTCTTTCGCTTCGTCTTGATTGGATCATATACTGTTTCATTCATATAGAGTCTTCGTCCTACTATAATATGGTGAGTAATGTCGTCATAATCAATTCTATGGTGAGGGAACTTTCGTCTCCAAAATTTCACCAGATAATGTCTTAAGTTGACATAGGTGTAATCATCAATACTACTTTCAAAATGATCCCACAGCTGTGTATCATCAAAAAGTATATCATCAGTACAATTGATTGAGTATGCTGTTACTAGTTGATCATCATCCAAATCTTCTTCTAGTTCTTGTTTGTCTTCTAATAGCGAATTGTAATATCTACACGCCTGCTGACGTTGAAGTATGTTGCCAGCATTGACTCCTGGGTTTTTTTGTGATTTAATACGTTTTTTAAAGAATTCTACATATATTATATTAATATTTATTATACTTTTGTATATATACACTTAAAATTTCTAGAATGTTGGTTTACCTATGGCTCGCTCCATTGATCGTGCACTGATACAACGAAGTGGTCCAAGCAACTTCACAATTTCTGGTATATGTCGGAGGTAATGCATATTCGAGGAATACATGTTCACTGGAACAGCATCATGCATATAATGGTGCCATTGAACAAAAGAGCTACAGTCACTCATTAGCTAATATAATAATAAACATTTATATAATTAAATTGCACTGTAACTAAATATCATACCTTTCCATCTTCACAAGATCGTCTTCGGATAATTTCCAAGATAATGCGATGGCACATCCTGTTACCAAGGAAACCAGTGCATCTACAACAGCTTTTGCTTGCTCAACGTCTTCAAGTTGTAATTCAAGCATGTCGCAAACCATCGTCGGGACAACAAACAACAAGAAGCAAACCCAATCTACCGATCTCGTATTACCAGGTTTTGTATAATAATCTATAGATCCAGTAAGTCATAGTCATATGTATAGCAAATAATTTATCTAACTTACTTTTCAAATCGCCCTCGAAGATGGATGATGGGATCTTATTGGCAGAGCTTTCAACAGAGCTTCCAATAATTTGTCTCTTTGTTGTGCCTAGTTCAAATAATGTAGTAGAATTCTTGAAAGAGCCACTAACCATTTCCTATATACGTTTAGACACATTTGCGCCAATTAAATGCATTTCATCTAAACCAAAGAAGGATGCACCATGAAAGCTTTCCAGTTCTGCAAATTTTGTTCTTTTCTTTATCGAAAAAGCCTATATTATAGATCAATACAATTGCTCTATTTCACAACAGTTATCAAACACTTACTGGAGCACCATCTATAAATTGTCCAATATCTCGAAATTGCTGAAGAACGCTGCACGAGCCTTGAAAGTAATTACCATTTCCAGCACCTTCAGGACTTACTGCATTTATGGTTCAGATAGGACATATCCGGCATCTATATAAAGCTCTGTATGAATGATGGGTAAGTTCTTGAACAGCTACTATGTCACCGCTTGTGAGTATTAAATGAACATTCAAGCGAAACACACCACTAGCACACTTGACTTCTAGTCCAGCTTTTTCAAGTTTGTGCAGCTCTATGAACAATGGTTCAAGAAAATTGTCTATGATTTCGGTTTGACTGGCAATATGCAGACTTGGATCATATTTTCATTTCTATATCTACAGTCAACAATGTTAATACAGCAACTTTTTTAGATCAGCATATTACTCTTACCTTTCTTTTGGCGGTAGGTTCAAAATGATGATGTTGAATATCCTCATACTGGTTTTACTCTTGCGAAAAGGTGTAAATCCATCAATGAACAAAGATATGGGCCAGACAAACGTCATTATCATTATCAATAAATGTGATTGCATCAGTATAATAGTCTGTATACTGAATATGGTGATGCTATCTTCTGTCGTATGGATGGGAAATATGGATAAAATAAGGTAAGATAAAATAAATAGAGATACAAATGGATAACAAAGATAAGTCTTGTGAGAATTAATTAGGTCTTTTATTATATGAAATAAAGTATCAAGATAAAAAGATAATTTTATATTATTTAATTTTAAGTCTATATTTATATTCTTTGGTATATAATTTTCCTATCCTACGATGATGGGTTCACTTGTTTTAGTTTCAGTATATTGATATATGATATGTTTTATATTATTATTATATTGATGTATAATTATGATTGGTATATTATTATTGTTATATGTTTCATTTGGTATGATTTGCTTAATATGGTATAATAGAGAAGTAACCGATATTATTATGTTTGAGTTAGATCGGTGTATATTATTATTATTTATTTTTGATGGTGGGTAGGAATATCACATCTTCTACTTCATTTCTATCCACAATAGCAATCGTTCTTGTCCACGTGTTAATCTAAATTCAGTGGGTAGATTGATTGACTGATGAAGCTTTTCTTTACCGAAAACAAGCCATACTTTTTTTTAACTAATATCAATTGACCTGACTTATAGTATTATACTGATGTTATTTGAAGTTAGCCATGTTGTTGCTTCTTAATTATGTTTATATTTAAAAGAACAAGGTTTGTGTCTTTTCAAGAAAAGAAGGACAAATAAATAAAAAAAAAAACTATAGGGGACACTAAATAGAAGTAAGTAAGATTAAGAAAGAGTGAGTTTAAAAATGGGTAAGAATGGGTAAGAAAAATCGGTAAGATTTTTCTTTCAACCTTACCGATTTTAACCTTATCGATTTTTCAATCTCCACCTTACTGATGTTTTTTCAACCTTATCAATTGTACTTTGAACCTTACCAATTTTTTAGCCTCAAATGTCTGACACTGAGACAGGTAATTAAAATCAATTTTTCATCTTTTTTTGAAACAAACTAACTTTACCTCATTTTCAAGATTACAATCTTTTGAATTTTACAGTACCACCAGAGCACAAGCCAGGAACAGATCTCATGTCTAAAGCAATACTCAAAGATAAGCATATTATAAATCTTACAGTCTCAAGAATCATTAGTAAGTTCTAAATGCTGTTTGAACTGAAAAAGTCGAAGCTCATGGTACTAACAGTAATGCATCTAGGTGACCATGCTAAAGACTAATATGTATCACATAGTGGTGAGTGGATAGTGTGGTGAACCACCATAATAATACAAATATTCCATCCATTCATGAATAATCGGTCAAACATCATTCCGTCAAGGATAAAAGATATAACCAATTATACACTATTATTTACTTTGATTCGTTCTTATTATTAATCCGGATAAAAAAGGAACATCAAAGAAAGAATGAGATTAGTAACAACTGTCACAAACGGTTTCAGAGAATGATCTAGAATTAATATTTATAATAGAACAAATATAATAGGTCCTCTCATCCATTCGTATAAGACATAGTTTAGCTATGATCGGATAAAATAAGATAGTTACATAATTTAGAAAAGATATAAAAGAGTAGTTATTTTATTTCAGGAATAAACAGATTCTCAACTATATTTTACTTTAGTCCCATCTTTCTATTTTTTACTACTCGTATTTATCTCAGATAGATGGTCGATGCATAGACATTCTTTATGGACTCATGATGTTACTGTCCAGTGTTCTTCTACTAATAGTAGTGGAGGTTCAAAATGTCGTTGCTAAGCCTTTCACCCACTGGTTACAAAATTCTGCAACCACATTTATGAAACCCACAACAATACCAATCCAACTGTATTGACTTTCTGTGTGAATAAAATAAGGAGAGAGATCGTTAAAGATTTTCAAGATACTGATAAGGGCTCATTTTTGAAGAGACTGCCAAGTGACTACTAGGCAAGCAAACACTTGATTATGACACCTTCCACTATAGATAGACATTTAAATGAAGCTCTTGACCCTTTAGTTACATTGGAATATGTTTTTATGAAGCAAAAATGCTCTCTGCTTGGTTTGGAATTAAGAGATAATGCAACAGTCAAGCTGCTGTATTCGGTAGCTAAAAAAGCACTTGACTAAGAAGTCTGTCTCTATAAAGCAGCTATTGATGTATTAAATGATGTCTGTGCACAAACCCAAAAGCAATTCAAAAGAATTTTGGAAGCACTTGATGAAGACGAGCCATCCTCCAAGCGAGCATGTGAATATGCAAATGTGGGCGTTATATACACAGGAGCCTGTCTCAACAAATATAAATGACAATGTTCTTTTGAGCATCCAACACGTCACAGCCTCTAGATCTACCAGCAGGAGTTAGTCCAACAGTCAGAAGGCAAGGGACTAAAGTTATGTCTATAATTGAGCCAGAAACACAGAAACGTGATCTAGATGTTGTTGAGGAGTTCATCACTGAATATATGAAAACCCACAAGCGCATGAACTGGCGAGATTGCTATTAAGCAACATTTATTATCCTAATCCTTATAAGTTATCAAAACTTACAAGGTGCTTTTTTTTATTTAATTTTTTAAAAGAAAAAAAAATTATTGAATCTGACAACCTAATTTTTAATGAAGGGTTTTGCAGAAGATTCAACAAATATATTTACTAAACCTATTATATACAACTAATATAATATAAGAATAATTATTAAGTGATAATATATTATTAATTGCGAAAAAATTAATTTCCTTTTTAAAATTAATATTACTATATTATATTATATTATATTTTATTTTCTAATATTTATTATTATCATCATTGCTCACTGGTATTGTAAATACTTTTTTGTATTTCTTTCTACCCCACCTGATACCCATACCCTATTAGTTTATATTTTCCTTTGTTATATTTTCTTGTATCAAATAAAGATTCATCAATTTCAACTTCTTTATCTTCTCCTCTAAGTATACCATTTTTTATATTTCTTAATGTACCATTTACTATCAACTTTCTAAACATGTTATAATAATAGCTAATAGTAACAGCTGTTACCTTTAATGAAACAGCAACACTATTTTGAGGTGATTTTTTTTAGAAATTCATATAGAATATGTAAAATTTTATGAGTTGGTAAATTTGATTTATAAAGTATAGTATTTTTAAATATTGAAACTGATCATCTACATTGATAATTTAAACATTTATAATATTTTAACTTTTTATAATATGCCATCTTATTATTACAATGTTTACATTTCTCTATTTTTTGTAATATATTAATATTAAATAAATATTCTATTGCTTTATTTTCGTCAATAAAGTATTGATATAAATCTTCAAAAGGTGTTAATAATATATTATAATATTTTCTTTTCATATATACTTTTGCTTGGAAATAATTTGGTTCTTTTTTTATTATTACATTTTTGCATACTTATTTTAAATTAAAATTAAAATTCAATTTTGGTATCAAAAGTAAGTTAACATATTATCTGAGTTTAAAACCTGTCTTATAAACTACAAATTAACTGCTCTTTTAATTGTGGTTTTTGATTATCTTTTCAAAGATTTAGATCTACATAATTTCATTATCCCAGAAAAGTATAAACCTGGATCAGACAGAATGAGCAAGGCTATTCTGAGCAACAAGAAGGTTGTGAATATTATTGTATCAATGCTTATTGGTAAGCAGAGTTGTTGGGTTTGGGACATGAATAAAGGCTTAAATATACTCACTTACATTTATATACAACTACTTTGGTATATATATATACTGAGTTGCAATCAATCAATATTCATGTCAAAACACTGAATGGCTATATGGATTAACAAGCGATGCATTGTACTATCCAGAATATCCATCCGAATCCCAACTACTAGTGCTCATTGAAGTCCAAAATATTGTTGATAAAAACTACATTTATTATATGCAGCAGTATTATAGCAATATTTTTAACAAATACATTATTGACCCTATTGCTCTCACTTTTTGTATAAAAAATATCTGACATGAATATGAACAAGATTTTGAAGAATCCAAGCATGTCTGCATCAAAATTCTCCTATTAAAATATTATGCAAAGTATTACTATATTATGACTCCCACAACCACCAACAATGAAACCAGTAATACTCTGGAGCCAATGGTTGTGATACAGTATGTATTTTCAAAACAACAACGCTCCATCCAAGGCCTTAAACATCAAAATAATCCTACTATACAACTATTATATTCCATCACCCAAGATGCACTTTCAAATGAAATCAGAACAGAAGATATACTTGTTAATGTTTGTGAAGAAACAAAAGAGCAGTTCAAACGAATTCATGATGCTTTGGAAAATGACGATAATCCTATTATGAAAATGGCTCAAAGCTATGCTAGTGCTAGAGTTGTGTATGAGAAATAAGTAATTATAAAAAAATTTTAAATTTTTTAGAAATTATAATATAATATAAAATTAAAAAAAAATTAAAATATATATATATATATATATATATATTATTTTCTTTTTATTATTTATATTTTACAATTTTATAATTCTTAAGATTTCTTAAATCTGCGGAATGGTAATGAGCAAGTCCCTCCTCTAAGCTAGACCAACTGGATCGACGCTTAGCTTGACTAGAATAGAATAATATCATAAATTTTGTTATTTATAGCAAATTATAGATAGTGTTCATTCGCCTATAGCGCTGTGTGTCTTAGAAAATATACACAAGATCCTATTGATTCTGCCACATCAATGCCTGAACCTTTATCATTGCCAGATGGTGTTATGGGGCAAATTGGAAGATCAGTGCCTATCCTCCCATCACTTCCGCCACCAAAAACAATAGAGGCCTGCTATTAGTTGTCTAGCCAAAAGTGACCTATTAGCTGTGCTGCTATTAATAAAATTACTATGGTCAACATAGCCTTGAATGGCCACTTTAAATTATTTAATCACTATATTCATCTGAATCATCTGAATAGTATTCATCCTTGTTCATTTCTTCTTAGATATATATCTGCTTATATTCCCTCATCAGGTTTACTTTGAGTTTGCTAATATGAACAACTAGCTCATTGGCCCCATTTTTTAATGCAATTGATGTATTCAATGAATACTCAAAGAAGTTCTTACAGAACTTTTTATACTTGACTTTTTCTTTATCTAAAATACTTATTAACTCATCTACAAAGTGACAGTTATAGGTCTCATATATAAAGTCTTCATACAAGGCCTGCATGCTATCATGTACATGAAATCCCCTTCTCCTGATTCACATTCATCATCACTATCAGAATCGCCCTACAAGGTAGCTGCATTCACTGCAAAAAAAGTGGTGTATCAAAAGGCTCTCAACAGGCTGATATCGTTATTTATATCTCAGATATCAATAGGATATCAATAGGGTATCAATAAATTTTTGATATCTCATATATTACAAGGGTATCAACAGGATATCAATAACCTGATAGTGAACTATTAGGTCGCCTTGGCAAAACGCATAGAAGCTGTGATATTTTTTACATTGAAAATAATGATATCTAAGCTCTAAACGATAAAAGGAGTCTTTTTTTTTTTTTTTTTTTTTTTTTTTTTTTTTTTTTTTTTACATATAGGAAGACTAAATTAAACTAATACTTTTTTAGCAGATTACTTTTTCTTGTTTAAATTTACGAAATGTACAAGTAGTAAATCGAAGTGAAGTACAAATAATGTTTAGTCGATATACTCAAGAGAATAATACAATATTACTTTTTTATATGAAGAGTGGAAAATAATTTTATTGATATTTTTATACGAATAGTGAAAGAAATAAAGGATTCGCGTTTTGGAAACTCTCTTTAAATCTGTTCTGGCACAACATCACTAACACTCCACACGCCATCATCATCGCCATTTTCTTCTAATTGTTTAACAATAATAGAAGGGAGGGAGAGCAAGAGAGTGGGTGAAGAGGAGAGGAAAGGAAATGAGAACGAGAACGGGAATCAGAGTTTTAATCTTCCAATCAATACAACTGCATTTAATTAGGTACTCAAGGGAGTGTTCGTGCAAATAATGAAACACAGTGATTTATAGTAATGGAAAAGTATAATAAAAGATATTAAGGAATAGAAAAATAAAAGAATATTATTTTTCAAAAAACCGTGTGTGTTGTTTTTAATTGACCAAAAGGAGAGTTTGTGTTACGAGCTCTTTACTGCTTGTTGAAATAAAAGTGGCCTATAAAATTTATTATAAGTAATAATGAGATGGAATATATAGTAGTTTGACTATAGCTATGACGATGAAGTACTTTTTAACTATACCTATGTATACGAGATAACTGTCGTTCATATATGTGCAACAGAATTATAATAAATTGTGAAAATAAGCTATACTATCAACTATGTGTTACAAACGATGTAATAAAATAATATTAGAAAGTATCACAGAGAACTTCAATATATCAATCGTTTTTAGTATTCTAATTGTCAAACGCGAAGTTCAAATATTTGCTGAAATGAGGCCTACTTCTCCAAAACACAAAGCTCCTAAATGCACCAAGATCTGCCCTTGTTCTAATTGCAGAAATTTGAAAGGATTTGCAGCTTTTCAAAGAGTACGCACAGTTCATAATCATATGAATGAAGAACGAAAAAGGGTAAGTATATGCAAAATTATTATATTAAGATTGCTCATTACTCATTACATCTATGTTTATAAAATAGCTATTGGCATTGGTGAGAGAGCCGATCGAGGAAGATATACCGCCAGCGCAAACAGCGGCGACAGCTGTAGCAGATATGGAACTTGAAAGTGAGTGGTGAAAACTTTATAAAAACAGAATATGCACTGACCACCCTTCTATTATATACAGACGAAGACGAGATAATATCAGCTGAGAATATGTTGCCAGCTGTTGAAGTCGAGTTCGAAAACAGTAATGTCAACCACAATTATCACAATGGTGGCATTACTAACATGGACGTAGATGAAGAAACTGTTGCTGGTAAAAATATTATTCATAACATTTACAAAATATAATTTACAAACAAAAAAATAGTAATTGACATATATCAAAGCTCCAAGCATTGAGCAACCTTTTTTATTCATGGCAGTTTTTCTTATTCTTTTTCGTGTCTATTTCCGCATCACCGATAAAGCAACCTCTATCTTAATCCGTTTCTTCAACATGCTGTTGGTTGCTTTTGACCGCACATATCGCTTCCCCACCACACCTGACACCATCAAAAACACCTTAACTTCGACTCACTTACCAACAATCTCACATATTACGCCGTTTGTCCAAAATGCCATGCACTTTTTAACCGCCGATCACCCATTCCTCCATATTGCACCGCTCAACAATTCCCATATCATCCACTTGAATCCAAACGTAACTGTTGCAATACAGACTTTTCTGTTTCCATTCCTCGAGAGTTTGTTTATAATTCATTGAAAGCAAGTCTCGATCGCATCGTCAACCGACCTGGTTATATCCATCTCGCCGAAAGATGGAAGAATCGCGATGTTCCATCCGATATGTTATTCGATATATATGATGGTAATGTTTGGAATGATTTTACAAAACTGGAGACAGTCTCATCAAATGAACACCTTGCCCTTCTTACCTTGAATATTGATTGGTTTGAACCGTTCCATAACGCAAACTACTCTTGTGGCGCTATATATCTCACCATTAATAATTTACCTCGATCTGATCGTTTTAAAAAGGAAAAAATGTTATCCTTACTGGTGTGA
>JAIWNF010000072.1:0-198220 GCA_025093555.1 Circinella umbellata
TGTTCAGATAAATCATCACGTACCATTTCTTCTTCCAAGAAAGCAAGTTTAGCAACCAATTTCGCGATTCTTGGCGGCATGTGAGAAGACGAAGCAGCAGACACATGAGAACCGGATTCGCTTATCATATCATCTTCAATATGATGATCAGCGGTGGCAGATGGAATAATATTTTCTTGATGAGACATAGTGTAGTTAAGATAAGGTAAGTGGATGAAAAAAAATAAAAATGTGTGTGTGTGTGTGTGTGTGTGTTTATAAAAAAAAATATAAAATAAAATGAGAATAGAGATTTCGATAGAGAACGAGGAATTCGTTGAAAAAAATGTTATATCAATCAAATATAATAAAATAAAAGAGACGTAAATAAGTCAACGAGACCCAAAAGAACAATAATTGAACTGAAGTTTATTAAAATAAAATATTATCTCTATTTATATGAATCTTATTATCAGTGGGATATATTGATATGTGTATACGTAAGATTTATATTTGTCATGGCCGTGTGAATTATGAATATAAGATTAATGATATTAAGATTAGACTTTGAGCGGTTGACGATATGATATATCTACGCAGCTGTAACCTTATATCATTATAGAAGACGGACTTCTGTGTTCTTATAAATCATGGTCCAAATAGGGAAATACACGAAATGTCAGCAAAGCATAATTAAAGATACGCTATACTTTAATAATTAGAATGACAAATAATTATCTTTATGAATAATATGTGTTGGATACAACAGCATTTTTAATTTTTACTCATATCATATTACATCACCAACACTACTACTACCACTACTATCAACTACTATCAATTACTACTAAACTTTATTAAATTATAAGTTTATATTGTTTTATATATCTAGTTTATATATCTAAATATTAATATATTAACTATATTTATTTCTATATATAAAAAATAAAAATAGATATTTTTTTTATTTTTTATTAAACATTTAATTTATTAATTTTTATTTAATTTAAAATTTATATCTATATCTATATCTATATCTATATCTATATCTATATCTATATCTATATCTATATCTATATCTATATCTATATCTATATCTATATCTATATCTATATCTATATCTATATCTATATCTATATCTATATCTATATCTATATCTATATCTATATTTAATTAGAAATATAGTTTTGATTATAATTTAATAAAGTTTAGTAGTAATTGATAGTAGTTAATAGTGGTAGTAGTAGTGTTGGTGATGTAATATGATATGAGTAAAAATTAAAAATGCTAAATATAAAATTTGTATTTTTCTATAATTAATTATAAATTGAGAATTTATTTTTATCTTTTTTAAAATATAAATCAAAATTGTTGATATTTATCAACATTTTTATTTCTATATTTCTTGGCATCTAAAAAAATTATAAAATTTGTAAAATTTATAAATTTTTTGTAATCACTAAATTAATGATTAACCCTCAACTAAAGGTGGTAATGGCTCTTCTGGTAATGATTCTTCAATAATATTCGGGTCCAAAAAGTACACTCTTTGAGCCCAATGATCTGATGGAATAATCTTCATATAGGAAAAACTACCAGTGTTTGAGAGTGTATTAAGAATTTGGGACGGAATAAGATGAATGGATAGGATAATAACAATAGGTTCAACATCATATTGATCATATATATGGCCACAATATTTGATAACCTGTCGAGCAAATGCCTTGTCAATGGTATTCTGAACCTCTATAAGTATTGGTGGTAGTTCAGTGGTTGCTTTTACAACAGGTCCGTATACGACGTCAGCTTTCTTTCCATCAATCCATTCGGATTCCTTTGTCGTATAGAGATTCTTGCCATGGGATCCTATATATGGTCCACTACATTAGTAAACTGGTATCGGTTTTGTAATTGTGGCCTGACTTTAACTCCCATTGCGGGGTGTTAACTTACCAACAACTGTTTTTACAATAAGCTCAATAATGCGCTCATCCTTAAGAATTTCTTTAGAAATTTTATCTGTTCCTGGCTTGTGTTTTGTGGGAATCACAAATTGCAGAAGTTCATCTGATTCAAACAGTCAAAAAAAACAAATCAGTATAAAGAGTAGAGAATAGTGAATAAAGTTTTTACCTTCAGTGCTTATTTTAGAAATAGTATTGGAACTAGAAGAATGAAAGAAAAGGGTTAACGATACATTTACATAAAACATTTATCGTTAAGTCACACAATGTTTGCGTAAATAAAGGTCATGATAACTTAACGATAAAGCGGATGTTAAACATTTATCATTAAGGTCTCCAAGATAAACGTCACTGTAACTTAGCTATAGCACTCAAAAGTTGTTCCATCCTGTGGTGGTTAGACGCCATTAATCCTTCCTTACTATCCTGTCATCTTCTATGTAATTATAGTTTCTTTGATAATTCCTACTACTTGATAACATGATATAACACTTGGGGAATTAATATTCTAAAAAAGTTCAATTTTTTCTAAATTCTAAAAAACTCCATCCCTGTTCAATTAAAAAAAGCTGTTCAAATCATGTAAAAAGCTTCTATACATGAATTCTCGAGTATATAAATCATAACAACTGTTTAAATATGTAGTTTCACTCCATTTCTATATGTAAAAAAATTGAAAACGTCAAAACTCTAAATTGACTCCACTTTTTTCTAATAAAAAAAAAGGTAGTTCAAATCATCTATACATGAATTTTCGAGTATATAAATCATATCATCTGTTTGAATATCCATTTCTACATGTGAAAAAATAAATAATAAACCATTATGTTGAAGATATAGTCATATGCTTCACTAATATTTATTTATCACTGTTGTTTGTTTATTTAGCAATCTAAAACAGGTTTGTATAGTCTGGTATTTAACAGTCTACAAACAACAATATCTACCATTGATTAGAGACACACATGATGAGATTATCACCATGCTGTCTTTATAAAGAAAGTTAATAAAAGTACAAATAATAAAAATAATAATTATAAAGCAAATAAATGATACAGTGGATGTCATAGTTCAATTATCTATGGCCGTTTCACGAATGTATACTGACCTTACGTAGAATCTTAACTATCAAAGTCAAAGGAGTAGAAAGAGATTAAAACTAGTAACACGATTCGTGAGCGTTTATCTAACATTCTTAAAAATCAACAACCACAAAAAAACAGAACCAATAAATGACAGAAGCTCATCAAGAAAAACCAACATATAAAAGAAAAAAAAAAGGATACAGGATTGTATGGTTTATTCTCACTTCTTTCCCCTTTGCTTGTTTTTTCGCGATTTTTTTATTCATGCCATTCACTGTAAACATTTCTTTCGTGACAGATATTGCTATTCCCTCTTTCGTTTTTTGCCAGAAAAGAAATTACCTCTATGATTCGATAAGATTACTTTTCTGTCAACATTTTACTTTTAGTTTTAACCCCACCAACTTTTCTGGTCAACGTTTTATAGGTATCTCTGTTCATATTTATATTTACGTACTATTATAAATTTGTGCAAGTCAACGAGATACTAGTTTATCGAATCAACGCTATTTTACTATGATAAGTATATAAAAAAAATAGTCGAGATACTACCGGTTTGGCGAAATACTGGTTTAATGAGCACTAGCTTAACGACAAATATTACTATACTTTTTCTGACGGAAAGGTGATGCAATGTATATTACTTATTGTTTTAGTTAGTAATGAAAATATTAGTATATATAAATAACTACATCTTATTCGGTCAAATGTATCGGAGACTATGGATATGTACCGTCACCGCTCGCTATAACGATATTCGATATAACGATATTTCGATATTGACGGTCGATAAATCTCTGGTCAATTCCAAGAGACCGTCGATTCCAACCTATAAGTACATATGCTATAATCATCTTTTTCACTTTATTGGAGCGGAAATACAAAGAAATAAATATAAAAGAAAATAATACATGATAATAAATCTATGATCTTCTTTTTCACTCTTTGGACACTTCCGTCGATCTCGAATTTCCTTCTTATATGATCATGTCTAGTGAATCTAATACTACTCAACAAACTCAAGAACACCAGCAACAGCTGCCCCAGACCCTTTACAATCGTCATTACACCAACAGGAGCACGTCATTGCTTCCTTACAAGAACAACTTCAACGGCAACAACAGATGCATGAAGCTTTAGCCATTTCACAAGCAGCTCCACTTCCAAGTTCTCAACCTCATACTTTGCCTACTAGGCCTCACTTTGACTGGCTTCCTTCCGAGGAACTCCTTCAGCTTCTTCCTGAGCTCTCTGAAGGTTTATTTAGTCACCAACTTAGTGATAACCAAAAGAAATCTCTAATCGATAATTACCCTGTTAGACAAGGAATACGTTATACAGCACCTCAAGCCATTCCGGCTGCTGCCTCCCAGTTCAATCAAGCACAAGGTCGGGAAGATTCTACTCTTCGCCATTTGCAATACCAGTTGTTTGCAGTATTCCATCCTTTTGACATATTAGCAAATAAACTTTTACAAATTCTGCCTCAAGACCAGCTTGCATGCTTCTTTATTATTCTTCGAGATACTCGTACTCTTTTAATGCATGCCAATGGCTCCATTAATCAAGCTCACAATCATCTTGCATTACATGCCATTAATCCCTCTTTCTCGGTGACCAACAATAATTCAATTTACACCATGGCTACTAACACTTTTCAAACTACTGTTTCTCAACAAGCCTCAGCACAACGTGCCCTTCGGGATGCTCGTCCTCGTTTTAGACGACCTCTCACAAATAATTCTGCTACTAATCAAACCAACATTTCTTCTGCTACAACACCAAATAATAATTCTCATTTTTTTCGACAAGGGGGCCATTCAGGAGGAGCAGTTTGGTCCCAAAACAACCGATCCAACAATTACAGTCACAGCAGCAATTACAACACCAATCAGCACCAATGACGTCAGCGCGATCAATCAAACAACAACTTCAGCAACAACTTCAACAGCAACAATCGCCAATAGTCAGTGGTCATCTCAGTCTTTTCAGCGCCGCTTGGGCTCGCTTGTCTCGCGGCCCTTGGCTTCACTCCGTTATTAAGCACGGTTTCAAAATTCACTTCGACCAACCATCGCCACTCTCATTACAACCACGCCTGCATTCTCATATAAATCACCAACAGCATCAGTTACTTCAACACGAAATCGATCAACTCATTCAAAAACGCGCACTAGAACTAGGGTTCTTAGTAGACCGATCCGGATCGGATTGGCACCATTTCGAATCCGATCCGTTTTGAAACGGATCGGATTTTCAGAAATCCGGATTGTCTACGGATTAGAGAATTGCAATCCGAATCCGTTTCGTGAAAATCCGGATTGAATCCGTAATCCGTAATGCAAAAGAATCAATTAGATGAAAATTTAGACTATATAGTAGATGTCACAGTATTTTTTCATGAGAGAAGGTATTTTACAAGATTGTGTATAGTAGTCGTTTGAGATCGTTTAAGAAAAGTAAAACATTGGTAACAGAGGTGCATTGTTTTTAGATGATTTTATTATTTTGGTTTGAAAAACATAATAGGAAATAAATAAGTTATAATAAAAAAAGAATTGTAGTAAAAAAAAAATTGTAGTAATAAAAAGTTATAATATGGGAAAAAAGAAGTTACAATGGAAAAGAAAGTTATAGTTGAAAAAAAATTATAGTGGGAAAGTTATAGTAGTAAAAAAAAAGTTATAGTGATAAAAAGTTTATAGTGAAAAAAAAGTTATGGTGGTGGTAGAAATATAACATGACGTGGATTTTTTTTTTGTGGGGGCGAGTAGTGTGCTGAAAAAAAAAAGAGGTATAAATTACCTTTTCTGTTTTACAACCAAATAAAAGTTCATAATTCTCTTTATCATTACTAGATTAATAAAAATAATAATTAAGTTCATTAATCTCTCTTTTTTAATCTTCAATTTTTGTTTTTTTCTTTTCAGATATTTCTTTTCTATATTAAAGCCATTACTACTTTTCTTTTCAACTGCTCTATTCAAGTATATAATAGTATACAAAAACTTACTCTCTTCTTTATTTGAATATATATATATACCTTACCACAGCATTGTTAAAACTTTGATCCATTACTCTATAATTATAATGACGGATCAGAAAAATCCGACGGATCCATAGATCTCAATCCGTTTACAATCCGGATTGTAGAATTACGATCCGAATCCGATCCGAATCTGTTGAGACACAATCCGAATCCGATCCAATCCGTATGAAAAACGGATCGGTTTATAAATCCGGATTGTACTAAGATCCCTAACTAGAACCAGTATACGACCAATCACCTGGTTTCTTCAGTCAGATGATCATCATCCCCAAAAAGAATGGGGGTCATCACCCAATTTGCAACTTAAAACCACTGAATCAATTTTTAACAGCACCCGCCTTCAAAATAGAAACTATTCAAGAAGTGCTAAAAATGATCAGACCTTGCGACTATATGACATCAATCGATCTTACCGATGCTTTTCTCCATCTAAAAATTCACAAATCATTACGCTACTATCTTCGCATTTTTTGGAACAATCAGGTATATCAATTCCGCACTGCCATTTTTGGCCTTTCTTTGGTTCCTTGGCTTTTCACAAAAATTACCAAACCAATCCTTACTTGGGCCCATCAGCAAAACATCCGACTTAGTGCGTACCTCGACGATTGGATCATTTTGGGCCAAACAGCAGAACAAGCACAGCAACATACTTAGCGAATAATTCAGAAACTGCACCAATTAGGATAGATCATCAACAACACCACAACAGTAACTTCAGCATCTCGGGTTTCAAATCAACACCACAACAATGACGCTCTAGCTTCCTGGCGACAAGGTTCGCTCACTTCGCCGGTCAATCGACCAGATGATCAAATGCTCTCATACAACACGGCGCAAACTTCTCAGTTTAACAATGAGAATCCAATCAGCAACTTTGGCAATTTTTCCAACTCGCCTGTACACTCAGCATCTTCTCCACTTCACCACTCTGCAAGTGAAACATCTGTCTCACTGGGATGCAGATCAACTTTTACCTCTTTCTTGCAA
This sequence comes from Circinella umbellata, assembly GCA_025093555.1. Classification (NCBI taxonomy): domain Eukaryota; kingdom Fungi; phylum Mucoromycota; class Mucoromycetes; order Mucorales; family Lichtheimiaceae; genus Circinella; species Circinella umbellata. The sequence continues at coordinate 7,068 of JAIWNF010000072.1, forward strand.
GAAGGAATAGCTTTGGTGGAAGGCGAATCTTCTCAAATGGAACGGCCGCTCATTCATTCCCGATCCCATTCCCACTCAAACGGTACCTGTCGATGCCAGCAATACTGGTTATGGAATTCATTGGAAGAACCACCGTCTCAGTGGACTTTGGACCCATCAAGAAGCATCTTATTACTAGCGTTCTTCATCTTATCCGACATCCGCTCATCCGATCCGCATCCGCATCTGCAAGTTCGGATGCGGATGGGTCTTTACGGATGTGGATGCGGATGAATGTATCATCCGATCTGATGATGCAACCATCCGAAACATTCAAAGTGGTAATGGGTGTTTTTTTTTCAACGAAGTTGTTTATAGGTGTTCATAAAAAAAACATAAAAATATTGGATTGAAAAAGTATGCCACATTTTTAATGTAAGTGTAGCAAGTTAATAGATGTGACAAATATTATTTTATTAACTCGAAGATTCATCAAACTTTTTAGATCTAAACTTTTTGAAATGATCTAATCCCAGAGATGTTGAAATGTTATTACTTTTCCCTATTCATTATATTTCTTATAACATATTATTCCTCAAATTATTCATGTCACAACATTTCGTATATTATTTCATAATAATACTAATATTTGTCCCTTTCCAAAACAAAGAATAGCAAATAAAAAAAAATAACCATTGTTGAGGAAGACATCTAGAATAGTTTATTTGATATTTGTATTACCATAGTGATATATATAATATAATTATAAACCCCAATACTCTCTCTATTTTGTACAGTCCAAATGTTCATCATCCAAATACTCATCATCCAAATCCAAGTATATAAACCTTAATATCAACCCATATCCGCAGCACTTTTTTTTTCGATGATTATTTGCATAAGTTATAAAATCTACTCAAAGAAAAATAAAATAAAATACTACCACCATTAGTAAACAAATACATTATAGTAATATAATTCGGAGAAAGGGTATGTGTGTAAAAAGAAAGAGTAGTACCACTTACCAATCGTCAAGCACAATGTCCAGTTATATAAAAGCAATTATGTCAGAGATAGGGATATATAAAAAAGAAGGAGCTTTGATAATAAGATTGAGTAATGCTAGTTGTTTTGTAGGGTTATCAAGGTGTATATTAGATAGTTTTATTGACCAACATTGAATAAAATATTTGTTAAAATCCATTGGTAAATAAAGTAGATTGTTGTAAAGAATATATTTGTCTATAAACTCGATCCACAATAGTTAGTAGAGCAAAGATGTAATATTGTAATCGTTAAGTTAATAGATGCTTATTGGCATTATTGAACATGTCCGTTCATGTGTAAAATAGATATGATAATGAGTGATTAGAATAATACAATAAAAAAAAGACTACCAAACTTAGCTGTTTCATTTGGGATCATTATTTTCCATTATTAAAAAAGAAGATGACTGTTAAATGGGGTAACAAAGATTTGATTGAAGAAGCTTAGTTTTCTCTTTTTTTGTTTGGTGTCACACAATTTTTTTCTTTAATACACACACCTTATATGCGCACGCGCACTTTATATTTTTTTTTCTCTATAATTTCGGCTTTTTTTAACAAAAAGTATTCTTTTTCCTATTTTTTATATTTCTCTTCATAAAAAGCTTTCATCTACTATATTATTTTATACATAACGGAATTATTTATATTTATAATAAAAATTACCTTGTACTTTTCTACAATTGCCATCGTTTATTGAAATATGCTTCAATTTTTTTTTCTTTTAACCAGTTTGAAGTACAATATTTATTCTGAACCAATCCAAACCAATCGCGCTATATTATACTTATATATGAAAAGACAAATCAACTATGATAACAATTTTTACAATATCTAATACCTTTTTTTTACATTCCAAATCAAAACTTATTATAGATTATTTCACTCTTTTCTTTGATTCACTATAATACGACGGTTCTTCATACTTCGACTGTATTCCTGCCAAAAGAAAATATACATACACACTTCATCTACCCATCCGATCTGATCTGATCCATGAAGAACGCTAGTGATCAATATGATGTTGAACCTATTGTTATTATCCTATCCATTCATCTTATTCCATCCCAAATTCTTAATACACTCTCAAACACTGGTAGTTTTTCCTATATGAAGATTATGCCATCAGATCATTGGGCTCAAAGAGTGTACTTTTTGGACCTGAATATTATTGAAGAATCATTACCAGAAGAGCCATTACCACCTTTAGTTGAGGGTTAATCGTTAATTTAGTGATTACAAAAAATTTATAAATTTTACAAATTTTATAATTTTTTTAGATGCCAAGAAATATAGAAATAAAAATGTTGATAAATATCAACAATTTTGATTTATATTTTAAAAAAGATAAAAATAAATTCTCAATTTATAATTAATTATAGAAAAATACAAATTTTATATTTAGCATTTTTAATTTTTACTCATATCATATTACATCACCAACACTACTACTACCACTATTAACTACTATCAATTACTACTAAACTTTATTAAATTATAATCAAAACTATATTTCTAATTAAATATAGATATAGATATAGATATAAATTTTAAATTAAATAAAAATTAATAAATTAAATGTTTAATAAAAAATAAAAAAAATATCTATTTTTATTTTTTATATATAGAAATAAATATAGGTAATATATTAATATTTAGATATATAAACTAGATATATAAAACAATATAAACTTATAATTTAATAAAGTTTAGTAGTAATTGATAGTAGTTGATAGTAGTGGTAGTAGTAGTGTTGGTGATGTAATATGATATGAGTAAAAATTAAAAATGCTAAATATAAAATTTGTATTTATCTATAATTAATTATAGATTGAGAATTTAGTTTTATCTTTTTTAAAATATAAATCAAAATTGTTGATATTTATCAACATTTTTATTTCTATATTTCTTGGCATCTAAAAAAATTATAAAATTTGTAAAATTTATAAATTTTTTGTAATCACTAAATTAATGATTAACCCTCTTATAGAAAAGGAATATATTTTCTATAGATATTACTACAAATAATGATGAAATTTTATAATATTCATCTAGGAGATTAAATAATAATAGTAAATATTTTTGTAAACTATAAAATTTTTGTAATCCTTAGATTATTAAAAATTAACATGTTTACTTATATTTATTTAAGTATATAAAAATCAAAGAAATTAATTTTTATTTTCTGCTATAACAACACACAACACCAACACTAACTATAAAAGAAAACAAATTCTTTATTTCCTTTTCTTTGTTATTAATTATATATATAAAAAACATCTATTTGTTATACAAATTATGTTTTTAAAATCTTTATTAAAGATATTGTATCTTATCTTAAAAAAGAATCAAAAAAGAATTAAACTTTTTATTTTATTTTTAATCTTCTATATAGAATTGATCTTTTTAACTTTTAAATTATATTATATGTTAAAATGATTACGTAATCATTTAATTAACATGTGAAAATTAATTTAATTAACTTTTGATGTATATAAACATCTTAATATATTAAATATATTATATAAATAAATATCAATAAGAATCACCCTTCTAGGGTTAAAAGCTTGCAGTGGCGAGCTGATTCTTATTTATAAACTTTTATTTTTATATATTTTTATTTTTGAAAAACATAAAAATCAATTGATTTTAAATGTTTTTTATATATATAATTAATAACAAAGAAAAGGAAATAAAGAATTTGTTTTCTTTTATAGTTAGTGTTGGTGTTGTGTGTTGCTATAGCAGAAAATAAAAATTAATTTCTTTAGTTTTTATATACTTAAATAAATATAAGTAAACATGTTAATTTTTAATAATCTAAGGATTACAAAAATTTTATAGTTTACAAAAATATTTACTATTATTATTTAATCTCCGTTGCTATTAAACATGTGTTTAGCAGCCAAAAACAATCATTATTCAGTTTGGAAAAAAAAGACGATCCTATAGTTAAATTATTGTATGCCATCGCTAAGAAGGCATTAGATAATGGAATACAAAAAGATGAAAAGACAATTGATGCTTTACTCGATGTTTGCAGTAATGCCAAAAGTCAATTTAAAAGAATCCTCGATGCAGTCACAGATGAAGATCACCCTGATGTAAAAAGAATCAAGCAATATGCTTCAGATGGTGCCCGTTACACGGCCACTTGTACTTCCAAATTCTTTCAACAAGGATCATCAGATCATCAGCCACAAGACGTTTTGAGGGAAATTCCAACAATTACAAAACGAGAAATGGATAAGCAATGGATCAAGGAATTCATTGACAGATATAAGAGTGAAAATAGAAAAATGAACTGGAAAGCTTGTTATGAGCTAGGACTCCAAGAAGGATATTTTAAATCCTATAAAAGTTATAAGAGTCTGAAATCTAGTTATCATAACTGGTCCAAAAATAAAAAAGAAAAATCATAAAGTTTTCTTTTTTTTTTTACTTTTTCTCACTCACAGCCTCCAAACCTATATTTTTCTACTCTTTTCCTATTGTATTATCTCACATATCATAACATTAGCAATATTTGTAACTTGCGTTTTTATATTCATTATTATTTTACTTACTATATTCGAGAGTTAATCATTAATCTAGTGATTATAAAAATTTCTTAACTTTTTTATAATCTATAATTTTTAATAATACCAAGAGATAAAATCAAAATATAAAATATTTTTGATTTTCTTGGCATTGAAATATTAAAAAATATCAAAATTTATAAATTTTTGGATATTTTGAGATTTATGGAATTTATAGATGTTATAAAAATCATAAGTTAATATTATATATATTAAAGAAAAATAAAAATATTTATTTTTCAACACCACCACTTCAACAACAATAAGAACAACAATACAACAATCATTAACATGATTCTTATTTCTTCAGATATATTAAAAAACAAATATTTGTAACACAAATCTTGTTTTTTCCAGAAATAAAAATATATATATAGGTTTGTTACACAAACAAAATAAATTAGCGTTAGGACTAATTTATTTTATATATATTTAATATTTCAAAAATTCATAGAACTTTAAGAATTATATTTTTTTTATATTTTTAAATTAAAATATGATTACGTAATCATATTTTTAAAAATAAAGTTTAAAAAATAAATCCTATATAAAGATAAAAATTAATTTATTATATAATAAATTTGATAATTTTTACTCTTTTTGATAGCTACGCTATCTGAATCTTTAATAAAGATTCTAAAAACAAGATTTGTTATACATATATTTGTTTTTTAATATATATATTTTTTTAAGAATAAAATTTATTTATTAATTTATATAAATATTATAGATGATAAAAAAATCAAGAAATTTTTGTAATCATCAGATTTATATTTAATCCTCTTCCTCACTTTATAACAATTTTTTTTATCTCAATAACTTCTCAATGTACGTTTAATACTCTTTTATAATATTATCATTTACTCTTTTTTTTTGCTACATATAATTATGCTACTCTATTCTATCGATTCAACTCACGTGTGATAAAAAAGCTACTACTGTACGTAATTTATTATCTAAAAAAAGAAATGATTATTCTAGCATCATGATACATATATAGTAACATATTTTTCTCACAATAGAAGTACATAAATATCTACTGATATATATTCTCGCATATGACGTTGTGTTTCTGTCTCTCCAACTGAACAATGGAATGTCTTTTGATGACCAAATATTTAATGTCAGAGTGATTGTACACCATACAAAATACTTGGAATATTTTATGAACTTACAATTTATTTATTTTTTGAACCTGTATATATTGTCTCATATATATTTCTCAATGAGATAGTGCTACTGAAATAAATGAACCGTTTTTTTTTAAAAAAAAAACATTAGTTGCTTTATTATTATTATTATTTCTTTTTTACTGTTAATGTTTGAGAAGCCTTATTCTCTGCAACCAACCACAGATTTTTATTATATGATGTTATTATAAGACTTTAATTCATATAAAAAACTGCCCCATTAAATCAATGCAAAGCTACCAGTAATTTTTCCATCAACTATTCCATTAATTTTTGCATCAACATTTGCGTCAACTTTTGCGTCAACTTTTGCGTCAACTTTTCAATTTCCATAAATTTTTGCGTCAACATTTGTGTTAACTTTTTACTTCTAATTTTACCCCTAATTTTACTTCTGATTTTACCCTGCTAACTTTTCCGATCAACGTTTTACCAGTATCTCTGTTTATATTTATATTTACGCACTATTATAAATTTGTGCGAGTCAACCAGATACTAGTTTATCGAATCAACGCTATTTTACTATGATAAGTATATAAAAAAAAATAGTCGAGATACTACCGGTTTGGCGAAATACTGGTTTAATGAGCACTGGCTTAACGACAAATATTACTAATACAATGTATATTACTTATTGTTTTAGTTAGTAATGAAAACATTGGTATATATAAATAACTACATCTTATTTGGTCAAATGTATCGGAGACTATGGATATGTAGTTCGAAAATCAAATCAAACGAATGCCAATGCACGAATAATATGGTAGTTGCTATTAGAACCAGGATCAACGGTAAGGATGATAATAAATACGTAAGCTTAACGTTTTTTACCTGTCATTTAAATAGCTACATATAGTCTTAATAACTTGATGAACAAATATTTATTCATATTGTTTTGAACTCCCCACTTGCACAACTATCCGCGATACATAGAAAAAACGGTTTGTTGAACATATTTTTGTGTTGTACGTATAGTATTATTCATCCTAATGAAAAAAACTGAAGTTAATATATATATATATATATACATATTCTATATACAGATTGATGATACATATGAATATACTACTACAAGTTATCGATATTAAGATACAAGTTGTTATAGATGATATATAATGAAGAAAAAAAAAAGGAACACGAGGATCGATATAATCATCGGTTAAGACATCATGTATGTGAAATAGAATAAGAAAACATTAGAAAGTATGAATATTTATTATGAAGAAATGGGTAAAAGCAAAGTAAAATTCTTATCAGGTTCTAAATCTTCTTCTTGAAGTCCTAGCTCGTAACAAGCTTTCCAGTTCATTTTTTTATTATCACTCTTATAGCTGTCAATGAATTCCTTGACCCATCGCTTATTATCCGATTCTCACTTCGTAATTTAAATTTCCCTCAAAACTTCTTGTGGTTGATGATCAGATGATCCTTGTTGCAAATACTTAGAAGAAGTATAGGTGGCCGTGTAACGAACATCATCTAAAAGATATTGCTTGATTCTTTTTTACGTCAGGGTGGTCTTCATCTGCGACGGCATCAAGGATTCTTTTAAATTGACTTTCAGCGTTACTGCAAACATTGAGTAATGCGTCGACTGTTTTTTCTTCCTTTTTTACTTGATTTTCTAAGGTCTTCTTGGCGATCCGGTACAGTAATCTAACAGTGAAATCATCTTTCTTCTCTAATCCAAATAATAATTGTTTTTGGTTGTTAAACGTATGTTCGATGGCAATTAAAGTTGGTAATAGCTCTTTTGATAATGATCCTTCAATAATGTTCGAATCCAAGAAAGATACTGCTTGAGCCCAATGATCTGGCGACAAAAGCATCATATAGGAAAGAGCATCAGTATTCGAGAGTGTGTTAAGAATTTGGGACGGAATAAGATGATGAAAAGGATAATGACAATAGGCTCAACATCGTATTCCTCACACAAATGACCACAATACTTGATTACACATTGGATAAAGGCCTTGTCAACAGTATTCTGAACTTCTATGAGTATTGGTGGTAATTCATCGGTTGCTTTTACAACAGGTGTATCAAAAACATCGAACTTCTTTCTATCAATTTATTCAGATTCTTTTGTAGTGTAAATATTTTGGCCACGCGATCCTACATATAGACCACTACATTAGTAAAACAATGTAGAGATTATAATTATACTCTTACTTTAGCCCCCATTTCAAGGTGTCAATTTACCTACAACTGTTTTTATAATGTGATCGATAATACGCTCGTCCTTGAGAATTTCTTTTGATATTTTGTCTGTGTTTCACAGAATCACGAAATGGAGGAGATCAGCTGGTTTGAATAATCGATAAAAAAAAACAAAAGAGCACAAAAGAAAAGAAAAATTGCTCAAGAGTCTTCAACTATATTTTATGCACTATTCATATTTCATGTGTTTATTTTCCCCAACTAAAAATAAACAGAGTTACAGAGGGAACATAAATGGTGCATAAATAAATATGTATTTGAGGGCGAGTCGAGAAAAAAATTCTGTCAAAGCGATTTTTTTTTATTGACTCTCCAAACCAGATGATCTCCATTTCGTGATTCCGCGAAACACCGGCCCGGGACAGGCAAAATATCAAAAGAAATTCTCAAGGACGAGAGAATTATGGATCACATTATAAAAACAGTTGTAGGTAAATTGACACCTTGAAATGGGGGCTGAAGTAAGAGTATAATTATAATCTCTACATTGTTTTACTAATGTAGTGGTCTATATGTAGGATCGCGTGTCCAGAATATTTACACTACAAAAGAATCTGAATAAATTGATAGAAAGAAGTTCGATGTTGTTTATACACCTGTTGTAAAAGCAACCGATAAATATTGTGGCCATTTATGTGATCAATATGATTTTGAACCTATTGTTATTATCCTTTCCATTCATCTTATTCCGTCCCAAATTCTTAACACACTCTCGAACACTGATGCTCTTTCCTATATGATGCTTTTGTCGCCAGATCATTGGGCTCAAGCAGTATTTTTCTTGGATCCGAAAATTATTGAAGGATCATTATCAAAAGAGCTATTACCAACTTTAATTGCCATCGAACATACGTTTAACAACCAAAAACAATTATTATTCGGATTAGAGAAGAAAGATGATTTCACTGTTAAATTACTGTACCGGATCGCCAAGAAGACCTTAGAAAATCAAGTAAAAAAGGAAGAAAAAACAGTCGACGCATTACTCGATGTTTGCAGCAACGCTGAAAGTCAATTTAAAAGAATCCTTGATGCCGTCGCAGATGAAAACCACCCTGACGTAAAAAAGAATCAAGCAATATCCTTTAGATGATGCCCGTTACACGGCCACCTATACTTCTTCCAAGTATTTGCAACAAGGATCGTCTGATCATCAACCACAAGAATTTTTAAGGAGGATCCCGATTATCTATCCCTTTTTAATTCTACTTATAACATGACTATTACACGCGGGATGTTATTACGTGAGAACCAAGCGTAAAAAAAAGCATTTTCCTATTTTAAAGATTGTATGAATCAATGCTTAAAGTATATTAAAGCAAGCTCTCAAAGCTCCCCGAGATGAGGATGAAAATGCTGATGAAGCATTGAAAATAAGTGATGCAACGGAATCTTTAGGAAGTGGAAATGGATCAGAAACACAAGATTCAGGTACAAGAAGTACGGTAAATAAAAAATAAATAAAATTAAACTAACTTTTAATTAAACTAAATTTAGACGATCATACTTATAATCAATCTGTGTATGTAGTTCAAGGTAAGTAACTATTAATTAATAATATGATCAACCACAAAAAAAGAGGAATAAATAGCTATTAATATTCTGATAATGTAGAAAATGGACTACTTAAGTGTATCCATTGTAGTAAAGAATATCGAGCCGTCCACGGCGTACGACAACATTACAAAAAAATCCACAACAATCATTTACTTCCGCTACCAAAAGGTAGGAAGAAAAAAAAATGGAAATGGACCAAAGAATCATATGTCAGGAATCGAAGAAGAGAGATGGTGGATAAAATTGCCGCAGGAAGTAATGAGGAGTTGAGCTGGCATTTGGCATATCTGCGCTCGGTAATGGTACCGGCCATACAAAGGTTGGTGGACACACTGACTGGCGAGTTAGCAGTTTGTGCTCCCTGGGCAACGAATCTGCTACTTCCTTCATTTAGCAGATGTAAAATTCATCAAAGAGAGAATTAGACATGCAATGAATCAAAGAATTTATTTAAAAATACAAGAACGAAAAGAAAAATGAACGCGAAAGATTGTTATGAGCTAGGTCTCAAAGAAGGATATTTAAAACCTTACTAAAAATCACCAAAATTTGAAATCTAGTTATCAAAACTGATTCAAAAATCAAAAAATGTTTTTTTTACCAACCCATACCCACATTATCTTCTCTTTTCTTATTAATGATATCGCGACTGCCATAATTTCTTTTCTATTTTCTCATGTCTTATCTAATATCTGTATCCATTACCCTTCTTCTTCCTAAAATAAAATAGGTAGAGGTCCGTGCTTTTTCGCGGAGTTAGTTATGAAACAGTTTGGCATGACAACTTGTATTTACTTTTTTTACCGTTACAGTATTGGGCTTTTCAACTTCGATTTCCTACACAAAGGAAACACAGAAGAAATTAAAGCTTTTGATCTATCAACTAAAGTCAGTTTTAGGACATTAAGATTCAAAAAAAAAAAAAACTAGAGTTATTGAAGTCAGCGAAAGTATTATCAGAAAAGCTCTTCTTTATTGTGAATATTCCCTGACACTCAATCAATAGTTTTTATAAATGATTCAATAAATCTTCAAAAGCAAACGCTAACACTGAGTAATGCCAAAGCGAAAGCTGAAAGTAATGGAAGTAGTGGAAAAGTAACGAAAAAGTAACGAACGTAACGAAAGTAATGAAAGTAACTGGTTAATCGTTTTTCACTGAAATTGTTTATTTTTGTTAATAGATGAAAGTATGACTAATGTTGATTATTTAATAATAAAAAAGGGTATTCATTTATACAATGTTAACTGTCTCAAAGAGTGTGACGATGAAAGGCCATTTTTAGTGTTGAATAGGATCCAAATCGATTGAATAGACCTTTCTCAATTCCTTGATCATAACAAGACGCCCATTTCATTTTGCCTCGATTTTGTTTTATGAACTCTTTTACAAATAGAAGATCCTTGGATTCAGTGATTAAAATGGGTGTTACACTGGTGGACTCTTCTTCCCCTATACAGGGTCGTTTAAAGTTTTCTGTAAAGCTGATACCATCTTGTGCATATTTTTCAATACGTTTCCGAGAGGTTTTATCATTCAAATTGTTATTATGAATAACTTTTTTAAATTGAGATGTAATCGCATCGCAAAAGGATTCGATCTTTGTATCCTGAATTACTTTGATGTTTGATTCATCGGCAAAGATGTGGTAAGCTATTTTGTAAATTCTTTGAAGCGTTGAAACCATATATTCATCCAAGGCAACAAGATTTTTTTGGTGCAAGACGCGCATCAGAACGTCTGATAGCGCTTGGGTCAGGTTCTTGCCACCCAACTCCACGAAAGATAAGCTGCAGCTAATTTCGGATACAACTGCGCGTAATGTTCAACAGCACGGTCTTTAGAGCTGGAATCATAAAACCATGTGTTATTCCTGTCATTGCTTCTTGCATGTTGCTGTTCTTGTGTTGTTGCTATTGGTGCCGACGACGAAAAGTTGTGTTTTTGTTGCTGTGTTAAAAAATGAACTAGTGCAATCATTTTTGGCATGGGTACTTGTAGGAACGATGGGATCGAATCAGCATTGTAGATATGAACTTGTTTTCCCAAAGCGAACTGGAAAGTATATAGTATGGTTCATTATCGCGTTTGACAAAACTTTCCTTGCAAAAGTGTTTACTTGAAAACCCATCAATATTGATGACTAAAACAATGGGGAGAGTCTTTGTTTCATCAAATACATTTAATGAATATCGCATTAATCGTGCAATAAACTCATGGGACACCTTTTTCTGAATCTGCACAATGACAAGAGCAAGATTCTTGGTGTTATCTTGAGGATAGTACGTTATGTCCGTTCTTCTGTTGTCGTTGTGTTCTGTTGGCCCATTGTGATATGCAGAACCGCAAATTTCACCACCTGCAACAGAGCTAATTATAATATCTTTGATGTCATCTATACGAAGCACGGCTCTACTACAAGAATCGCTTCCTGGTGTAACTGGTAAGAACAATGTATATAGTTCTTCGGTGTCAGGGGGATTGCATAAAGGATTGTCGCGTGTAAAAGTTGTCATTGGTTATATAAGTGGAGACAAAAAGATGAAAATGATTGGCATTCAGTTACTTCCGTTACTTGCGTTACTTGCGTTACTTTCATTACTTTCATTACTTCCGTTAGGTTCGTTACTTGAGGTATGTTTTTTTTATCGGTGTTGTCAATCCCCTCCCTCCCCTTCCCCTCTTCTTTTCCATTTACTTTGAATACTATGATTTTTTTAATCAATAAAAAAAACTGATAGCATCATAATTTATTTCTTATCAACGTTTTGATCTTATACTATATCAACACGCATAAAGCAAGGCAGCGTCGTTATAGAAACATATTCTACAAATGAATGCGCTTACTTATATGTTCCTCTAAAAAAAAATTTTTTTGGTCAACTTATCATTTATTGGAACGAGTGAGAAAAGAAAATTATAGTATATCAGAGAGATCACTCCATGATTTATAAAATCATTTATCTACGAAAGGGGTCAAAAAGTTCACGCACTTGGAACTTTATCCCCCCCCCCTGTGAATCTGTGTATACATTGTTTCATATATACTCTTCAATAGTACTATTTCTGAAATGAATAGGTGCTTTTATATTCTTTATTGTCAGTAAGACATTGTTTGAAAAGTTTTACAAGTGGGCAGGTAGTATCTTTAGTATGTAGAATTTATTGCCGCAACCCCGCAAAAAAAAAAAAAAAAATGCAAAAACTGTTTTATTTTCCCTTGTCCATTAGCCCCAAAAAATGAAAGAAGCATTACAAAAAGAAGGCTGGTACCTTAGTGATGAAGGAATCAATATTCTTTATGAACAACTTGGTCGTACTGATGCATCATTAAATGAATTAATAACAACTGCACTTGATGTAATTCTTTCTTTATATATATATATATTTTATAATTACGAATAAATAATTATTATTCCCCCAAAAAAAACCACACCTTTTTGATATTTATTATTATTATTTTGCATAAATTAATATTTAATGTAGACAGATTTACGTCAAATAGCTGAACCATTGGATCGAAAAGGAGAACCCATAATACCAAGTCAAATTGTTTTACAACTACAACAAGTAACGAACGTTGCATTACCCTCGACACATCAAGTAGAAAATCCAAGACTTTTTAAAATCGTATTTAGTGATGGAAGCAAAAAGAAATTGACAGGTGTTGAATTTTTAGGACCAGTGGAATCAATAAAGTAATGTATATATATATATCTATCTTGTTTCGTATGTCGTTTTTTTTTTCACACACACTCTCTCTCCTTCTACTTTCTCCTCTATAATATTATATATTAATAATTTTTTGAAACCAAAATGAATAGATTATTTACACCTCCTGGATCAAAATATTTGGTAACAAAACCTATCACTATAAAAGACCAATTATTATTACTGGGTCCAGGCATGTTAAAACCATTAGGGGGTCATGTTCAAGAAATGGTTCAAGCATGGCGTGCAGGAAAGGTAAAAAATAAAATAAAATAAGAACTGATGATCATATATAAGAGCTAATAGAAAAAGTGGGTTACTAACAGTCATTTATCATTGGGGGAATGAAAACTTTCTTATTTTAGCAATTTGTCAAACGTGGATTACAATCAAAAGAAGATGATAGTGGGCCTCCTCCTTTTGTTCCTTTTAAAATTAAATCAATTACAAAAGAAGAAAATAAAAAGAAACAACCTTCTTCAGTAACAACAACAGAGGATACAAAGGATAAAAAGAAAAGTATGGAGGGTAACAAAGATGACAAAAAGTCAAAGAATAAAAATAATGAACAAGGCAAGAAGAATAACAAGCGACAGGAATCCAAAAAAGTGGACGAATCGGACAAAAAGGAGGGTGGATCCAAAGATAATAAAAGGAATAAGCCTGATAAGCCAAGGTCAAAATTGGACAAACCAACGAATAAATCGGACAAACCAACGAATAAGTCTGACAAATCAACCAATAAATCAGAGAACCCAACCAATAAATCTGACAAACCAGCCAATAAGTCTGATAAATCAACTAATAAATCTGACAAACCAACCAATAAGTCTGACAAACCAACCAATAAGTCTGATAAACCAACTAATAAATCTGACAAACCAACCAATAAGGCTGACAAACCAACCAATAAGTCTGACAAACCAACTAATAAATCTGACAAACCAACCAATAAGTCTGACAAACCAGCAAATAAGTCTAAATCTGATAAGACTAACAAACCATCCTCACCAGTAGCAATGGTACTTACTGACAAAAAATCAAAATCCGATAAACCTAATAATAATAACAATAAGCAAGCTAAAAAGATGAGTGATAACCCAGACGATAATCATAACAAACCAAAAAAACAAGACCGATCCAAAAATAAATCGAAAGAAGGGAATCGTTCTACAAGTAATGATGCTACAGAGGATAATGTGTCAAGTCGAACATTAACGAGAGATCAAGTTTTGGATAATGATAATAGTGGGGGTAGAGGTAGAGGTAGAGGTAGAGGACGGGGTCGTGGTCGTGGAGGAGGATATAGAGGTCGAGGAAGAGGACAAAATCAAGAAAAAGTTGTTGAATAATTGTAAATATCTATAAAAAAAAGAGCATTTTTGGTAATATCGTATATGGTATTTAGACAAACGTCATGTATTTATTTGAATGATACCCAGTTATATAACATTTCAGACTCCAAAATTAAATATGTAACATCTGAATTGAGGAGAGGGCATGGTAGTTTAGATAGATAATACAACAAAGACAAGGTATAACACAAATCATTTTATTCAATATTTGAATCAATAAAAAAGTAAGTCAAATAATAATACGCAAGAATAATAATAAGAATAAAAGATATATAATAAGAATAAGAATACTATACTAAAAGAACAAAAGACGCGTTAAAAGAAAAAAAACTACCAATTTTTACAAAACAGGTGTCTTTTTTCGATTTTTTAAAATAGTTGCTTTTCCTAAATCAAGTGCAAAAGCTTTTGGTTCAGTCCTTGGCATAATAGCTGCTTTCGTAATGCGTTCATCCCCTGAATCATCGTCTTCTTCTTCTTCAGTGACTTGTCCCAATTTCCTGGCTTTTTCTTCACCAATGCGTTGAACAGCATATGTGATATCAAGAATTTCTTTAATAGAAGCAACACCAGGTGAAAAGGCATCTTTACGACGACGACCCGTTTTAGTATTGGTTTGGGTATCAAAGTCGGTGGGTATGGTAGCAGTAACAGGCATAGGAGATGGTACAGGTTCAAAATGTTGTTGTTGTTTAGTAATCCAAGGATGACGTAAGAATTCATCTACAGTATATCGTCGATCCGCATCCACACATAATAAGTGAGTAATAAGATCTTTGGCTGCATCTGAAACAGGATCCCACCATGGACTTAAAAATGTATATTGACCCTTGGCCACTTTTTGTGTTAAAGCAGGAATGGATTCATCATAGAAAGGTGGGAATCCACATAACATGGTATAGAGAACACAACCTAATGCCCACATATCAACAGATTTAGAGTAACGTTGATCACGTACAACTTCTGGAGCAGTATAACCTACAGTGCCACATGGAGTTTGCGTACTCTTTATATAAAAAAAAATAATGATGTTAATTTTTATTTGCTGCGCAATGTCAAAAACCCAACATCATCTGATCCTTACCTGATCCCAAACAACTTTACTTAATCCAAAATCTGCAATTTTAACAAGACCAATACCACCTCCACCAATACCCGGTTGAAATTGACCTTCATCCATCTTATCTTCATCAAATAAATTTTTAATATTTTTAGAAGGAATAATAGGGATAGGTTCAAATAAAATATTTTCTGGTTTAATATCACGATGAACAACACCACATTCTTCATGAAGATGACGAATACCGTGAGCTACTTGAATAATCACATGACGTGCCAAATCTTCACTAAAATAAGTCATTTTAACAATTTGATGAAATAATTCCCCTCCTTGACAAAGTTCCATTGCTAAAAAGTAATGATCGTCTGATTCAGAAAAATGAAGTAATTGAACAAGATTTTTATGTTTTCCACTTTGCATGACTTGAACTTCTTTCATAATTGTTGCACGCTTAGAGCCAAAAAAAAAAAAAAAAAAAAAAAAAAAAAAAAAAAAAAAAAAAAGAAAATTAGATAGGATTCATTAATTAATTAGAAATATAATTATTATTATTTCTATTAATTTACCTCAGTTGCTCTTGTTTTCTTTTTCATGCTTGGATGTAAATGTTGAGTTTGACCATGCTAGAAAATTATCTTATGTTAAAAAAAACAAAAGAATATAAAATAAGGTTCCCCCCTCCCCCCTCTCACTTTACCTTATCAATTTCATGTTTGCGTACTACTTTAATAGCAACTAATTCTCCAGTTTCATTATCTTTTGCTTTATATACAATTGAAAATGCTCCACTTTTTTTTTTTTTTTTTGTAGATAGTTAATATATATAAATATTAAAAATATAGAGTAACACCCCACCCACTCACCCACCCACTTTAAAAAAAAAATAGGATAAGGACTTACTCTCCCAGTTTTTCCATAATTTCAAATCTTTCTAAACCAGCATAACTAGGTAACCGTTTTTTTCGAAGACGTTCTTTTTCAAATATTTGTTGTGCAGTAAGTGAAGCTTGAACTGGAAGTTTATTAGGTTCAGCCACAATAAGTGTTCTTTTGGATTCTGTTGTTTTATTGGAATCTTGTGGTTCCAATTGTTTTTTTTCTTCTTCTTCTTCTTCTTCCTTTTTAGATAATGTCATTGTTTTTGACAATCGTTGTTCTTTCTTGCCACCTTTGAGCAAGTTTTTAATCTGTGATAACATATAATTTAAAGATAAAAAAAAATGTTTGTGTGTGAAATGGGGATTTTGTTTAATGAATGAATTGAAAGGAAAAGTCTAATTTTTTCTTTTCGTGTTTGAAAGATTAAAAAAAGTGAGATTGGAACTCCGGTTATAGTTACTCTGATATTTTCTTCTCAGTGAATATATGCAAATTGGTAATAATAGTGGTAGTAGTAATAAAAGTGGTTTTTTTTTATGTACACACAACTTTTTGTTTTTTTTTTTTTTGTGTTTCTATTGTGTTAATTCTTTTTTTTTTAAAAAAAAAAAATATGGGGTTTTGGTAAAAGAGTAAGTTTGGAAAGAGAAAAAAAAAAAAAAAAGAGAGAGAGAAAAGCAAAAAGAAAAAGAGGTCTTTATGAGGTTATATATGGGGATGGGTGGGGGGGTTCTTTTTGAGGGGCAGGGAAAAGAAATGCTTTATATATTATTAATATGTTGGGGTTATTGTTATTGTTGTTATTGTTATTGTTGGTTTCTTATAATAGATTTATGCGCCAATCTTCTTATCCAAGACATCTCTGTTATTATAATAATAATAATAGTTTTTTAATTAGTTTATAACGTATCATTAGAATACCATGATAATAATAAAAGAAGTTTTCTTTACCTGACAGTCTTCACAATAACTTTTTCATCAGGGAAAGCGAATTTTTCAAGGTTTTCGGCATAAGGTGTAGGAACATCAGCACCGGCGACACGAACCATGGGAGCATCCAAGTAATCGAATGCATCAGCTATTTTTTTTTATTATAATTAGTATCATACCATTTTCTTTCTCTCTTCTTATTATATATATATTTTTTATATCCATTCGCTTCTCCTTCTCTTTTCCTTTTTCCTATAATATAACTTACATTCCATGACTTGAGCAGCAATTTCGGAACCAACACCGAATGAAGCCCAACCACCTTCAACAGTAATAATACGGTTGGTCTTCTTGATAGATTGGGTAATGGTATCAACATCAAGAGGACGAATAGAACGTAAATTGATCACTTCAGCAGAAATGCCACTCTTGGCTAATTCTTCAGCGGCCTTCAAAGAGAAACCAACGGAACGAGAGTGAGAAACAATAGTGATATCTTTACCTTCACGTTCAATCTTGGCCTTACCAATAGGTAAGACGAAATCATTGGAAAGGGCTTCAGCAGACATAGGATGAGAAACACCATATTCCAATTCATTTTCAAGTACTACAACAGGATTAGGGTCACGAATGGCAGCCTTCAAAAGACCCTTGGCATCTTCTGAGTTCCATGGAGAAACAACTTTCAAACCAGGAACAGAACCATACCAAGCAGCAAAACATTGAGAATGTTGAGCAGCTACACCAGCAGCAGCACCATTGGGACCACGGAAAACAATGGGTACTTTAACAGTACCACCCGACATATAATGAGTCTTTGCAGCAGAGTTAACGATTTGATCAATGGCCTATAAAGGAATAGGGGTGTTGGGTTAATTGTTTGTTTTTTGACATTTCCCTTCAACCCAATCTCTTTATCTTTAAAATATTTACCTGCATAGCAAAGTTAAAAGTCATAAATTCACAAACAGGTCGAAGGCCACTCATAGCTGAACCAACAGCTAAACCAGCAATACCCATTTCAGTAATAGGAGTATCAATGACACGCTTAGGACCAAACTTATCTAATAAACCTTTGGTGACCTATTTTTTTGCCCAATTAAAAAAAAAAAATAAAGTTGGACTTTTTAGAATTTTTTTTTTTTTTTTTGCGTCGGAAAGGAAACTATTTTTTTTTTGGCCCAATCTTTTTCGTGTATTTTCCCGACTTCTCCCATTAAAAATTTCATAAACAAAAAAAAAGAAAACACACACACACACAACACGCACAACAACAAGAAAAGGGAAAAGGGGTTTACCTTATAAGCACCATTATATTGAGCTACTTCTTCACCAAGAATATAAACCTTTTCATCTCTTAAAAGTTCTTCTTCTAAAGCTTGATTTAAAGCATCACGTACAGTCATCTAAGTATGGGGATTATTTTGTTTTTAGTGTGTACGTGGCTCACTTTTTTTTTTTTTTGTCTTTTTTTTTTTTTTTTTTTTTTTACCTCGACAGCATTGTTAGAGTTAAAACGTTGTTGACCAGCAGTGAATGCAGAATAGATGGCAGGTTTGGCTACACGACGAGCTGTGTGTGCAATAGGAGCAATACGATGAAGTGATGTGAGGAAGGTCATTTTAATAAGAAAGGTAATGTTTTTTTTAAGAAAAAAAAGTAAAAAAAAAGGGGAAAGAACTACAACACAAAAAAGTTTCCCAACTTTGTATATGTTAACACCCAAAACCCAAAAAATTAAAAGCTGGAATATGACTGGTCGAGAAGGAGGGGGGGGATGGGTAGGATGAGGACGGGTTTGCCTTGGTAACTTAAGAGAAGATCGGGAATAAAAAAAAAACTGTTGGTTGGGGGGGAGAAAGAAAAATGAACGCGAATCCACCCGATAATTTCCATCTTTCACCGTTTTTACGATATCTCTCTCTGAACTCCGTTGACAACCTAATCCCCTCTTCACACGGTATCATTATACCCTTTTCTCTTATATTACTGTTATTTGAACTATAAAAGTTTTTTATATTATAACTAAATTGTTGCACCAAAAAAAAAAAAAAAACAGACTTATATATGTGGATTCTTTTTTTGGACTGGTTTTTTTTTTTCTTTTCGTCGTAAAAGATAATAATAATAAAGTTTTTTTTGTATAATTTGTAATTGAATAAATAAAATATGAAAAATAAAGTCTAGAGAATAAGGATTGTGTTGTGTTGAGTAAAAAGAGTTAATAATTCTTTGGTGGGGATCATCGTGTTAATAATAATAATAATAATAATAATAATAATATAAAAAGATGTATTTTTTGTTTGAAATGTTTATATAAAATTGATATAAATGGGTGTATGTGTGTGTGTTGTTGTTGCTGTTGCTGTTGTTGGTTTATGATTTAATTTGGGATAATAAAGAGCTTTTTTTTTTTCAAATTCATCGTCCATTATTTGCTTGACCATTTGTAATACCATTATTTGCCTTTTTATTCTTTGAACGTTCTTTGGCTAATGGATGATCTGCAGGTGTCAATAATTCAAAACTACAAAGTAATTCTTCACTGACACTCATGACGGCACCAAAATTATCAAATTCACCACAATAATTGGGTGCAGAAAATACAGTAACAAGTGTTCGATCATTAAAAAATTCATAACCATCTTCCACCACCATGTGAGCGCGACATACTAAATCCAAATCAAACTTGGCTAAGAACTCATTGATGACTTTTTTACCAAAACAATAAGACACACCACGTTCATTATCTTCCCAATCGACTGTCACATCGGATGGATCTGACCATAATAAATCGTTCAATAGTCCATAATCAGGTACATCCGTAGGTCGTTGAATATTACGTACTTCATCCATATTATGTAATGAAGGGGATAATCCACCATGAACACAAAATATTTTACCTGCTACCAAAGCAGCAATAGGTAAAGTATTAAATGTATCCACAAAAGTCCGCCACATTTTTGGATTTAAACGACGTTTACATTCATCATAAAATCCATAAACTATATTTATATAAACCCCACCCCCCAGTTGTAAATATATTTTCTGCATAATTATTCCTCTTTCTCCCCCCCCCTTATCTTCTCCCCCCCGCACCCCTCCCTTGTCAAAATATATTCTTTACCTTTTGTAACATTGGCACATTCATGGTTACCACGAAGTAAAAAGAAATTCTCAGGAAACTTGATTTTGTAACAAAGTAATAATAACATATTTTCCAACGATTGTTTTCCTCTATCCACATAATCACCAAGGAATAAATAATTACTACTTGGTGGAAAACCTCCCATTTCAAATAATCGAATCAAGTCAGTATATTGACCATGGGTATCACCAACAATTTTAACAGGAGGAGATAATTCCAAGAGAGACTAAAAGAAAGTAATATAAAAGTGAGTAACATTATTTTAAAACAAAGAAGGGGTAATAGAAAAAAAAGATAAAGATAAGGGGGAGGGTTAAGTGCGAGAGGCGAAAAAGTCAGAGTAGTAATTTTTTCTAGGCTCGGGTCGGAGGGTGTTTTTTTTTTTTTGTTTAGTAGTAAAGTAAAACCTTTTTTTTTGTAATCATGCACAGATAAATATACCCAATAGATTAATTTGATTTAATTATGGTATATGAATGGTATGTATGTAATATGTGCTATGTGCTATGTGGGGGTGGGGGAGAAAGAAAGAGATATGAAACATTAAAAAAAGAGGGAAAAATAAACTTACTGGCTGACTCAAGAAAATCTCCATTGCAGCACGACAAATAGCGACGACTTCAGAATTCTTTAAACATAATTGTTTCGTTATTTTTGAATAACCAGCGTTTAATAAACGATCAATATAATCATCCACTTCAGCCGGTGTTACTGAACTTGTATTATAACTTGCTACCGAGTTGACTGTCAATTGATTCATAGAACCCACCGTCAATTGATTATTATAGTCATTGTCACCTAATGATTGTCGATGGTGAGATCCTTGGGTTGAACTAGCACCTTGTTGAGGTGGCCAGAAATCAGATGCGGCTAGTAATTTATGTTGTTGTGGATGAGCCACTTTTCCTCCAAAAGGATCGTTTTCCTGTCCCTGAATGGTATCTTGTTCTTCGTCTTCATTACTTTGTTCTTTTTTTTTATTCTCCCCTGTAGGATAATCCGGGTTTAATTGAGCTAAAGCAGAAGTGGTGGTTGTACCAGATGATGAACGAACACCTCCTGGTGGTAACGATTGACGATGTTGAGAATTAAGTAAAATGGAATTGACGGATTGGGTTGTATTGACACTGTATTCGTTATCTTCTGAAGGAGGTGGACGACTAGGTGGTGGCATACTTTTAGTTGTTCGACGACTTGCTCCTCCTCCTCCTCCTTTCTTATTATTACGTTTAGAAATATTATTTCCCATAATTTTAGTTGAAAAAATTTGTTATTGTTATTGTTATGTTTTTTTTTTTGTTGTTGTTGTTGTTGTTATTGATACTTTTGGGAGGGTTATAGGAAAAAAAAGGAAGAGGGCAATGAGGTTCCAAAAAAAAAAAAAAAAAAAAAAAATTGGCATGCCGCCCTTTATTTCAGTTTATAACACACATTTGAGATTCTCTCTCTCATTCTCTCTCTCTTTCTAACCATTTGTTGTTTTTTCTTGAACATCTTTTTTATTTATTTGGAAGGCAGAGCGGACCAGAAAAAAAAAACATGTTTATATTATTATTGTTTGAATTAAAGAGAGTGAGAGAAAGATAGTTTGGGAACAATGCGTGTCAATCCCTCCCCCTCCCCCCCTCCCCCCCCGTTTTTCCTTCTACTCCTCACGTTATCTCTCTCATTATCTTTCATGCTGGATTTTATATAAATGTATAAAGCGAATTTTGATTTTTTTTTTTAATTAGCAAAATAAACAAGAATAATAATGTTGTCTGTTAACCGGAAAACAAAAAAAAAAAACAAAAAAAAAAAAAGAGGTATGTTACAAAATAGATAATAATAAAAAGAAGAGAAATTAGGAAGAAGGGGGGAGCGAGGGAGGGGGGATATTCGTACTAGAGTTGTTATAGATTTGTGGAAAAGAAAAAAAAAGTTAATTATAATAATAAAGGAAGAACGAAACGAAACGAAAGGGTTAAGGATAAAATGAGATAATAATATGATAAGAGATGTATAATTATATAAATGTGGTGGTTGAATGTGTGAAAAGTGAATAAATGTGTGTTTGAGAGGGGAGAGAGAGAGAGAGAGAATGATGATGATGATGATTTTTTATTATAAACGTGGAGACAAAAGGTGGGACGGATCTAAAAAGAAAAAGTCTTATTTATTGCCGTAAATGGCTTAGTGGCACGTTGTCTTCTTCATCAGAAGAACTTTGACTAGTTCTCCTTGGTACAGACATACTATCATCGGAGAAACGGCGATGAGCATTCATTTTCGGCGATCGAGTTCGATTTATTAATGCTGCTGCTTCATTCGTTTCTGTTTGTGGTTGATAATAGGGTTGTTGTTGAGATTCAGCCTTTTGTTGTTGAGACCAAGAGGATCCATTTCCATTCATATTTTCTTGTTGATGCATATGTTGTGGAGGTTGTGGATTAATAATAGACAAGTACCAAAACATAAAATTACTTATCACAACTTGTTGATGTAAGGGTCTTCGTGGATTAGCTAATTTCATATGCGACAATCGATAAACAGCTCGTTCAACATGAATAGGTAATCGATAACTGTGTATATAATGTCGAGTAGCAAGAGTATTATTTGATTGTCCATTTTGTAACTGTTGCTGTTCTTGCTGTACAGTTATGGATGATACCGTGGGTTTCGTACGAGGTCGAATCAATTTCGATTCTTTACGAGCAATGGATTTTAATGATAATGATCGTGAAAAAAAAGCAGCCAATCCTCGTTTTTTGTTATTATCTTCATTACTGTTGTTGTTGACTGAATTCACTCTTGTTAATTGTAAAGTTTCTTTTTCTTTTTCATTTAAATGACGTACATCATCCACGCGTCGTAATGATGCGCGTCGACTTTTCTTTTTACGGTTATTTAATAATCCACTTATCCACGATGATTTTCTATCTGATTTTTCATTCACAAGATCCGATGCTGAACGTCTCAAAGATACTTTTCGTTTCTCTGTATATGAAGTCGTTGTATTATCCATCGTAGTTTCTGTATTATCCACTGTTGTTGTTGATAAGGATACGTCGCTACTTTTTTGTAATAGTTGAGGTCGTCCAGTATCTTTTTCTTCTTTATCTTCTTCTTTTATTGTAAAAGAGGTCACGTCCATGGAAGCATCCATGTGTATTTCTTTTTCATTACTTTTATCCTCCACATTTTGTTTTTGACGATCTTCATCCATCATTTTTGAAAATAATTGTGATTCTGCATCATGTACTCTTGAAAGAATACCATGTTGTGAATCGGCAGGTTCTAAACTAGCACTACCAAGATCAATCCATTCACTCATACTGACTGGATGATCATGTAAACTAATGGGTTCGGCTGATGGTATATGTCCCATTCGATCACTGGTATCAGTGGAATGACGTGGTGTGGGTGCTGGACGTCGACTTTTACGTCTGGTACCATTATCTTGACCTGGAGCACGTCTCGCTGAAAATGCTGAACGACGTAATAATGAACGATTTTGTGTAGGTGGTGCTAAAATACGTGAATCATCAGCAAGACTTGAATGTCGATCGAATACATAACCTATACACAAATAGAGTTTAGTTTTATATTATTTAATTATTTAATTCTTTTCTTTTTTTTTACCATTTTTTTGTAGATCGACAGTAACATTTTCAGAAATCATAGGTAATAGACCAGAACCCATTGGATCGTGTGGACTCACAGGAGAATCACTTTCACTCGCTGTACTTTGACTCTCCTTGTCAAAATCATTGGTGGAAGGGTCATTGTAAGACATGGACCTCGATAGCTGGGATTTTTGACGTTTCACTTTGGACCCTTTTCTAGTAGGTGCCGCCCCGTGCACTTGTATCCAATTTACAAATTCACTGGGCGCAATTTGTGGATGTTTATGTGCAGGAACCCTAAATTTATTTTTATTTTTAAAAAATAAAAATAAAAATTTTAAACAATAAGTTATTATGGATGGTGTAAAAAAAAACGTAACTCGCATCATCAGAACTTTTTCTCTCTGCCTTCTCTCTTTTTTTTTTCCCTGCATGTTATATATATATATATATATATATTTTTATTTACCAAATCAGGTTCGATAAGTTAGCCATGGCTTCGTCAGCTGCTTTCGCTTCTAGTGAATGATCATTATTTTCTTCTTCATTGATATGAGTCGATAATCGTGGCTGTGTCTTATCCGTTGTTAAAGTCGTTTTTGTCATAGTAGTATTAGCTGATATAGACGAAGAAGAAACTGTATTCTTATTATTTATAAGGTCTTGTTGATTTACAATAGTAGTAGGAGTAGGAGTAGTAGTAGTATGAGATGGTGGTATTTCTTGTATAGACTTTAATTGTTCACTTGGTAATTCATTAGCATTTTTTTCCAAATAGTCAGAAAGCATCATTGCAAAGTAAACGCCCGAGTCCGACTTTCTGGTACCATGGGTTGATTTATTTTCGAGATCTTTTTCATGTTTCAATGTCGTTGTCGCATTCCCATTGGAATCATCTTGAACATCCGATGTCATCCTTGTCATGGCGACTGTGGACATTCTTTTGTTATGAATGAATGAATGGAAAAATAAAAAAAAATAAGAGAGTGAGGAGAGGGAGGGAGGGAGGAGGAGGGGGGGAGGAGGGAGAAAAAGGTAACAGAAAAGCAAAAAAAATAAAAAATCGGTTTGCTTTTTGAGTTGTTTGTTGCTTTGTTTGAGTTACGTTTGTTGTTTTCTTCAAAAGATACTTATTTATCCGTTCGTTTATATTATTTGTAATATAGAAAAAAAAAATTGGAGTAAAAAAAAAAAAAAGTTAAAAAAAAAAAAAGTATATCAGTAAACTATATGTAATGAGAAATAAAATGGAAAGGGGGAGGGAGTAAAAAAAAAAAAAAGGGAAAAGTGCCTAGTAATTTTTTATTTTAGGTGAAAAGGAAAGTAAAGTGTTGTATTTCGAAATAAGGAAATAAAGTGTTATTGTACAAAAAAATTACACTGAAGAAGTTGTTTAGGTGAAGATATATTTACACCCCCAAAAAAAAAAATATTAAAAAAAGAAAAGTAAGAAGGAGATGAAAAAAGCATTAATGTCTATGTTATTATATATTGTAATAATTACAATAATAAATGATTGCGTTAAAGTTGCCCCGTCACAATTCAATATCTGTTTTTATATATATAATATATATTAGCCTAATTCCTCTATTACTGGTTACCTAGGTTACCATGTATCTTTTTTTATATATATAAACCAGTTTCCCTTAACAACGATCACTATCCAATTCATCATGGGGGTGGTTAAAAACCGATAAGTGCTTCAGAAGTAAGGGTCTTTCTATTTTTATATGTATCTTTTTCTTTTACATATGTTTTATGCATACAATTTTTTTTTTGTTTATAGAAGACGCCAACATGCATAATTCACTGTATTCTCTCTTATTTTTTTCCCGCTTTTCTATATTTTATTTCATTTTTTCTGTCTTTTTTTTTTTTTTGTCTTCCCCACTTTTTTTTTTGTGGCCCTGATAATAAACTTCTTTTTTTTTTATCTACATTTTTTTTTTATAATTCATGTGGAATAGAGTCAATATTTTCATTATATGCATAAATTTTCTGTTAAAAGAAAAAAAAAAGGTGTGTATAATGGGAAAAAGGGTCCTGACAACACGTGCACATGATGGCGAAGGATTTGCCAGATAAAAAATAAAGTACTCAGCAACACACACACACACACACACAGAATGTGTAACAAATATTAAATAGATCGTCCATTATAACTTTATGTTACCAAAAAAATATCTCATAATGAAACTCTCTTCTTCAAAACAAAGTGTTTTAACTATTAATGTTAGTTTTAAAGTTATATGATTTTTTTTTTTTTACAACATTACATTTTTTTTTTCTTCTTTTTGTTTATATAAAAATAAAAAAAAACAAAATTATAATGTAATCTCTCTTTTCTTACACGAGCATGGACTCTAAATTTGTTTAATAAAAAGAAAAAAATGAGAGAAAATGCACGGCTAAATATTTTTCTTTTTTTGTAACCACACCCCCACACACACAAACACACATCTCATCATTTTTTTTAATTCCCCGCTATTGTTTGGAAGTTTATTTCCATCAACCCATTTCCAATTCGACTTTTATTGTATAGTTTAGCCCGGAGAAGATAAGTTTTGAAAAAAATGTAATTCAAACTAATACTCAAAATATAAAGGATCTTTGAGGTCAAAATCTTTGGTTAGAAATAGTGGGGGGGGGAAAAGTTTGTTTTCTTGGAAAAGTACGATATATTTTTTATTACAACATGACTAACAAAAATTGAAATGATTGTGTATATATTTCGAAAGTGCTTTTTATTCATACTATTTTAAAGTGAATGTAGTATGTAGTGCCCATTTGGATTACCCGTGTCGTTTTCAAGAAATCGATAAATCGACTAATTATATTTAAGACAGCGTGTTTCGACACACTCCTATTATTGTCCTTACTACTGATTACTATACATTATCAACCCACTGGGGTCGGTTCGATTTTGGAATTATCTATCCATAATATCCGACATATTTTAACCGAAGAACAAAATTATACCCATCATAAATACCGAATTTCTCCATTTTTTAATAGTATACCTATTTTTCTAATATATATATATATGATCGCTCTTTTTTGTCTTCACATAATATTTTCAACACTTTCTAAGTATATATATATATAATATATATATACAATACTAATAAATATATTAATATAAATATCTTCATTGATATGAACATAAAAATTAACATATGTTGTTATATAAGTAAACCAAACTGAAATTCTTGTATGATGTGATAAGATATATATTTTTATTTGCAAGAATTCTTGTCATTGTACAATTGGATGAGAATAACATATACAAATATTGAATAAGAATAGCTTTTATAATTTTATAAAGTACGTTTCCATATGATACTATGAATCTTAAAAGAAACTTACACTCTTACGTACTATTGAAAGTGAGGTTTTTTTTTGTTGATTTATTAATTTGTATACCATACATTTCTAACTTGACGAGATTCTATCAAAACATACTTTATTTTCTCCAAGTCACGTTTTTTTTTTCTTCAAATAAATATGCTTGCATATTATTATTTTCATTTTAATTATTCTAATATGTAATAGTAATAAGTTGTTTTTTTTTATCACTGTATTAAATATTTAAATAGCTTCTTAACAAGCTTTTTTTTTGTAAAACAAGATACAATATCATAAATGTGTTATTTAAAATACACGAGAATTAGAACACATGTTATATATTTCTTTTGATCCCTTCTTACCCCCCCCCCGGCCCCGTTTACTTGTGTACTGCACGATCCAATATCATATTTTTGTTGATTATTGAAATAAAGATCACTATTATTATTATTATTATAACAAGTTCGTAAATACGTATCTATAACAGTGAAAAAACGAAAAGGTAAAAGTTTAAAGAAACAAAAGTCGGCTGTAGTTAATGTCACATTAATGATGTATAAATATCATTTTTTATACGTACGAGGAACCACAATTCTAAGGAAATAATGTCATTCTCCATAATACTATATAATATGTACATCCTTTTTTTTTCCTAAAAAAATCATAGTAGAGTGATACAAAACCCTCGATATATTCTCAGTGATCCAACAAAAAAAAAAAAAAAAGAGAAATTATTCCTCCTCATTATATCTGTATGATATATCAAATTGCTAAAAAAAAAACTTTCCTGTAGTTCGTACGTAAGAATAAAATCTTTTTTTTTGATATTGTCCCTTTATAAACAAAAACTGAAACAAAAAAAAACCATTCTTTTGAATTAAAAACAATATAGTAAATCAAAGGGTAGAGTAACCTACTACATAGCATTAAGCATCACATCAATGTACGGTATAAAAGAGTATTTTCTGATTATTGGATTATTATGAGTGTGCTGTTATGTTGTGATTACACCATTGATGAATACTTTTTTTTCCTGCATATCTATTTTTTTTTAAAGAAAAAAAAAAGAGTACGTATGGAAATCTTACTAATGATATGTACCAATACGACCAAGTAATTAGCTTCAAAATTATAATAAAAAGTCATACTTATTAGCAATATCTTTTCAAAATATCTAGTAACAGTCATATTTCTTTTTTTTTTTTTTTGGTTTTTCTCGGCCTCTTTGTTGTGTGATTAAAGAAATCATTTTATGATGTGTCAAAATGTAATTAGTTCTCGCTATAAAAAAAATGGTATTATGCATCAAAATGTTTTACTCTTGTTTTGTCTGAGACAAATCAATCTGTTTGAGACAAATCAATTTTTGTTTCAATACATTAATAATTATTTTAGTAAACAAATTAGTATAAAGTGAGATATATCCCAAATGATATATCATACGTATATATCCCAAGTGATGAAATACGTATGATATGAAAAAAAAAGGAAGAAGAAGAGAATTGATAAATTTATTAGATAAGACATTAATGGTAATAGAAAATAGAAAATAGAGAAAAATAAAAAGAGTAATCGAGTCGTAAATACGTATCATGATTAAAAAAAAAAACTATAAAAAGAATGAATCTTTATTTTGAAAAAGTGGGTGGGTATAAGCAAAATAAAACCCTATGATTTTTCTTTTTAATTATTTATGTATTCGATTATTATACCTCTATTATAAACTTTAATAATTTTTATGTGATCTGAAATGTCCTTATCCGGGTCCATATTCCTGTCTGGACTATACATCAAGCTTCATCCATAGCATATTGTCAGATTCTTTTTAATATCTAGACCATCTTGCTTTTCACAACACCAATCATTCTTTTGGATTGGTTTTCTGTGCTATTGCAAACAACAAGTAAATACCAAACCAACAGCTTTGGGAGTTTTAGAACTTTACTAGTTGCGTGGTGGCAACAGCCATAGCAACAAGAAAAACAATGAGCACACGGACACAACGAACAAGAATGACAATGGATTAGACAGAGGAAATATTCTTCTTGTTCAAATTCATGTTATTTTTGTTCGTTCTGTTCGTGTTCTTGTCTTTTACTTCTGCTGTTGCTACTGTCACCATGCACCAGCAACGGTCTAAATCTTTTATAGATGTTATTTTGGTGTCACTTGATGTTTGGAATAAAGCAAAAAATGAAATTCAAAAGAATTATTGATGCTGTGAAACAACATAGTCCAGAAAATATTAAAAAAAATCCAGCAATATGTTTTGAATGAAGCTTGCTGTATAACCTTGATATAAACTTGGACTCGAACAAGGACATTTCGATTTATTTTAAAATTATCAAAGCATAAAATCAATATATAATAATTGGGTAAATAACCAAAGGGAAAGATCATAGGGTTTTATTTTGTTTTTACCACTCCATTTTCAAAAATAAAATATAAAATGTGTTCCTCTTTTTTTTTTTATTAGTTTCTTATTATCCTATTCTGATCCTCCATTCTATTTTCCATACATAATACTTGTATCAATCACCTTTCTTCAGTTTAACCAAATAAGATAAGTAGCTATACGTATCACAAACACCAAAACTTCCTATCAATTATTTTTTTTTCTAATACCTATATAATAAAGTAATTTTATCTTTACATAATATAGCTTTATTCTGTATACATCATATCCACTTTTTTTTATAATATTATAAATCGTTTATAAATAAGCATTTCATCTCTAGTTCCCGAATGGCTACAACAACAACTATCATGTTTTTTTTCTTTTGTTGTTCTTCTCCGATATTAGACTGAATAAATTGATTGTAACATTTACACTTATGGTTGACGAATTAGTTATTAATTTACGTATGCAAAAAAAAAGAGCGAATTATTCTTTTTAGCATGATTATTTTAGTACCCGCATGATTCTTAAAATAATGCATACTTCAAAAACATTTTTTTTTTCAAATATATGCTAAGTGACAGGGATATATTTAGTTACGAATGTACTTGGAGAACAAATAAAATCCATTTTCTATTTTTAACCGTTCCGTAATTCATCTCTTCAAACATTTCATCTTGACAAATGAAATAAGATAGTAACTTTATGCATGACAAACCATGTTCCAAATATTTCATAGAATGAATGACATGATTGTGTACTTTATATATGAAATTATTTGTTCTTGTTTGTTAACAGAAGAAACGGACTTATGCACTCAGAAAGAAACAGAAAAAAAAATAGAGAAGTACCACCCCCAAGAGATACTAAAAATACATTTATTATCTTTTGGAAAATGACTGTGATGATGATGTCATGTAGCAACCTAAAGAAATTTGTTGCCAGGTTAATAATATTTCATCATTTTATGGGGCAACTGATGAGATAAAAGTGGGGTGAAAGATTAAAAAGCAAGGGTTATTTTATACTAGACATTATTTTTGGATTTCAGCGAAAGAAAAAGTGATTCTACTTATTTCTCATCATTATATGTATTATATTAAGTATCGGGTTCAGCTTTCTTTACAATAAATATACTTATACGTATTTACATGAAAAGAGTTTATTTTTAGCTTATACGTTTCAAAAACGTTTTGTTATATAAACAATGAATATAATTACAAAAAGGTAAAAAAAAAGGGAGTGAATCTTTTTATTTTTATGCACCCGTATTTGTTATATCAGGACTACGACAGATACTACTGCCTTGATGTCGATAAATGGGATCCAAGAATTCACCTAAATGATCTGGATGTTTTGTATTACGTATTGGATCATGTAAATATTTTTCTTGATTTTTATCTGCTGAAGGAGTAGCAGAGGGAGAAGGAGAAAAAAGTCTAGAAATAAAAGGTGAACGAAGAGGCGAACGAAGAGGAGATTGGGTACCACTTTTACTACTAGACTTAGATTTTTGACTTTTATCTGTCTTATTACTTTTACTATCGCTATCACTATCCTCCTCCTTATCCTTCTCATTTTTATGGTGTTTACAATCAGAATGATGAAGATGTCGGTGATGAGGACTGTGTGGCATATGTTCTTTAAATTCTTTTATGAATTTATTTTCTGCTTTTTTCGAACGATCCATTTTAATTTTTTTTTGGGGGTCTGATTTGTTGTAAAAAAAAAAAAAAAAGGGTAGAAGAAGAAGCAAAGGAATGGGATTCTCGAATCCTATTTTTCTTAAAATGGATAAAAAAGGAAAATTGTTTCAAAAATAGCAAAGACAAAATTATTTGACACAGATCCAATAAAGTATTATTTTATGCAGAAAAAAAAAAGGACAAAGAGTCTGTGTGTAAAAAAAAAAAAGAGAGGGTAACTTAATAGTTTTTATACGGGTAACTTCTCTTATATAATACTGCTTTTACTACCCTGGTTTGCTGACTTTGAGGTATATGTAAAAAAAAAAATAAAAAAAGAAAAACGATCGAAAAATGGGCTTTTTTGTGTAACAAAGTATCCAACTCAATCGGTTATAAGAAAGAAAAATTAAGGGTGCATTTCTTACCCAAACTGCCCCCAGAATTTCTCGGGCTTTAAAAATAACCTTTTCGGTTTTCGCACGCTTTTATTTTTTTATATTTTTCAACCTTTTTTTTTTTCTTCTTCTTCTTCCTAACTTTCTTCCCTTTTACCATTTAATAATAAATAAATTAAAATAATGGTTTTAGCAACACGTCAAAACGTTCAAAAAGTTTTGAAAAACTTTAATAAAAAAGAAGGTGTTATTGTTGTCAAGGGTAAAGAACTTAAGGAACGTGATGATACTGATGTTGAAGTTGACTTTCGTCAAGAAAGTTCTTTTTATTATTTAACTGGTAAATTATACATTTTTGAGTGGTCTAATATTACAAATAAAATAGCAAACAAATAAATAAATAATATTAATTATGAATGATGATTAGGTTGTGCTGAACCTGGTTTTTCTGTTGTCATTGATGTTGCTACTGAACGTATTCAATTAATTGCTCCTCCTGTTAATCCTGATGATGTCGTTTGGATGGGTTATCCCGATTCTCTTGAAACTTTACAAACTAAATATGATGTGGATGAGGCTATTTACAGTACTGAATTGGATGCTCGTTTAAAGACTGCTTCTGTTGTTTATACCATTCCTCATTTCAATGTCACTTTGAATGAAGATGTTAAAGTTGCTAGTGAAGAAGATAATAAAGCTTTATATGCTGCTATTTGTGAAGCACGCATTATTAAAGCAGATTGGGAAATTGACGTAATGCGTAAAGCAAACAAGATTTCTTCTGATGCTCATATTAAGGTACAAATATGTCTCATGGAAACAAAAATTTATTCCATGGTGTCTTTGTCATGACAACATTTTTTTTTTTTTTTTTTTTTTCGTTCGCGAACCCAGCTCCCGCAGAATTTCTTATACATCCGATTTTACTCCGTTTTAAAAATATCAAAACAATAGGTTATGGAAGCTTGCACGACCGGTATTAATGAAGCCGATTTGTATGCTATTTTCCTTAATGGTAAATACAATGATAACAATAATATCTCTCTTTTTTTTTTTTAGTTTTTTTTTTTATTTTTAGTGTTACTAAATAATTATCATAATTACTTTATATAATAGAATCCAACCGTCATGGTGCTTTCTTCCAATCTTATATGCCAATTTTTGGTTCAGGCATGAACGCTGCTACGCTTCACTACAACAAGAACAATGCTTCTATTGAAAACCCTACTGATATGATTTTAGTAGATGCTGGTTGTGAATATAATTATTATGCTTCTGATATTACTCGTACATTCCCAGTAGGTGGTAAATTTACTGAAGAAGCGGCTACCATTTATTCCATTGTTTTGGATATGCAAAAAGCATGTATTGCAGAATTAAAATCAGGTGCTAAATGGGAAGATATTCACACAACGGCTCTTGAAGTAGCTGCTGAAGGTTTAATTAAGACGGGTATTCTTGTGGGTGAAAAACAAGAATTGTTGGATAAAGATGTTGTTGCTGCCTTTTTCCCTCACGGAAGTAAGTTTCTATCCCATATTTTTTTGTTTGTTATTGGCGGGGGGGGAGGTAGTTTTTTTTGTATTAGTCTACTTTTTATGTGATGATCATGACAAAGGTGGTTAATAATAATAATACTAATATATATATATATATATAAATAGTTGGTCATATGATTGGTATTGATGTTCATGATGTTCCCAAATATTGTACAAGTGTTGAACGTATTGATCGACCTAGTTATCGTTACTTGCGTATGCGCCGGACGCTTGCTGCAAATAATGTAGTTACTGTTGAACCTGGTATTTACTTTTGTGAATTCATGATCGATCCTGTTGTCAAGGATGAAAAAACTAGCAAGTATATCAATAAGGAAATGCTTAACAAGTATAAATCTGTTGGTGGTATTCGTATTGAAGATAATTTGGTTATTACTGAAGATGGCTCTTATAATTTGACTACTGTACCAAAAGAAATCAATGAAATTGAAGCTATTATGGAAGAAGCTTCATCCAAGAAGAGAAAGTTGGATTAAACAAAAGAAAAAGAAAGTGAATGTTTAATGTGTGTATCCATCTCAAATAAATATGTATATCTTTTTTTTGTGTATAGTATTTTTTCTTTTACCGATTCAATTCATT
Organism: Circinella umbellata; assembly: GCA_025093555.1. Taxonomy (NCBI): domain Eukaryota; kingdom Fungi; phylum Mucoromycota; class Mucoromycetes; order Mucorales; family Lichtheimiaceae; genus Circinella; species Circinella umbellata. The sequence continues at coordinate 41,294 of JAIWNF010000072.1, forward strand.
TTATACAAAGAAAAAAGGTTTTGCCAAAGTTTGCTTGTTTTATGACGATAATAATATAAGAAGAAAAGAAAAAAGTTGGGAGAAAGGGACAGGAAGACGGGGGGGGGAGAAGGGATAGTGGTGATTTGAAATTTAAAATGAATGAAGTCTACTATCAAATGTTAAAAGTAAAAAAAAAAAAAGATGATTATAAGATAATAATATTAATAGTAGAACCGGGGGAAAGAAAGAAAAAAAAAAGAATTGGTATGAAAAAAATAAAAAGGTTTGAGAAAAAAGAATGATATAATATAATAATAATATGAATGATGTAAAAATAAAATAACAAACACTTCTTTAGAGGTAGTTACAAAAGATATATGAGGAAATACAAAATATCTTTTTTTGATGATAATCGATATGGATCCTTAGATATAGATTCATGTAGAGAAGAGAAATAAAAATCATGTTATGAAGGGGGTTTTTTTTTCGTTTAAAGATAAACAAAAAGAAGGGTTACTTTCGGTAGATAGAGAGGAAGAAAAAGGTGAGGGAGGGGGAAAATAAAAGGAAAGAGACAGACATAGTGTGTATGTTGGTTTTCTATTAAGTGGTTAAAAAAAAGGGAGGGAGGGGGGGGAATAAGAATAATTTAATCACTTAGCAACATCCACCACCAGATGAGGCATTTGCTGAAGGCAAAGATGATCCACCTTGTGGAGGTGCAAGTTTAATTCCATTTGACTATAATAATAAAAAAAATTAGACATTTACTAATCCCTTCCACCTCCCCCCTTCCAATTCATTCATGTCTTCAAAAATAATAATACCTCGCTTGATAAATCAATAGCTCCACTTTGAATCTTTTTGTAAATAGTTTGAGCAGTGGTTTGAAATGCTTCTTCCACATTTTCTGCTGATTTTGCAGATGCTTCCAAAAAGAACAATCCATTTTCTTTTGCAAATTGTTCACCTTCCTCTCGAGATACTTGTCTTTTACTTTCCAAATCACTTTTATTACCAATGACCATAATCACTGTATTTGGATTAGCATGCTGACGTACATCTAGTAAAATAGGAATCAATTTTATGAAGGTGATACAAGATATAAAAAACAAAAAGGTTAAAATTAACTAAGAAAAAATCCACATGATAATTCAAACCCTTTTATGATTATTTTACCTTCAAGCCATGTTGATAGATTTTTAAATGTATCGCGTCTAGAACATAACAAAGTTTATACCCATAAATTATTCAATTGAACTTGCTTTCATAATCATATCCATTTCGTTTGTTATAGTTTATTTTTCTTGTTATTAACATATATATATACTATTTACCTTGTAATATCATAAACTATAGATGATATATTATATTTTTTTGAAGTCAGTTTCTTTTTCTTTTAATTAATTGATGGAAAATGATAGAAATAATAATGCACATACCCAACAAAGCACCTGCTGCACCACGATAATAGCTCCGCGTGATAGTTCTGAATGATTCTTGACCGGCCTGTGCGTAAACCCACAGATATAAATATATAAGAAAGAAAGAACCCCACCCTCATCATAAGCAATACTATACACAACTTACCGTATCCCAAATCTGTAACTTAATTTGTTGGTCATTCACAGTGACGAAACGTGTACCAAAACCAACACTAGAATATGACCATCCCCATACCCCCAATTAATATTATATAAAATTAACTTTTTTTCTTATTTTACTCTGAATAATAGAAATAGTAATAATTACTTACCCAATAGTTAAATCATGTGCTGGTACGAATCGTTTATCAGTGAATTGAAGAAGTAGACAAGACTAAAGTATTTAAAACAATTAGTATTTTTTTATATACACAACACCCTCACTCCTGGTCTCTCCCTCTGCCCCCCCCCTTTTTTTAAAGCATTTTGCCGACCGTTCAATATAAACGTTCGAAGGTTCGATAGAAGGAAAAAAAAAAAAGAAGTTCCAAACTTACCTTTCCTACGCCTATTTATAAATTATATTATAAAATAGAATAGATTTAGTATATAAGATATTATTATTATTTTTACTATCATTTAGATAGGTTTTTAAACAATTTCGGAACTCCTCAAAACAACTTTTTGAGACATCAAAGGATCGAAATGTATTTTATTTTTTTTTCTTTTCTATTTTTTTTAATAAGCTTACCAGTATCACCGATAATGATATACTATATGAGAAGAAAGGAAACGGTAATGACAATTTCATTAATTAAAGAACAAAACTCGTTTTATTGATTTTTTTTTTTAAAAAAAAAGAGGGTTTCTTTTTTCATTGACATAAAAACTAGAGTCAAAAAAATATATAAATATATATAGAAAAAAAAACTTACTTTAATAATGTAACTATAAGAATAACTTGACATTGGGTTTATTTATTTGTAAGAAGAATAAAAGAAGAGAAAAAGAAACAGTAAAGTAGAAAGTACCAAAGCAAAAAGAGAGAAAAAAAACATATTAAAAAAAGAGTACGATTTCGCTATTTAAAAAAAAGAATATTGGAGTAACACAACATCCAATATTTTTTATGTCATGATCATTTTTGGAAATAATAACAAAAGAAAAAACTCTAAAAATGTTAGATTTGATATCGCCTTTGCTTTGTTAAGATCCACTGTAATATTTGTTATAAAGAACAAAAGAAAAAGTTAATGAATTTACATTGTATAAAAGATGATAGATTGAAGAGATGAGTTCAGTTCTTTCTTTCGTCTATGGGTAAAAAAAACATCAGATTTTCCTGGTACACATGCTACGTACTTAATACTAGATGCTTATAAAGACAATACCAATATATATTCCATTAACAAACGATGTAATTAATGAATAGGTAAAAAGGGTGTTTATTATCTTAGTTTAATAATAGAAAAAGGAATACGTACAACCAAAAGAGTAAAAATGACCTTCATTAACTTCTTGATTTCTTCAAGTATACTTGCTCCCAGTAATTAGAGTCGTTAAACTATGTGTACAAAAAAGGAAGTTCTTTTACTTTACCATCTACTATTCTCTGCAAGAAAATTAATTGGTAACTGACAAACTCGTCATGTTATTTTCATTCATACGTAGAGCTTTTATATAATGATATATAATAAATGACATTCTTAAAAATAAATAGTTTCATATGTATTTGTATGTATCAAAATAATGAACGATTTAAAATATAGTGGGTACGTATATAAAAGCTTTTTTTTTTATATAGTTATTATATATGATCAATTCAATACGAAAGATCAATTTTTGTTTTGACAAGATTTATATATTAAAAAGCTATTGATTGCCTACTTCAAATCGTAATGTTAGTGATAAATATACTTTTTATATTGACAGAATATTATTTCTTATTTCATAAGACTTTATACATTAGCTTTTGTAATAAGATGTCAGTATTATAAATATTTGTGTTTGTTTGGGGGAATTGTAAATAAAAAGGTACTATAAGCATGAACAAGCAAAAAAAAATAGTACAAATGGTGCAATATATAAGAGAGTATATAATAATGACCATCCTATTTAGCTATGTTTCTACTAACCCCGTTTAACCGAACCCATACAATTCAATGCACTTTATCAATATGTAATATATAAAATATCGATTGATATCAAACGCAAGTGAGATGTTTATGCATCTTACGTAACACTTATATACACAAAAAGTAAACATATACATCATCTTTCCTTTTGAATATACTGACAAACTAGTATAAAAATATAATACAACACAAGAAGTATTTGATATCTACATATGAGAAAGTATATTTTTTTTCTTATATCTTTTAATATCTCAAACATTTAGAAATTAAATATATTATCATCTATCATTGGTTCCTGCGAATAGATGATGGTAAAAATAACATGGATCGGGACAGAAAAAAAAATTGTTTTGAAGATGACTGGACATAAAGAGTCATGCACGCCGTATTGAAATTTTTTTAATCAACAAAGGTGTTGTGTATATATATGTGTGTGTGTGTTTGTGTACGTACATCTTGTAAAAAAAACAAACGGGTGGGGGGGTGTTCCGAAATATATATTGTCTATTATATAAATGATGAAATGCACTTTGCTGCGGCATGAATGAAAGAAAATTAGATTTTTTTTTATAAAGTAAAAATGACCAAAAATTATCTTATTGCAATACATTGACCTTTTTCAACATGAATCTTTTTTTTTTCTCGAGAAACTGGATCGTACACACTTTAGATATTGAGATGATTTATAGAACTATACCCCTGCCTGGAGCCATGATACGTGAATGGGTGGTTGACTAGGTATTAAATTGAAAAATGTACACCTTTTACAACAGATGTAATTTAGTTATATTGTAGTCATTTAGAGCACTATTTATTAAATGTCACAACAAATTAATAGTTCATGTCAGCTCAAATAGTATTAGCAACGTTATCTATTGTTTTTTATATTTACTTATTATGTATATATGCACACTTTTATTTTTACTGATATATATTTTCCATACACAGATAATTCAAAGCTAAATGGATGCGATTCTTTAACTTGAGCACAAAATTATATCTAAGCAAAGATTCACCATTTTCTTTTTGAAAAGGTAAAAGAAACAAATAAACACTTTCCATGTACGAATTATTTATATAGTCTGTAGCTATGTTTCTTTCTAATAGAAGATAAATCAAATGAGCGAGTTGCTTTACGTGTAGTCAGTATATATAGCCACCCACCTCTCTCCCGAAAGCTGTATAATTTGTGATAAGCTAATAAATATTGTTTTTTGTCGATATCATATATACTGATATCAATAAAGGATACAAAAATGGTGATTTCATGATAATTGTAAACTCCGTTCATGATGTCATTGGCTAATTAGAAAACTCACCTTTTATTTTTTTGGTTGGGAAAGTGAGGAGGAGTTGTACAGCTGGAAAGAAAGAAAAGGGGGACACGCGTACCGCCCTTTACTCTTTTTAATAATTTCTAGATTCACTTTTTTTTTTTATTATTTTAACCCATAATTGATCATGCCTACAACTACTACTGTTTCACCAGCAACTACTGTACAAGTTCATCCACTTGTACTTCTTTCAGCTACTGATCATTATAATCGAGTTGCTAAGGATACCAGAAAACGCGTTGTAGGTGTTTTACTCGGACAACAAAAAGGCAAAACTGTCAATGTCTCGAATAGTTTTGCAGGTAAAAAGAATAAAGGATTTTTAGAAGAACCATGGGACGAAAAAAAATTAATTAATAATTGAATATATTTATTGATGTAAAAAAAAAAAAAAAAAACATCCAATTAATATATTATATTATAGTTCCTTTCGAAGAAGATGAAAAGGATCCTTCCGTATGGTTTTTGGATCATAATTATATTGAAGGAATGAATACCATGTTTAAAAAAGTGAATGGTAAATTATTATTATAATTTTCTTTTTATACATATATTTACTGGTATATAATAATAAAATGAAAAGAGACGACACACTTGGAACAAACTACTAACTAAAGTAATATTACAGCCAAAGAAAAGATGATTGGATGGTATCATAGTGGACCTAAACTTCGCTCTTCTGATCTCGAGATTAACGAATTATTTAAAAGATATACACCTAATCCTGTACTGGTGATTGTTGATGTTAAACCAAAAGATGTTGAAATTCCTACCGATGCTTATTTTGCTATTGAAGAAATTAAAGATGTAAATGATTGTATTCCCCTCCGAACGGAAAAAAAATAACATATATATATATATATGTATGGGAGAAAAAGAAAAAAATAACTAGTATGAATGCTCATTGATCTATGATAAATTAATTAGGACGGCACAGCTACTACCAAAACATTCATGCACGTACCATCAGAAATTGTTGCTGAAGAAGCAGAAGAAATTGGTGTAGAACATTTATTGCGAGATATCAAGGATAATGCTGTCGGTACTTTGTCAACACGTATTAGTGGACAATTGGGATCATTAGCAGGTTTACAAGGTCGATTGGAAGAAATTCGTGATTATTTGCAAAAAGTGGTTAGCGGAAAACTTCCAGTCAATCATCAAATTTTATATAATCTTCAAGATATTTTCAATTTGTTACCCAACCTCGAAGCACAAGATATGGTGAATTCATTCAGTACAAAAACAAATGATCAATTGTTGATGATTTATTTATCTAGTCTTATTCGTGCAGTCATTGCATTGCATAATTTGATTAATAATAAGATTGATAATTTGAAGAGTGAAGAAGGTGTTTTGGAATCATCAGTAACTGCAGCAGAAAAAGCACAAGCAGAAAAAGAAAAGGGAAAGGATGATAAGAAGGATAAGGATGATAATAAAAAGGAATCGACTAAATAAAGCAAGATATCAATATTAGCATTTCATATATACTTTGTTTTCTTTCCTTCCCGTAAACCCTCTACCCCACCCATATTTCCAATTTGAAAAAAAAAACCATTTAAACATTCATGTATATCTTTTTTTTTTTACAATAATTACTTTTTTAAATATTCTAGCTATTTCATAGTGTAAAATAGATGGTTTTCTTTAAAAAAAGAAAAAAAAATAATGTGCTGATATATTGAATAATTAAATGTAAAATGGGATTATGGTGAAAACCATGGTAACTTAGAGAGTACCAATAGCAACTATAAAAAAAAATGGGTGTGAATTATGCGAAATTAATAATGTTTTTGGCCGGAGTAGATTCCTAAATTTGGAAGACCGGGAAAAATCCGTTGAGTGAATTACATTGCTTGCAGGGCAACACAGTATGAACTCCCTCTTTTTCGCGCTATGAAGGTATGAACCCCCACCCCCCAAATACATTAAAAAAGGGACAGCATCGAAAACGTTGGAATCAAGAAGCAAAAAAGTAGATATACGATTAACGGATGAATCCAATGGATGGAACGGATGGATGGATTAAAATAGATGGATGAATCGAACCCGGGGGATATCGACACATATACACATGCAACTTTTTTTTTTTTTTTTTTTAAAAAAAAAAGAGAGAGAGAGAATTCAACAACTTAATTTTTTATAATTTCAATACGACTTCTTGATTCCAACACAATTCGATTGCAAAACCAAAAAGAACGATTACGACAATCAACTACCATTTAATTCTTTTTTTATAAGGACAAAAAAAACAATATAAAATCTAATTTAATTTTGATAATTTGTATAGCTGAACATTGCGAATCCAGCCACTGGCTGTCAAAAGTTGATTGAAATCGACGATGAGCGCCGTCTGTAGGTGTTTTTTATCTATTTATTTATAAAAAAAAAAGTGGGAAGAAAGGGAATTCAGGGACGATCCGAAATTCATAACTATTAGAAAACTAACAATTAAATATTTAATTTATTTTTTAGTCGCGGCTTCTACGACAAGCGTATGGCTCAAGAAGTTGCTGGTGACTCTCTCGGTGATGAATTCAAGGGTTACATTTTCCGCATTTCCGGTGGTAATGACAAGCAAGGTTTCCCCATGAAGCAAGGTGTTCTCTTGCCTCACCGTGTTCGCTTGTTGTTGAGCAAGGGTCACTCTTGCTACCGTCCTCGCCGTACTGGTGAACGTAAGCGTAAGTCTGTTCGTGGTTGTATTGTTCAATCCGATTTGGCTGTCATGAACTTGGTTGTTATCAAGCAAGGTGAACAAGATATTCCCGGTTTGACCGACACCACTGTTCCCAAGCGTCTTGGTCCTAAGCGTGCTAACAACATTCGCAAGTTCTTCAACTTGACCAAGGAAGATGATGTACGTCAATATGTCATTCGTCGTACCATCCAACCTTCCAACCCCGAAAAGAAGCCTTACACCAAGGCCCCCAAGATTCAACGTTTGGTCACTCCCGTTACTCTTCGTCGTCAACGTAAGAAGAAATTGGAAAAGCGTAAGCGTCTTGAACGTAAGACTGAAGCTGAAGCTGAATACAAGCAACTTTTGGCTAAGCGTGTCAAGGAAGCTAAAGATCGTAAGATCGAAAGACGTCGTACTTCTTCCATGCAAAAGTCTTCCTCTGCTTAAATAACAAAATAATACTTTCTTTTTTTATTTTATAAAAAAATTGTATTAAAAATAAAATAAAAAGAAAAGGGACAATGGGATAATTTTTTTTCTTTACTGTTCAAACTTTTTGTTTGTTTTTATTTGATTCATTTATTTTGGAGTAAAAATGTTATGCTATTATAGAAATGATTTGGTGATAGTGTTTAAGAGAGAGAAAGAGGATCATCTTTGAAAGGTAGATTGTAAGCTTTATAAAGTAATTGAAATCAGGTACTGAAAACTTCTTTACTTTTTTATTTCGTGTCACCAAAATGTAACTTCTTGATTATCACAACTTTTCGTTAAGACTCCATAAATGGTTTCTAAAAGTAGTGTCGCCGTACTGATAAAAATTAAACGCCGATGTTCGCTACCTTCAATAAAGTGTAATTCAAGAAAAGCTTGATGTATAAATACATGTTTATTTACAGCAAAGTACAACCGTTATAATAATGTTTACAGCATAATTTGAGAAAATAGAAATAAGAGAATAATCTGAATGATTTTCTTGGGGGTAAGGTTATAACATGAGGTATTGACAATATGATTAGTATGAGAATATAAAAAGAAAAGAAAAAAAGCAAGAGGGGAAGAAGAGAAAATAAAATGAATTTAGTGAGACACGAGATTGTTTGGTATAGATGGAGGTGGGGAGTCTTTTTGCCGAGGAGGGATCCAAGTTCCTCGTACCCAGGAAGATTTGGCTTGTATAACATGTTCATCCTTGGCGGTACTGTTATATTTGTTGCCTTTAACTGATTTTTTCTTGGATGCTTTGGTCGACTTCAGGTTATCAAATGCATTACAAACTTTAACTGCTTCATCTCGAAAACATAGCAATTGTGTGACAGTCTGTAAATAGCTACGATAACTTTGGAGACGATCATCAAGATGGACATGGTATACTTCATTACCAACATAAAGACCATTATCAGGTAAAGATAAAGAATTGATCATCATTTCAAGTCCACAGAATTGGATACAATAAATAGTATCAATGTCGTGATTATCAAGTAAAAAGTTATCAATGATAACCTTACTCTCTGAAAACAGCTTGCACCTATCCGATTGATACTTGGATGATCCAGGGTCGCTGTTGGCTGCTTCTGCCACCGTCAAGTCTTCTTCTTCATTGTAACGCTGTACCATTACATCATTGAAAGCTCTCATATCAACCTTGAGATTCCCATTCACACCAACATCCTTCATTGTCAATACTGTATCGCTCCATTTTAATCGCAAACCGGTACCGACAAATAGCCTTTCTAACACGGGACCCCAGAACTTCACCATATAATCCCATTCTGATATATCAACATCGTCATTAAAAAGATATTTGTGATACTTTTGCAAATGAAGAAGTGAGTGATAAAAGTATAAGCCGAAATCCACGTCACGGAACGACTCGTCCAATTCTGGATTATATTGGCTTTGCAAACTGATAACTTTTTTGTACATGTCCATCCAGTTTCTTTTTACTGGTTTTTTTATCTTTGTAAGCGTTGAATATCGGTTCCAAGACATTACCAAGAGTTGCATACGAACTACCATCGAATTGCTTCGGAAGGTACATTTTTGTCAGATTATGCCACTGCTTCTTGTTGAATAAAACTGTCTGGCGTTCTGGGTACATTGCAGAGAGATCCAGGATTGAATTAAGACCTAAGCTATATAAAATGTTAGAGTAAAACGTTGGTTTTTTTGTCTGTCTATAATTTATATATATACCATATGATTGCTTGACCGTTTGGATCGAGGTGGTGGTAGAGGGGATGTTTTTGAATAGCAGCATTTTTTATTTTAGTGCCTACAGACACTTCGAGACCATCCACGTAAACACCATCCTTTTCAATAACCTACAAATGTATTGTTTGTGTGAGTAGATGCATACAAAAAAAAAAAAAAGGCCTAGTTAAAAACATGGGTTAAATCACATACTTCCGTTGCAGTTTCCGCAGCTTGAGAAAGTAATTGCTGCTGTTCCATATGTTTTTTCAACTTTTGTTCTTTTCTCACAACTTGTTTTCTCACTTGTTCTTCCATGTCATATGCGATAAGTAAATTCTGTAGATTTTTTCGTCGCTTATTGGACTGGTCAATTTTTTCTTGAATATCAATCTAAACAAATGTAGCCATTCATTAGTAAATCACCACAGGCTGTAAGACGATCTATTTCTTGAAAATTCTTACCATCTCATCGCTCGAATCGTTTTCCTTGTTATCTTGATCCTCGTAATTTCTCTTTGGCATGTGAATAAGATTTTATCAAGTGAATATAAAAAAAAGTGGAAAAAGAAAAGGTGTACAGTCGCGTCAAAGAACAATGTGGAAGTGATTTATAAATTTTCACCATAGTGCTGTTTTCCTACGTATAGACGGAGTTATCATGCATATCATGCATTAGCAATATACTTATGTCCAGGCAGCTTAACTTTGAAGCGCCCCCATTGAAAGTTTGAAGTTTCAAGCCCAGAATTTTACTATAGGTGAGTGACGAAATCAAGTGATGAAGGTAAAAAGACAAATGCTTTCTGTTTTTTGATAATGCCGAGTCTATTTCTTTTCTTCATTATACATTAACAATTTTTTTTAAAGATGATCAAAAATAAAAAAAAAAAAAAAGGAAGAAAAAAATTACCTCCATCACTTGATTTCGTCACTCACCTATAGTAAAATTCTGGGCTTGAAATTTCAAACTTTCAATGGGGGGCTTCAAAGTTAAGCTGCCTGGACATAAGTATATTGCATGCATTAGGCATTGGATCATATGAGGAAAGAGAGAGAAATTACTGAAAAGCTTTCATATACTCGATATACGTACGAAGAAAGATAAGACTGGACTCTTTAAATTGAAGATTGAAAAATGCATGAGTACCTCATTAGCAATAGCTAATCAGTTATGTATACATGAAGAGAATACAGATTTAATCTTGATACGTAATAAGAAACTAGTGGAAAACCCATCCTTAATAAGAAACATAAAAAAGACAAGCATTGAGCACGTTGATAATAATCCTTCTGCTGCAATTGAGGAAATAGCAGATTATCTAATATAGATCATCATAAGTCTTCAGGTCTAAAAGTCGCTCGCAGCGCAGTTCATAACTTTATGGAAATATCATAGAATACAATTTACGTATTATTAAGAAAACAATACCAAAGTTTCACTCAGTTGAAAGAAGTAATCCAGAAAAGATTAATGCACGTTATGGTCGTGTTGCCCGAGAATTGGACTAAACAGATATATTTCTTGACTAACTGTGTGTTTGCTGATGGATTACCATTTCATATAAATGTGAAGCGTACAAGAGGTTGGCCAAAGGTTAATACTTCTGCTATTGTAAAAGTACCAGCTACTAGAGCAGAAACTACAACAGTATTAGGTGTAATCTTTGCCTGCTGGATTAATTAAAGCTAGTGTGAAATGCCTCCATCCTAACAGAAGAGAAAGACTGAGCAAGGAATCAGACTTTTAAGTACTGGGGCCATTGTATTCGTTTTTTTAAAGAAAACATTAGATGAAATGAATAAATCCCCACATATGAAGAGTCATTATCTGATAATGGACACTATACATATTTACACTTCCATTGATATTGCGAAATATATCATATACCGCGGATATTGATGTGCATATCTTCCTCTGTATTCTCCTTAAGTCAAGCCTATAGAGCAGTTTTGGTCAGTTGCAAAGAGTAAGATGCAGTAAGAGTCAACGATTCTTACAGAAAAAGACCTTGACTACAAGAATCCGTGAAGTATGTAATAAGGTAAAGCCATCAGACTTCATTGGCTTTGTCTCTCATTTGGATAGATACTTGGAAAAGTGTCGTAGAAACGAGAGCTTATAAAGCTCTATGTAATAAAAACCACTATTATTGTATATAAAATGACAAAAATAAAATGAATAAATAGTGAGTAAATGAGGTAAATAAACCTCTTTTTTTTTTATTATAGCAAATTATCAAAAAATTATACAACCATTATTTAAAAAGGTCTACAATAAGCAACTTTATTCTATATTCTAAATATTACTGCCAATATTTATATCAAAAAATAATGACGTTATTACAAATAATGCAGCTTTGCATATATCAAAAAAAAGTTACGTGTTACCAAGAAAGAAAAACAATGAGGTCATACAGTATTCCATTTGACAGTTGTAATTTATTATAACACAATAAAAACCTTAGTCTCATACTATCAATGGCAATTCATCTTGCTACGTATTGAATTTTAAACAGTGCTTTTTGGCGCATGCGTATATTCAAGATATTCATCTTTTCTACCAAAGTACCATCCCATGCAACTCCGTGGAGGGCCTAAAAAGCAGCGGAAAGTTGATTGAGAATGGGCTTACTAAAGTGAACAAATTTCAAAAAGGTACTTCCTGCAAACGTCGGCTCGGTGATGTTGCTAGAACTGACAGAACTTGAATCACCATGCCTAAATAAACAAAAGATCACTTTTTGTGCCATAGAATCATTTCCAACCACTGCTTAATAATAATTTTCACGAAGGCTGCGAAATTGAAAAAACTGCAGATTTTGAAGATTTCACAACTTTTCGTTAAGACTCCCTAAATGGTTTCCAAAAAGTAGTGTCGCTGTACTGACAAAAATTAAACGCCGATGTTCGCTACCTTCAATAAAGTGTAATTCAAGAAAAGCTTGATGTACAAGGGCAACCCCAGCAGCGGTTGTAAAATAGAACCCGCAATTCATCTCCAGCAGTGGTTGTAAACGGGGAGGCAAAATGGATCTGCTGGAAAAAAATTGACAATCGTTTGTAAATTGCATACACCCACTCAGGGGATGTAAAAAACAAATTCCCCTTCTTTTACTTAATTTTTTTAGCTCCTCCAAACAGCAACTCACTGATGGAGAAAAATCATCTGGGTTGCTAAAACGAGTTTATTTTGATTCTAAAATAGAAACGATTATACCTCCACTGCTGGGGTTGCCCTAAATACATGTTTATTTACAGCAAAGTACAACCCTTATAATAATGTTTACAGAATAATTTGAGAAAATAGAAATAAGAATGGTTTTCTTGGGGGTAAGGTTATAACATGAGGTATTGACAATATGATTAGTATGAGAATATAAAAAGAAAAGAAAAAAAGCAAGAGGGGAAGAAGAGAAAATAAAATGAATTTAGTGAGACACGAGATTGTTTGGTATAGATGGAGGTGGGGAATCTGTTTGCCGAGGAGGGATCCAAGTTCCTCGTACCCAGGAAGATTTGGCATGTATAACATGTTCATCCTTGGCGGTACTGTTATATTTGTTGCCTTTAACCGATTTTTTCTTGGATGTTTTGGTCGACTTCAGGTTATCAAATGCATTACAAACTTTAACTGCTTCATCTCGAAAACATAACAATTGTGTGACAGTCTGTAAATAGCTACGATAATTTTCGAGACGATCATCAAGATGGGCATGGTATACTTCATTACCAACATAAAGACCATTATCAGGTAAAGATAAAAAATTAATCATTATTTCAAGTCCACAGAATTGGATACAATAGATAGTATCAATATCGTGATTATCAAGTAAAAAGTTATCAATGATAACCTTACTCTCTGAAAATAGCTTGCACCTATCCGATTGATACTTGAATGATCCGGGGTCGCTCTTGGATGCTTCTGCTACCGTCAAGTCTTCTTCATCATTGTAACGCTGTACCATAACATCATTGAGAACTCTCATATCAACCTTGAAATTCCAAGATGGCAGATTTAGGTGATACTGGTGCTTCGGATATTCGACGGGCTGGAAGGTGGACGAACGATTCGATGGAAGGCTCATATCTTACAAATTTGCCTCGGCGAATGTTACGAGCGATGGCGTCTTTTGACCCTAATGGAAAAACATTTTATTTACCTCGAGCCTCTGTTTCACCTCCTAGTAGTTTGTAAAGAAAAGTCTTTCCATGGGCTGAAGAGTGGCAAACAAAGATCGATCAAGGCCAAGGTGATCAAAGTGTTGCTGCTGATGGATTCTTAAAAATGTTACAAATCCTTAAAGTAACATTCTTACAAGATTCTGTCATGATGCTAAAACGCCATCCACGTCTTTCTATCTGGAGTGCCCCCTTTTTAATGACCCGGAATACTTGGCATATAAATCGTAAGTCTTGTATTTCTATTGTATGATATATAAATAACTTGTAATACTTAATTCTAACTTACCATTCTTTTTTATTCTAGTGACCTTGAACAATCAATTGCCATCACCCCACCACCAGAGGACCTTTTGCTATCAAGAGCCATGCCACATTTACACAACTATATTCGCCAAACGCATGCCGATGTTATACAGCAAGTAAACCACAATAATCAGTTGCTTCAACAACATGTAAACGTTTTTAACCAGGCTATGGGGGACCTTGCAAATGAGCGTCTTACAATTTCAGTTCAGTGGGCACCAAACTCGTCTGCTGCTCCAAACGACAGTTCTGTTTCTGCTACCCCATCATCGTCATCCATGCCACCACCATCACCTATCAACATTCCAACACTTACACCTTCCGTAAATTTACTTCAACATCGACATCAACCAGTCACTACACCTTCTACCATTACCACGCCATCTGAGCAGTCACCGCATTATTTATTGAGTTCAGGTGTATGGACAACACAAGATTTGTGGCGCGAATGGTATGATGGCTTATCTGGTGGTTCTGCTATCAAGGATCTTGAAAACCAGTGGGAAACGGTATGGCGAAAAAACCAGAGCAAGAAATATAATCGTCGAAAGCGAGTTATAGAAGGAGTGAAAGCGTACATGGAGCTTCATATGTTGCAGGTGGATGAAGCTTTAAAAATGGTTGAATATTGGCGCAAAAATCCGAAACCTGAATTGTATTCTGGAGGTGTAAAAGAAAGATCGTTACATTGGATGGAGGAGAACAAAGATAAATGGGAGCATGTAGAAAAAGCTCCTATTTCATACACAAACACATAGTTATTTCTACCAATATTATTATTAATTACTTTTTCTTTTTCTTAAAAAATATATATTATCTTTTCATATACTTTTTTATCACATTCTACCTTATTTAATAAAATGAAATATCTTTACAATATTCTTGATAACAAATTTCTCTTTTCATATATATTACTTTTGTCCTTATCTGATAAAAATGGTACCATGTGCCCTGTTTTTCAATAACGAAATACGAGTGAACAAACGTCAGAATCACAATGTTCTATCTTTATCATATTCACTAAATGGATCGATCAAAATACTCTTCAAAGCATAAAAAAGTGTATTTCACAAGACCCGTGTTACTACGATGTCAATAAATATGATAAAATAAAAAGTTAAAATCAATTTGGATTTAAATAGATAAATGAAAAATTACAATGGCATTAATGACATGAATGCTGTTGTCATTTTTAAGATTTATTACGATTCTTCTATGCGCATAAAAAAAAGTGCTTGTGTTCAAACAGAAGCACAGGACGTCAGGGTGAATTATGTACATAACAACCCTCGACCAGGCTGTTATTCACGTCTAAAAGCCCTGAAATTTTACTTCCCGACGGGACGTGGGGACTTGTGGGCGTAATAAGTATATATAGATTTGTCGATCCTTTTGAGTTGCTCAAGATATGAATCTTAAAAAAATAAAAAAGACTCTTTAGTTTCCTACCACAAAAAAACAATTACCATGCCTACAATAATGGTGTAAATGAAATTGCAGTTTTCAAGCTCGCAGATTTCAGGTAACTAACCCATCTTTTCATCATTTTAATGAATTCAATATTGTTATAATCAAATATACTTACTTTTTTTTTACTTAAACTCTTTTGAATCAATCTTAAGTCTAATAAAAAAATCACGAAGTTATTCAAAAGTAATAGACTATCATCTGTGCACAGGGCGTTATTCTAATACTCTGGCTAATATGGACAGGGTAACTATCTATAACTTTTAAACACTCTTTGAAGTCTTTTGTGCAATAGTATATTGATGCTTGAATTAACTTCCACCAACCGGTTTGACACAATAATAGACTACAATGGGTAACCTGGTATTTAATCAATTAGTTAACTACGCTACCTTAGCCATGCTTTAGTCTGGCCGGGCTTCTGGTTTGTAGAGGAACCATACCTTAGCTTTGTGAAGCACCATAGTGGGGAATTTGCGGGTAGTAATGGCTTTCAAAAAGGTTTGCGTGGTTTCCACATCATTTGGGCTGACCATCATTATCTTTATCTACTTATAATGGAGCCGTTATAACGGGATAAGAATCTCTATTGTTCTTGAAGCTCGAGACTAGCACCATAGTGCGCGGTCTTCTTCGCTGATAATGTTTGATCAGAGAACATGCACTGCGCGTTCGTAGGAAGGACTCGCTAATTTTAAATAACTACAGATTCTTTGATGGATCAAGTTTGAAGATATTAGAAAAGGCGCCCTGGTTTTTTTTATAAGTAGAATGAAGAAACATTAATAAAACATATGAGTTAGTTATAAACTCAACATTTTTTTTTTCTTTGAATCGGATGAATCTTCTTTTCATCATGCATTTGTTCTATCAGCAACAACAAACTTTATAAATATTTTTCTGATTTAACCACTTTGTCATTGTACACGAACTTGATTTTGGTTATAAACCTCGTCACCTAAAATAATAAATAAAATTATATATACATAGGCCATACATTGTAAAAGAAATGGTGTAAAATATCGTGGAGTCCTTGAGAAGACTGGAGCAAAGAATACAAACGTCCCCGTTTTTATTTTTCAAATAGTATAAGGTCATTGAGGATGAAACATCTGTAGGTTACGTACTTGACTCCAAAACAACGATATTTTAAAATACTGGGAAAGATTGGACAGCGTGGGTGTTACGTATAAGGGAATTATGCTCTCTTTTGGAGAACTACTGTATGTGATATACTATTGTGCGCAATGAAGCATACGGCTTCATTTTTTTAATATATGTGTTTTGATATAATTGTGTTATTGTAGAATACATATATCTTTCAACAAACATCTATATACGTATACAGTATAAGCATGTAAATATGCACTAATAATTATAAAAGATTAGTTGCATATTCTCAATTGAAATATACAGTAAAGATATATGATTGAAACACTTATAAAAAGTATACTGTTCTTTCAAACAGTGCATGTTTACAGTGATGTATCGTACATATAACGCATAAATAAGGTGGGTCAATGCACAGACAATCATAAACCGATTTAACCCCTTTTTTGTATCTTTCTTCAAATGTAACATATCATAGTTATTTTTATTAGACAATTATATATTACATATTTACAGAATATCAATACAAAATAAAGTTATCAAACTAAAACATTTGAGGCGTTGTGTTTTCTTTTAATGTAATGTATTATGATAAAAATGAAGAGATGCATATATCATTGATTAATCACAACCACGAATTACTTTATCATCAATATACATGTATACTATATCCATCCTTGTTATTATTATTTGTTAGTCGATTGCGATGTGGGTGATGGTAATATTGATGACAAGGATGTTGCTGTAACCAAGCGACCCTTTTTTTTAGAAGTCAAGAGGATGTTTGTCTTTTTTGACTTTCGTTCTGACACTACTGTATAATACTTGTTGATAGCATGAATGAATACCCAACCACATTGATCCGGTGAGAGTTTACTGGCGTCAATTGATGGGAAAGCCGATTCAAGCTGATCAGTACGCCGGCGTTTTTGTAAACGAGTGTTCAAATCAAATGGAGTTCTTTTAAAAAGCCTGTCAGGTATCCGTGGTTTGACCAACGTGGTGGTGTATAAAAGGAAAGTCGACTCCCTAGTTTAAAATTGTCATTTTGATTCAATTCAACTCCAAAATCCCTGTCTATTTGTTCAGTTCGGTGGTACAATGCTGGAAGCTTATCAACAGTTTTGCGCATATGGGATTCCATCGTCAATAAAGCACGTAACGCCTCCATTCCACAATCAAGATCAATATAGCTTTTTGGTAGCCCAAGTTGATTAAATTGTCGGACTGCAACATACCAGGCATCTGCTACCAAGTGCATAGTTGATAATTGACATTGACAATTAGCCATCTATATTTGCCAGGTGATCGAGAACATCTTTTCCTTCACGTGATAATTTTGCTTCATCGTGAATTATCTTCTTTTCGTTATCTACTTTGGCAGCACCGATGTCATATTCATTTTCTTCAATATCTGCTGCAATTCGCATGTCCAATTTATAGCCGACCATTTTTGGGTCATTAGAATGATAGTATTGTTTTTTTTGTTGTGATGTGTATTGGAAAATCGATTTCCTCACTATAAATACAAACGAATTTTATTATTATTACCAAGAAGTAGTATGCCAATCTATCTATAATATAAAGTAAACCAAAGCCAATTTTTTCCTACTACTTACACTTTCACCGATTTGGCATATTGAAAATCAAAAGTTCTTCTAAGCGATTTCTCCTCTGATTGGTTACTGTCAGATTCCGCCGCGAGTATTTGTGTTTAAGACACCCTAATTTCGATCCTAAAAATACATGGATTAAGTTAGAATGATATCAGTTCAGGAAATACATTGATTGTGAAATTACTTTTTTGAACTATCCCCCACATCCCTACTAAAAAAAGAAAGTGACACAGAATCACTAAAATCGTTAGAAGTAACACCGCCTTTTTTTATACTATTGTGATATACTCACCAGCTTTAAGGCTCTTATGAGTATCAAATCAATTAGCTTCTAGAAAACACACACACAAATATAGATATAATTGAATACATCTACTATGAACTTTTCTATTATATGTAGACAAAGTATTCTATTAAACAAATAGTTTGTTGACTTTTCTTATATTTTTAAATTTCATTTTAAGAGCATATATTATTATAGGAGAGGAGAAAACTGAAAATAAAAAGCCAGGTATCAATGATCCGATATAATTAATTAAAATCAAACGTTCAAATGGCTTAATGGGTAAATCGTTTGCTTAATTCATTGCCTCGTTGAGTAGTTAAATGATTGGATCCGATAGAGAGAAAGGCATTGCCTAAAAAACTCTAATTTTTTTTTTACTTGTGCTACTTTTGTTCATGCAACTTTATATATTGAAATTCTTTTTCATCATATAGCAACATGATTTATTATTCAATTAATAATAAAATATTAATAATATCAGTATTGTACTGTATACTGTTCAATATATGTAATTAAGGCAATAATATAGTGACTTTAGATCTAATAACTTGTGAATTAAGATGTATTAAAAGATTAATTTATTTATTTTTAAAAACAAATTGGGAAGAAGAACAAAATTATATATATTGTGCTACCTAAAATCAAACTATTTTAAACCAAGGCGATAGCAAAGAAACACTGGATATAGTTATTATTATTACTGGCTAAAAAAAAAGGTTCAAATAGAATGATCGAAAATGACGAGAAAAATTGATAGAATTTTTTTTTCTTTAGCATATTTGTAAACTACTGCAAGAATAATACCGCAAGCTACTGCAAACCACTACAAGGAGTACCGCAAAGCACCTTTTATAGTTAGTAATACTCAATAAGATCCGGTCAATTGTGCGGAAAATCCCCGGCCTTGTCCGACTACTACGGCAAAAAAGTACTGCAAGAAAGTACTGCAAAATTAAAGGTACCCATTTGGAACAACAAACTTAATTACAAAAGAATTCTTCAGAACAAATAAGTAGTATGTTTTTTTATGTTTTTTTTCTGGAAAAAAGACTAATTAGGCGATATATCAATTTCTTTTTTTGTAACAGAAACAGCAAAGATAATAATGGGTTAACAGAGGATTCTCGTCAGCAAAGACCTCCGTCGTCAATGACTTGTATTGAATATCCCAGTACTTTATCGATGTCACCAACCAGCATTGAAGGGCATGAACAAAACGGTTAGATAATTAGGTATATTTTAGTTTATTATGATGAAAGAAGCTTACTTTGATTATGTTATCTAATAAAACACTATGACAATTGATAGTACAAATATGAACGATTCACTGGATGATCCTGAATTTGTTCACCGTCACTAGACAGACATTAACAATGCGCCTAAAATCAAAGGTATAATATTTAGGACTGATGGGCGGGTAATGCTAGAGTGTTAGTTCTTAACTATATTGGCTAATTTTCTTCACTTGCATGATAGTTCTTGTACAACAAAGTTATAATATACTAAATCATGAGGCAAGATAGTATTGGTTTGATCCATTGAATAAAAGGCATTGTTATTTTAAATATATACTGATTATGTTTTTTCTACTATAGTAGTTCTTCGCGATTACCTTCTCCGCTCTCAAGTTCACAACAACATCAACGACGACCATTGAATTCCATACAAATATTCAAGCATCCAAAAAAAGACGAGGTCGACCTCCAAAGAAGGTTGCCAATTTATCAATAATTAGTATTAAGCTTAAAAAAATAAATAACTATAACATAGAAGTAATATAGCTAGTAAGGAATATTATATACGCAGTAGTAGTGTAACAATTTATCAAATAGATAAAGCTTTTTTATTTGTCAGTAAATAATTGGTATTATTCTATGTTGTTTTTATTTATATATATTACTTTCCATTATTTAATATGATTTTGTATAGTTTTCCATTTTTTACATGATTTTTATATCATTTTTCATTATTATCCATGAATAACATTTAATGTTTTTCTCTTTGAATTGCCGTTTTTATAATATTTTTCACTTTATTTTTTGCCGTGGTGCGCACAAAAATCACTAAACAAAAAGGTATATATGATAAAACTGTACTACGAATATAATCTGCAAAATTCATGCTGCACGAAAATTTAAAGTACAAATATACAGTGTACCGTAAAACTAGTGGCAATCTATTCGAAAAAGTCCAACCGGCACGGCTAAAGTGAATGAGGCAGCGAAAGCCAATAAAAAAAGACTATGACGTTTGGATTTACCCAATCACCTTTAACTATGACATGTTGCTGAGATTTAAACAGGTAAACATAAAGCATAAGAGAGAAAAAAGTTCATACATTATTACTTTATTAGCGTCAATATTAAAAAAAAGTTATTGGTGTCATGGATTGGTTCATTAGTGTCACAATGGAATATAACTCTAATAATAAAAAGACGTGGGAGAAAAAACAGAAGGAAGAAATCCTAATGCCAGGAGAAAATATAATGGAGAGTTCATGGTTGCGTGTGTGGAGATGAAAATTCTACTTATGTTACTGCTACCAAGAACATTGTTAACAATCGGACCATTAATAATGAATCTACCATTAGTCGAACTACTGCCATTGAATCCAGTGCTATGGAATCGAGTTTATTTGAAGTGATAAGTACGTCTTCGAAAGTGTTAACTGTAGCTGCAATAGAATTTAGTATTAACAGATCCAAATTCTATTATAGCACTACAAACATTTACAGATAGCAGCAGCAGCAATGATAATCTCCTTGAAGACATTCAAAATACATGTACCATTTGTGACACCTTTGAGTGTAAAGGGAACAAAAAAGTAAAACACAACACTCTCTGTGGCAAAATGGATGTCGAACAATAATATTTAGTTACTTCAACAATATAATTTGGTCAAATATTATATTTACAGTAAGTATGACAAATAGCTAGTTATTATTATCATTTTATTTTTTTAGTAGTTATAAGTTCCAACCCATATATAAAATACAATTAATCATTTTACAATAGAATAATCTCGCTACTAGGGTCATCATTTCCTAATTGAGAACAATTAATTTTTTTTGCCTCATACATGTTATCCGGGCCAAAATATCCACTGTAAGTTAAAATTTAGATCTTCAGCTGTAAAAAAAACTAAACTAATTGAAATATAATATAATTATAGCTGAACATGAAGACTTTAATGTACTTTCGAAATGGAAGCCGGGTACAGATCTTATGAATAAGTTGTTGCTAAGCGAACCGAAAATCATAAATCTTATTGTTCGCTCTTTAGTTGGTAATGTACAAATATATTTTATTACCTGTTTGAGTATATTGCATTTATCTAACATACAAGTCGTTTATAGGTGCTGATGCTCCCCCTGATAGCTACTCTGTAGCTCAAACTGAATGGCCTGATGGGAGCAGGTCCGATATGCTTTACGTATCGCAAATCGACACTTTACCCCCAATCTTGATTGAATGCCAATACTATGTCAATCAAGATTTTATGCTTCGACTTATCCAATACGCATCCAACGTTTATAGGCGTTACAAAATGATGCCTATCGTATTAGCGATTGTGACAAAATCTTTCTCAAAAGCAAAATTCCAAGATGAATTTACCACTAGCAAAGACGGATTCCTTCTCGGTGCAGACTGTAAATTCTGGGCCAAAAAATGTTTTCTCTTAACTGCTGATGCAGTATCAAACCATTTTCAACAAGAAACATTGAATCCAATGGCTGCTTTAGGGTGACTTTCACTGCAAAAAAAAAAAGTAGAGTATTACAATTGTGACCAACCAAAAAATTCCTTTGAATTGACATTTATGAAACAAGTCATTGAAAAGACTGGTGCATTTGATTTTATTCATACAAGGATACGCAGTCATTTGACGGGGGTCGTCAACAAAAACTAGATATTTTATTAAAGATTGCTGGTCAATCACATATACTACTTTATCAACAAAATACACCGTCCACAATACAACCCACTTACAATTAATCAATTGTCTTCAGATCCGACTATCGATGTTATTGGGAGTGAGCCACTACCAGCAGATACCTTATTATCAATGAGTGAAAGCTAAAAACAAGATCCAATGGACAACCATACGAATTGTTGCTCGAACATTATCAACAACATTATGATGGAGTGTATAATGTTACGCAGCGAACGTCAGGAACAATTTATTGCTACAATGAGGTAGAAAAACACCGATCGATTGAAACACTTGGTCAACAAGATCGGTCAGCATCGTCAAAGTCTATTCAGGGATCACACATACAAGCTCTACTCCTCCAACATGGTAATATTACCATATTGATATTCTGTTGATATTCTGAGGGTTACTACGATATCAATAGGTGAAAGCGACGATCAAGAGCCTTCGGGTAATAAGAAAGTGAAAGCAAATGCTAAAGAAGGACTGCTCTCAATTGACAAGTTAGAAATAATTTAGAAGTTGTTGACAACAAAGGAGACGAAGAAGAATCTAATTTATTGAAAATTTGAGCAAGCCCGGTAAAAGAAAAAATTGAAGAGAGATATTTGACAAAGGAAAAGCAAAGGGCTTTTTAAAGCATACAAATCTCCCAAAGACGAAAGAAAGATAAAAGGTAATATTTCAAAATAAAAAGGTTATAAACTATATTTAATTTTATTTGTTGAAGTATCTAAACCGAGAGATAAACTGAACGCTTTGTTAGGATTGAAAGGACTTGGGTAATTTTGCAGTAGTCGGACAAGACCGGGGATTTTCCGCACAATTGACCGGATTTTATTGAGTATTACTAACTATAAAAGGTGCTTTGCGGTACTCCTTGCAGTAGTTTGCAGTAGCTTGTAATGATTTTATAAAATTATATATTACACTTGTTTTTGTATAGTATTATTGCAAAAAATTTTTAAGGAATTATGGAATCATAAATTTATGAATAATATATATTTGATAATCAATAGCTTAATATTTAGTACCAATCTCTTAAATTTTGAGCTTTATGTACCTAATTGGTATCTGTCACAAATTTCTTTTTCTTCATCTTCTTTTCGTCCTTTACAAGGACTTCTACCCCCCTTTTCCTCTTCAAAGCTAATTTTTATTGTGCCACACACCCCTATCTCCGGTTTGTATCAAATCCTTACATTTTTATTAGAATACGTATGAAGAGTGTCACGCTTTTGTGACAAGTTTGGACTGCCCAACATTACATATATGTATTAAAGACCAACATCTCCTTTACAATTTTCGGAACATAACTACCGGTGATTAATAATGTAAAAATACTAAGCTAGAAATGTAAGAAAAAAGCAAATTCTAAGCACCCATTCATTTCATATATACACACAATGTTCACTATGTCTCATGTTTCATTAATAATCTCTGGCACTTCCGCCAATTTAAATGCATACTCCTTGTCAATTTTTCCCTTCATCAGCTCCCAATTATCGCCAAAATAACTTCTTTGTTTCAGTACTTGTTGTATCTATGGTGTTTAATATGAAGGACAACCCCAAACAATTTTTTTTCATAGATTAGCATCAAACATTTCAATTTGAAAAGTTACAAAGACAATAGAACAAATGCAAAAATCTCTTCACCTCATATTTTCTTCTTTGGTACGCTGTTAATTCATCACTGCACCCTCAACTATTAAATAATTTTAAAGCTTTGTGTTTGATTATCGTACCAACAGAAATACCCAATACATCAACAACCATAACACCATTACATTCCATCCAGTTAGGTAATTTCTTGCTTTCTTCATAATCATCATCTTTTTCATCTTCATCCATATATATAATATACGAAAATGTAAAGTTAGAAAAACCATTAATATATAGATACACACACACACACACACACACACACACACACACACACACACACACACACACACACACACACACACACACACACGCATATATATAATATAAAATCGCTATAATTATTTGTTAAATAGGTACCTCTCGATTACCTCTTCTCTCCCACCATTTCATTGGGGTGCACTAAATTTTTGGGTAGTAAACTTATTGGGTTTTTGGGTACTTCACCACTAAACGAGCCCAGAAGCACCCAAAAAGGTACTTTTTTTTATTTTTTATTTTTGGGTACTATGATACACCTCATTCAACTTAATAATACCTTATACTCTAGTCAATATAATCACTTATGAATTTTTATATGATATTGAACAATAGCAGAAAATAGGGTAAAGTTGTAAGGCCTAAAAGTAGGACTCAAACATACTTTTATTACTGATAATGGAAGTACCCGAAAATTATGGCACCCCATTGGGGTACATTCTGTGGGAATTTTTTTTCGCTTGTCGCATGTACCAAACTTTCGACCAAAAAAATCATATGTTAAGAAATCACCTTGTTCGATTTTCGCTTTGGCATGTTCTTCACTCTCGTAACGCGTATTTTAATAAAAATTCTCAAATATTATAAACGAAATAGCAATAGGTTTTTTAGGCAAGAAGGAGGAGGTAAAAACAACTTTTTAACTATTGTAAAATCATTTTTCTTGGTGCGTTGTATGAATGCGAAAAATAATGTATTGGGGTAGGAAAGGAATGTTATTAAAAATGTATTAAAATAGCAACAGGTGTAAACATGATTTATTTATTTATTTTTGAATTCAACCGGTAAGAAGTCTCTTGCTGATAAAAATAACCTGTTTTACCAGCAAAGAGAACTTGTATTTTTTTTCCACCAGCGAAGTTTTTTCTCACCCACCAGGTGAAAACTACAATACTAAATAAAAAAAAAACATCATAGAGTTGGCATATAAGACAGTTTTTTTTTCCATTACGTAGTAAAGATAAATATGTTACATCATAATATTTTAATTTGCTTTATATTTTTAATGATCTATATCTGTTACTATTATTATCATTATTATAACGGTATAATATATAGTTCACAATAGCAGCTACAGAAATATATAGTACAATAGCACAGATATAGAAATTATCATTTTTCTTTAAAAAGACTGGTTTTGCATAATGTAGAGATGCTGCGCAAGCAAATAATAAGCTCTACATGAATATTACAAGTTGTTAAAGCCCGACATCGACTACCGTGGATGCACAAGAGCTGAATTTATAGGACAGCAAGCAAAGTCGTTTATGCCATCTTCAATAACCATCTATTGGTACATCATAATATGATATATAAACTTTATAATGACAAGGCTATATAAATATATATATATATATATATAGAGCTGATGTTATTCTTGGCTCAAATTCGTACTTACAGTATGTCATTTTTGGACTTAAAAAGCTGCTTTGATTTGCTCAATTTCAAGATTGGTGGTCCACTTCCAAAGTTATAACTCTACCAAAAAAAAAAACGTTCATATTATTCTCTTCTTTCGATTTTCTTAAATAAACATTACCTATAAGGATTGTAGTTTGCTGTATATAAACACGATGTATTTATACAAGCTTTTCTTGAATAACACTTTATTGAAGGTAGCGATTGGCTTAGTTTATGGTTAATTTCCATAATATAAAAATAATAGCTCTATACATTGATTTCTGTTTTTTATTTGGAACGCCATTGATTTGGAGTAAATGTGACATTTGATTTTTTGAACAGGGCAACATTGATTTTTATAAGTACGTATAGGAGATTACTTTTTTGGAAACTTTGTGTATGTATTATAATTAAAGACATTGATTATATAAACTATAATCACTTCTACATTATGATAACGAGTGACTCTCACATTTAATAAAGTGTATATTGGTATAATGTTCCGAATATTTTATCTTTGTAAAATAAACAGTTGATAAAGATATCTTGCGCTTTTTCTTTATGTATCTAGTTTTTTAATAGACTCATACAAAACATGGTAAGAAAAAAGCATCCTATTCTTTTATTTATCAAAGAAGAAGAAAACCAAAGTATACAGTAGACAACGAATGGACGAATCATTGTTTTCAAATTTTTGATATTCTTGATAAATAAATGTATAGAGATATAACAAAAAATTATATGAGAAATAGCAATGGAATCCATCCTCCTAAGAGTAACAAAAGAAGTTGCTGAAATAAATACAAAGTTGATAGATATTGTGGAATAGGGTAAATAAGGCACAAAAATTCTGTATTTACTAGTTCTTTTAAAACGCATTTTCTCATGTTACATATTATCCCATTTATTTGCTAAGCAATAAATATATCATATTCTGTCATTTCTAAGTAAATTATAGGAAACATTCACACCATATATACTATGTACCTATAGAAATTTAACACTTGGGAAAACCATTTTTGGAGATAAAAGTACTCTTGAAAACTTCGGTAGTTTAATGGGTTTAGTACACATACTCTCTCCTTTTCTCTTTGTTTCCTCCCCACCAACTGATATTTCTTTTCTTCTCCGAATTAAGTGATCTTTTGAAACCCATCATGAGTTCTCCATTAACAGCAATTATAATCGATGGTCATCCAATAGCGTTTGGTGGGACTATACGCGATCAAGATCCTACAATGGATCGAACACGTAAATGTTTATATATATATATATATATGACACTCTTTGACGCGCCTATATACACACAAAAAAGAAACGGAGATTGACACCTTATTTTAATATTTGTTCAATGTAATATAAATATATATAGAAATGCTCCCACCCATTCCATGGTGGACATGTATGGTAGATAGTACGTTAGAATTTTGTCGAATAGGTTGGGGAACAGCTTCAAAAGAACTTCCAGAAGTATGTTATAACAATTTGAATTATAATAAAATCTTTACAAAATTCGTAAAAAAACGACCATTTTCTTTTTTTTTTAATTGATTTGCATAAAACTTTTTGAAATATAGATCTCGGTTATTTCAGCAGGAGAACAAACAAAAAATTTAGTATCTTTTGGTCAAGCTGGTCATATAGATAAGGTAAAAAATATTTTTGAATAGATAAAAAAAAAGAGAAAATGATTATATCATGCTTGGATTAATATAGGAAGGAAAAAAAACAGTTGATTGAAGGATTTAAACATGTACAACCACGACAAACAACTTCACAAGATCGAATCCAAACGGCTTTAGATACATTATTTCAAAATAACTTGCCAAAAAATAATCATTCTAAAAAGCTTCGTATTGTTCTATTATTACTTAGTAAAGGCAATGAAGATCAATATAGGTAATTATATATTAGATTGTCGAGAACCCAATTGAAATAGATAATAACAATTTCTTTTATGTTTAATAATATAGTCATTATAATAATGAAGGAATAGATAAACGTGATATTCGAGCTATACTTTATAGTTCATTTAAAGATTCAAATTTATTTGATTCTATACATGTTGATATACTTCGACTTTTCCCATTTACTGATGGTTTATTACCTAATATTGAAAATACTTTGGTAAGATGTTATTTATTTATTTATTTATTTTGGGTGAGTTCTAACATCCTTTATATATATCACAGTTTGCACCTTCAGCAACTCTTTCCATTTATAATATTCCCAACCGCTCAGATAGTTTAAAAATTACTATGCGTCATCTTGCACAAATGTATTATAATGTAGATATTTTGAGGATATCGAATATTCCAATGAATGTGGTAAAATCTCTATTTTTTATTTTTTGATTTGTAAAATATCTTTTTTTGTACACCATTTTTTTCTAATTCAATATATAATAAGCGTCGACAAGATGGTAGTACTGCAATGACTCAAACAGTAGAATTTTATACTCGATGTATTGAACCATGTTATAGTCGACAACACAATGATCCAGATTATCAAAAAGAACAAAAAGATATAACATTACCTATTTATGATCCACGATATCTTGAATCAAAAGTAATTCAATTATCCTATGTAAAACGAAATAAACGTGTAGTCAATGGTAATATAGTCTCTTTTTTTCGCTCCCATTATAATTTATTAGAAATATTAATCTTAACCCTCTATTATTTGTTAGATATGGGTTGGTGTATTTGTAAAAGATTAATAACTAGTCTCACTAATGATGGACCCACTAAAACATATCTTGGAACAATACTTCAAGGTAGTGTTTCCTACCTTATTGATCTTGATAATAAAAAGAACAATAAGGAATGGACTCATATATTAATAGCAGAACATGGTAAGAAAAAAAGAGTAGTAGTTTTTTTATATAATACTAATAATAATAATATGAAAATATATATTTATAGACAAAGTTTTACTTCATGTATTTGATTATCAACTCGAAAATGAATTAAAAGAAAAGACACAAATGATTAATGATAAATCAAAAGTTAAAGTTGAAAATCCAAGAGAAGATAATTATTCTTCTTTTCCAATGATAACACCAGATAAAGTTCAGGTACAATAAAAAAAAAACAATAAATTCTATACATATAACTACGTTTCTAACCTGATATAAAAAAAACATAGGAATTTATGCAAATGTTTATACATCCTAATATGTATCAAGATATATTCCAACTTCCATCTACAAAGAAATTTGAAGTATTTAAATATTCATCTCAAGAACCTTTATTATCAGTTTTGTCAAGAAATAATAATCAAACTACATTTAATATGGAATTGACAACACGATGGCATACTTGTTTTAGAGATAGTATGGGTACTGATATGTTTCCTGTTATTTTGGAAGATAACCGACCTATTAGTGATTTTGCAAATGAAGTATGTAATGGAACACCATTATATTCAGGATTTGGTTTAATTTCGGTAAATATGAATGTATTTCTTTTTTTTAAAAAAGACTGATTATGTAGAATGTTCTCTCACTCACTCACTCTGTTTACATATTAGGCTTTAAATTTACCACTGAATGCATCATTGAATAAGATAAAGAATGCTTTATTTTTAAATGATGGATCTCAAGTTAAAATAGCAGTGACAGAAATTGATATTGTAAGATATTACTTTGGTTTTTTTTTATATGACATTTGTCAACACATCTAACATAAAATAACAAATATAAAAATAGATAGTCAATCAACTTTCAAGTGTACTTTTAGGTAAATCAATGAAGATGATAAGCAATGTTAAAATGATCAAGGAAGATTCTCGGTAAAGTTTTTTTTTGCTCTTTTTTTATCATCATTATTATCATGAATAAAAAAAAGGACTTATAAAAAAAATGTTTTATATAATAGATTAATGGCAAAAAGACTTTTAATTGCATTATATCTCATTGGAACAAGATTTATGGAAAACGGTCCTAAAAAAGTGGTAAACAATCTGTTTTCATCTTAAAAACATTCTTCCATTTCATTAAAACTCTATCAATTTAATTATTATAGATATGTAAACATATATTATCAACGATTCATGAAAATACCATGAATATAATGGATAGTAACAATACTGAACAATTGGATGAGAAAGATATCGATATGGAACAAAGTAGTAGTAATAATAATCCGAATGAAATAGCTGCTAAAGAAGCTTCATTAGCTATCGAAGCGGCATGGAACCAAGCAAAAAAATTTGAAAGCATGACTGTACGAGAACAATCCGATTCACGTTATTCATTAGGAACAAATAGTGCAATTAAAAATGAAGATCACGTTCCACCCATACCTATGGGTATGACACACTCCAGAAGAGGAGGTGGAAGAGGTCGAGGTAGAGGACGTGGTATTATTCGAAATGAAACACCAGAAAGAAATATTAGTGTCAATCCAAATTTCATGCGTCATGAAACGGGTGAAGCAGGCGTGATTCATCGAAAAAGACAAGTTGAACAACAAAAACAACAACCTGCGATTCCTTATTTATTAGCAGAATTAGCTGGAAATAAACATCACGGACAACAACACAATGAAGGGATAGGAAAACAAGAAAAAAATTCATTTGGACCTCCTGGAAGTTTTTTAGATTTATATTGGAATGTGGATAAACAATTAAGAGAAGGAAAACAAGGAGAAGAGGATGGAAAAGTTATCACGTGTCGAGATAGTAAATGGCAAAGAATTCAAAAGGAGTTTGATGGACGCATGGGACAACAACAACAACAACACCAACATCACAACAAAAAAACAAAACAAAAATAAAATATAAATATAAATATAAATGCCAAATTGATACTTTTTTTTTACTATTATTGTTATTATTATTACTGCTATTTATTATTACTATTACCATTGTTATTGTTTGTTATTTTACATTATAGTTTGAAAAGAAACTTAATTTTGATAGTGGTCAATACGTACATGAAAAAGAATCATATGGGGTTAGGATAAAGAAAGATATATGTGAGAGCAAGTATATATTTACAAAGCATGGTACACAACAATACTTGTACGAGGGTAAGCTGGACCAATGCCAGGTGAAAATCCACCTAAATGATCTCTGGGAGGTTGACGAACAGGACGAATTTGAATGATACTTGGTTTCAATTCTTGTTGCTTATATTTTCGCTTAGTTGCTCTAATAAAATTATAAATACGTAAGTTAAATTATATTATAAAAGAAATAAAAGAAATAATAAATAGACTTACTCTTGTATTTGTTTATTAATTAAACTAGCAGCAGTATTTCCAATATCATATTCTTGTTGATTATTCATACCATATAACTCTTCTCGAGAATAATGTCGTGAAGAATTAAAATTTCCTGATGATGATGAGGGTGTCATAGTTGCTGAATTAAATGGAAATGATGAACTAGGTACTGGTGTATGTGAAGCGGGTATACTACTTGTCACCCATTCTACCTCTTCTTCTTCTTCTGCTTCTTTATCATCATCATAAACATTTTTGATAGGATTATGAATACTATCACTACTTGTATTACCATATCGTTTCATTTTAGATGTTGATTTTTCAGTTGTATTTGTTGATAATGATTTTGTGATATTCAGTTGTGGTTCTTGATGTTGAAAAGGAATATCATCCCATAATGATGTTGAGGAATCAAACTTTAAATCTTCTTTTAATGTTTTATCAGCAGGTGTGTTTGTAGTTGGCACTGAATCATTTGATGAATCTAATACACCCATCGTGGCTTCTTCTTTCTGAACGACTTTCTGATCATCAATGATAGACTTTGAATAACTTCCTTGTTGCTGTTCTTGGAAAGAAAAAAGGTTTTCAAGAGAATCATTCTTGGAAAAAGATGAAACTTCAGGTTCTTGAGGTAGAATATCAAGTTTTCTTGCAGTTGAAGTTGTCACATTTACCATCCCTTGATTAAATTCATTCCAATCATTTACTAATGTACCTTGATTCCAACTACCTCTTTCTCCGCTACTACTAGTACTATTACTTATATCCATTTCTTTGTTATGTTGTGATACTGATGGTAATGGAGTGGAAGGTTCTGACTGGAATGGTGAATGGGGTTTTGTTATAGATGTTGGAGATGATATGAACAAATCTTGTAGTTGGTGTTGTTGATTATTATAATTAATATCACTTGAATGAAATGATATCTCTTGTTCAGTAACAGTTGTTGGTTCTGCAGGTGGTGATGAAGTGTGAGCAGTCGCCCAACTACTGTTGTCACTATTCGTTGTATCATTATTCCATGAAGAGGATGATATTTGATTAGAATCTGTTGGTATATCTTGAGTGGATGTTTTTACTTTATCGGTAAAAGTCTCAGGATGAACATGATCAGTCTCAGAAGAATACGAATTTGATAAGACAGATGTTGGATCAGAAGAGAAATGTGATTGTAGTTGATCCCATGTTATCACTCCGCCATAATCCAATTTTTTTTCAATCAAAGGACTCGTCTTATTTGATACCCATGTATTATCATTTTGATTGATATTATTACTGCTACTACTACTATCAAATTTTTCCTTTTTTTCAATGGAAGATGTTTGTTGTAGAAAAGATAAAGTAGTTGGTGTCGTAGGACTCGTGTTTGGACTATTGTCACCTAAAGAAGAAGAAGAACACTCGGGTTTTGTTGGAAAAAAAAACTGGATTGCTTTTTCTTTGCTTTTTTGATTAAATACATAAAAAGGGCGCGTTTTAGGGAGGGCTGCCTTACCTGATTTATGAAGATTTTTCAAATTCCATGGCCTATATGATTTTTCATATTCTTTTCTTTTTAAAGTTTTTCGATTTGCACTATTTCCATACATTTTATTATCAAAAAAGAAGGAGGACGCGTTTTTTTTAAAAAGAAAGAAAGGTTGGGAAACTGAAAAAAAGGTCTCTCTCTTTTTTTATATTTCTTTAAAATCCCGCCAATGCTATTTGAGTGAGCCCCTATTTGAGTGGAATTGGGTATCACCCAACTGCTCACAGACATAAACATAAAAAAAAAGACCCTCTCTTTTTATAATTTTACAGTTTTATTTTTTACACTGGCATCACTTGACCCCAAGCATTATTTACAGATTGCATACCCCAATTTAAATTATGTGCAGCTTCAGTTGAATTATCTATTGGTTTGGATACGTGTTGTTTTTCTTGCCAAAACATAATATCTTGTTTTAAATGACCTTTACATATTTTTGTATAAAACCCTGTAAATATCATTACTACAAAAGCACCTAAACCAAAAATCAAATAGCCTGCTAATGCTGCCGAACCAAGATCTGTATCTGTCAATACAACAATTAATTTAATGACAAATCCAACAATAAGCATCAATCCCCATACAGCTGTCATGATACGCATATCTTGTCTAAAACGTGCCATATGTCTATATGTCCAATCCAATTTTTCTCGTTTTGATGTTGTTTTTTGATGGTGTCCATTTAATCGTTGTTCATCTTGAGCTGCGAGGTCTTGGGATGCATCGCTACGTGGCATAACTTGATTTGCTAATTGAAAGACCATGGGTCGTAGTTCCCAAGATCCAATTTTAATAGGAATGATTGAAATAACACAAAAAACGCCTACAAGTAAAGGTACAATGCCTTCACAAATAGCTTCTACTTTTTCATCAGGTTCAGCAATAGACTAGTAAGACAACTTTATTAGTATTATTATTCTCTTTTTATATATATATTAATTGATTTATAACATACGTACCACAATTCCAGATATAAGAAAAGCAAGTCCAGCTACTATTCCTAAAACATCAAATTGTTTATCTCTAATCATACGCCTATATATATATGTATACCCCTTTTATGTTAGAATTGTTTTGAAACAAATGAAAATTGGAATATTAAAAACACTTTTTCTTACCATAAAACAATTAAAAGTGGAGGAGCAGAAGCAACTACCATAGCAATGACCTGACCCAGGTACGGTTTTAAAATATGATATATTAAAATAGGCAATCCAATACACCATAAAATAGCTAAAATAAAATTCCAAATAGGTCTTCCACGCATAAATTCAAAACTAAATATATCAGTAAGATCACCTATATCCATTGGTAAATCTTCGTCTTGTTCTTGAGGTGCATATTTATTTTGACTACTATTATTCATTTCCTGTTCTTGTTTTTGTTGTTGTTGTTGGTGCTGATTTAGACCTTGTTGTGGTTGATCTTGTTGTAAAGGGTAATGTTCATAGACATTGCCAGGTAAACTTGGATAGGTGTCAGAATAAAAAGAACCGTCAGTATAACAATT
This sequence comes from Circinella umbellata, assembly GCA_025093555.1. Lineage (NCBI taxonomy): Eukaryota > Fungi > Mucoromycota > Mucoromycetes > Mucorales > Lichtheimiaceae > Circinella > Circinella umbellata. The sequence continues at coordinate 75,541 of JAIWNF010000072.1, forward strand.
TTGTTGATAAGTAGAAGATTGTTGTTGTTGTTGTTGTTGTACGGGAATAGAAGTTGAATAGTTATTATTATTATTATTATTATTAGTACGCGACCAGAATGACATTTTGTTGTTACATTCCAAAAGGAAATGAAGGAAAAAAGAAAAAGAAGTTTAATATAAAATAAGAAAGGGAAAAAGTTTAAAATGAACCCAGTATTCGGCAAATATTAAGGACCGATTATATTTATACTAAACAAATCCCATAAGAGGCGCAATCTTTTAGACCATGTATTTTATTGCCAAGAAGTTAACCCTTTTTCTTGTTTTTCTTTTTTAAAAGTTACCCTTCTATTTAAATATAAATGAAACTATATTATTTTAGCCAAGAACAATCTTGTAAACGGAATACCCGAATTGTTTACTTCCGACAAATCCATTTTTATTATTGTATATTTAAAGTTAAGATTCTATAATGACAAACTTAATCTAATAATAATTTATCCGTCAGTTTGGGAAAATGTTTGTCCCATATAAAAAATGACGCGTCTCTTTTAATCAAATTATCATATATCTACAGCAACACTGATTATGATTATCAACTGTTCTTCATTATTACCAAATTCCCCTCTTCATACGTAAAGAAGTTGTTTTTTATATGGGCGGTACAAACATTTATCATTGTTACGTACATATTTGTTGAATTAACACAGTGACTATATTTCAGCCTCATAATATTATAAGAAGAATAAACTCATTTAGGAAACAAGTTTACTCTTTTTAGTATTATTTTCATCCAATAAAAAAAATGATACCAAATGTCGTGAACAGTACAAGATGATGATATTCTACCCCCGCCCTTTTTCTTTGGCAAGTTTATAGTAAAGAGATCAAAGAATTTGACAAAGTTTGAATTTAGTCCATTGATCACCATGGTTAAGTATATCATAGCACCACATGTTCCTGAAAAAAACATGGCTTTATAATACATCCTTATATGAATCAAACAATTCTTAATATTTATTTTTAATAATAATGAAGTAAATATATATATATGATATTTGAAAAAACTATATTCGTATAGGGGAAAGATGGGAGGGATCTATTTTATTTTGAGTTACTGTTGCTATGACAATAATTTCTTTTATTATTATTTTATATATAAATAATGTCACTATCTGTTATTTAAGTAAACAATACAGAGGCCGAAATAATGACCATCCATGATCCAACCATTGAAAAATAAAGATGTGATGATGAAATATGAATGGATATTCCAGAATTCTTTTCTATGATACATTTGGGTAGAGTATTCTTTCTGTCACATTTTCCAGTATTTTCATTATAGGCATAACCATTATTACATTCGAACCAAATGGCAACGAGTCGATCATCTTCTTTTTGAACACCTTGCATACATTTATAATATCGTATACATGAATGAGGATCTCGAATATAAGGTTTCTTTCCGTATTTTTTATAATCATTACATAAAGTAGAGATAATAGCTCGATCAGGTTTTTCTAGTAGAACATCATCTTCTTCATCTCTTTTCGTTTTGTTGGTTTTTGTTGAATCCATTAACTTTAAAATATGTGAATCGGGTGGTGTTATCAAGTCGAGATTGTTGATATTAGGATCATCAATAATAGATTGCTGTTGTTGTTGTTCTTCTTCTTTTGTTGAGGAAGATAAACCAGATACTTTATCAATATTGAATAATAAGATAAGCATAAGAATTGTTGTAAGGATTACAGTGGAGATTATTTTATTGTTAGTTTTGCCGTACATGATATTAGCACAATCTTTTTAGTATTTTTGTACGTAGATATACGTGCAAGCTTGGTAAATAAGAAAAGAAGAGAAAAGATGATATAGTTTCTTATTATCATGATTCAATTCTCTACTAGGGATTTATATATAAAAAAACATATGTACGTAGCAAGGGAGAAGTGAAAAAAAAGTACAAAGAGTACCAAAACATCATTTGATCATTGGCCCGCATGAAGAATAAAAAAAATTATCAGCACCCTACCCCTACTTTGTGGACTCAATAAAAATGTTTTCTTTTAGAAATATGTTAATAACAAATGCACAGTATATAGTAGCAGTATCGCCTTTACAATTATTATATTCTAATAAAACTTATATAGAAAAATCACGGGAAATTATAATTGAGTATTCTTTTCTAAATATGTTTCATAACATCAAATTATACATGTAAAAAAACAATGAAATGTACGTAGCATTTCTATTAAAAGTAATTTGTTATTGTTATTATTATTATTATGTATTTTTACGTACCTAAAAACAAGATATATTTTTTTAGAATAATAATATAAATAATAATGCTATCATAATAATCATAAGAAAACATAAGAAAAAATTATTGTAATATGTAGTGCATTCTAATAGCTTTGTGGATGATCCTCCTTCATTCGTGATACACTGATTATTTTTATATTCAACTTTGATACATTGGCGAGAACTTTCATCATATTGAGTTCCAGCTTCACATTCCTTGTTATACGTAAATCCAGCGCTGTCATGGCATTCATAATAAGATTTGGCAACACATGGCGATAAAGTTGTAGAGGATTTCATGATACATACTTCTGCTAACCAAGCTTGATTTGAAATGATACGATGAGGTGATGATGATACAGGAATTGCAAAAGTTGAGACCATAGATGTAGTTATAATTAATAAATAATTAACTAACATAGTAGTGACAAGTCGCATTTTCTATATATACGTAAATAAATATTTATAGTTATGAATAGAAATGAATATATTGAAAATGATATGAAAAAAAAATTAATTTTAGAAATATAAGAAATGGATATACTGAATTTTTAACGGTCTTATATATATAATCGGAAAGTGTGAGTTTTAGTTATCAATAAACGTTTCCATTTTTCATCTCTTAAGACCTGTATTAGAATAATGAGTGTGAGAGAGTGAATCACGGTACACATTCTTATATATATTATAAACAATGGATCTATATAATATTTTTATTGAAAATAGCATAAGCACTCTAAATATCATACAATGGTAGAAAAAAACTCACAGAAAAAAAGTCCCATTGTCAAGTAGAGTCTTTTTTTTATTGTAGTTGACCACATAATAACAGTTGGTGGTTTTTGTATTCAAGAAATAATGTAATTGAATTTAACATAATGGCTTTTTTTTGTTGACTAGAAAAACAAAACAAACAATAGATAACAGTGCTATCATTAACCATTGTTATCAATGAACACTACTAAGTAACGACGAATGGTACACTAAGAAAGGAGAGGTGAAGTATAATGACATAGAATTCTATAAAAAAAACAATTAAGCAAATAAGTAATAGCAAGGTCTAAAAAAAACGATAACTGAATGCTCTACTGTTGTTTATTGTTGATATGTGAGTAGAATGAGTTTGTGAAATTATCTTTATTAATATCTCAAAAAAAAACACCATCACTATCACTATCACAAACAAGTAAATATATAAAGTAATGGCTGATTATAATCATTTACTAAAAATGAGGAACACATCAAAATATCGCCATATAGTATGTTGACTTCTTATAACATTTATCAGAGCATATGTTATACTGATTACAAATTAAGATATACTGTGATTTTCGTTCATGAATATAAATTTTGGGAGGACCGAGTCTTTTTTTAGGGTCAATCTCACTCTAATTAACCTTTTACATTGGGCTGAGTTTTTTTTCAAAGGTATTTTGAAAAAAAATACACCTCCTTACCGCTTATATTTGTTAATTCATCAAACTATCGGCAAGCATTAGATAATAACAATGCGTTGTTAATATTATATACAATTTAAAGCAGTTAAAAGAGCACATTAATTAATTATAGGTGTTTTATTAGACAACTATAGCCATAATATTCCTGTGTGATGTACATAGTACGTATTTAGTGGTCGCCCATGCTGGGTTATAACCCAGGTCACCAGCAAAATTTGTGATCTACTGTAATACTCATCTTTAACTTATAATTAATTATTTTCGAGTCTTTTTTTTTTCGTTTGTCTTTCTTTTCTGAATTACTCTCTTTTTTATTATTGATTAAGTAAAATGAATCGTAACTTTATTTCCAACGCTTCTTCATCGGCATCCTCATCTTCCAATCAAGATGCTGATTCGAATGACATTCTTAACTCTTCCCATGCTGCTGCATTGGCTGAAAATCAAGCCAAGGGAGCTGAAATCTCGGGAGAGTTGCTTGTCATGAAAAAAAGGCTTCAAAGTGGAAACACACAAAGAAATTATAAAAAGAAAAGACAATTGTTTATTGTAAGTTCTAGGGCGTCTCGTTCTAGCATAATAAATGTCAAACTGTAGCTCCAAAGGTTTATCTAAATGAAATAATGTGAATAAATAGGATTGGTGTGCAGAAAACTATCGTTATGAAGTTGAGCCAAATGTTTTTAAGGTTGATGAGCTTGTCACTGAGGCAAAACTTTTGCGATCTTTAAAGGAAGTTGTTGATTGAACGGGTAATCGAAAGCGCAAGCGATACGATGGCGAAACGATGGCGCTTGGTTATGAAAGCAATCAACAGTACATCAAAGCCGTCATCGATCTCTACCATGATCAAGTTGCTGCTGGAGTTAACTCTCACCCTCATCCACGTGGACAAAAGGTTAACACCTGGCGCAAAGGAAAAGCAAAGCATAACAGAGATACACTCCGTGAAAACTTTACTGATCGTGGTGTTGGAACTTTGCAGGATGGCTATGATTATAATGAGATGGTCGCTGTCCCTTTATATTTTTTTACCAACCGTGATCATGAACCAGTAGCAGAAATGCGGAACCGTGCTTCATTTTTAATGCACCACATGATGATGCTCCGTGGTGAAAATTCGCGATTTGCAAAGTTTGCAGACCTGTTTGGAATCAATTTTCCAGAAGACGAAGAGAACACAACAATCAGACATAAAGATGTACGAGTATGTGCATTTGGTGCCATCGCTTTTTATCTTTTTTACCGTTTCCATATGTCCAACGAAAAGTTTCCAAAATTCACTAAGAATGAGGATTGGTATGGCTTCAAGTTGTTAAAAGGCAAAGACGCTAAAAAGTAAATGGTGTACACTACAATGAACGCTCCAATTGTCCGTGCATTTCGTCACTGTAATATTACAAGCTTGCACACGACACACGTTGGACGTGGATCAGGTTCACGAGATGCTGAATTGCATGGAGCAACAGAAGATCAATTGCGTCGACATGGCTGCTGGAATATGCAAAGCATGGAGCGCCATCATCTGATGAAGCTATCAAGAGCTTCAATCCGTGCAGGCAACGGATTCCCTACGGGAAAAGGTAGATATTGGCTTCCTCGTGCTTTGGTACAGCCAGAAGAGTCACTGCAACGCAAAATCTTCCCTGAAGTTGACGACTGGCTGTCTAAAGTTGAGAGTGGAATTGGTCCCGAAAGGTCAATTTCTGCACAAGGGTTTTTACGTCTCATGAAAACAATGCGCATTGTTATCTTACAAGATGCAGCTATGTTACAAGAACAGCACCCAACTCACTCTATGTTTAATCATCCTATTTTTCAAGGACAAGATTTTTTTTCATTTGCAGCAGCTTCAGCCCATGCTGTTCGAGCAACACCTACACCCTTTCACATGCAAATACAAGAGGTCATGCCTGAGCTAAACCATCGCCTTGATGACATAGATACTAAGATGGGAATGTATCATCGAGCAGAGCTCGAGACATTACGCCAGGAGAATGCAGAGCTCAAGCGAAGTTTGGGAGCTTTGCATGGAAAGATTGATCATCTTACAACTGGTCATTTCCGTTTGGTTCCTGGTGCCCCTTCAGTTGAATCCGTAGTAGCGCCACCGATAGCTGAAGTCAGTTCTAGTGGTTCACAGGCTGTTCAGAATTCTGCTAGTGAACCTAACTAACCTTCACGCTACGAGCTTGATACTAATATTCAAACAGTTGATGAGGTATGGCGTGAATGGTCTGTAGGTCCTGCTAACCATTTACCTTCTGTTTCTGAATTGGAAGAAAGATGGAATGCAGCCCGGAGACCTAGTACCACAATGAGACAACGGTTTAGTCGACGTTTGTTCATTGTGAAAGCTGTAAAAGCCATTGCGGAACAAAAAGAAATACCACATGTTGATGCAGCTCAATTGCTTGAGGGAGTACGTTCGAGTAAAATCATGTCTCTTAATAGATTGGTCGTGGATCTTAAAACAAACAGTACTACCACCCTTACTGTCCTTAGCATAATCAAAACATTCAAATAGGCATATAATATATATTGTCAATATTTAATCCATCATCTATCTCATTTTATACTTTGCGGGAATTAATAAACGAACAAGTGGAAGATTCAGTAGTTTTAGGAATGATAGTATCAGGTAAGAATATATTAATCAAACAAACCGTGAATAGATTTTCATGTGGTATTTATCAATGTTAATATTTAAAAAGGTTACCAATGCTCGACGTATCGAATGGGGATTAAATCTATCCAGTTGCTCAAACTGATCGAAATGCAAAAATTCAACTTGCAATATCATTATCATGAAATCACCCTTTTGAATGCAGTAATTGCATCATTATACCAAGTAAAGGTAATTGGACTTTTGTTGAAGAGGAAATTTAATTAGGTGATAAGAAAGGTACTAAATATATACATAGACTCTAGCACTTCACCATAAAAAAAATTCTAAGGTTTGGCCTTTTTTGGCCGCATTTGGCCGCACGTGAATAGTACGGCCAAATGCGGCCAAAAGAGGCCAAAAGAGGCCAAACCTTTTTTTATGGTGTTGATTTACGTAAACGGTTGAAAACCTACTTTGAAGTCAAAAAAAATAAAAAAGTGAACACCTCACTTGTGCCATTAGCATTTGTGCCGCCTTTAGCTTCCACCAAGAATGCATCATCATCAACAACAAATAACACAGCAGAAGGATCATTATCATCAGTATTACCACATCAGCCTTCTGATACCATGACCACGACCACGACCACTACTACTACAGCAATTACCCACGTGAAAAGAGTAATGAAGAATAAACGAGCAGAGGTTGGCGAAACATCCGACAAAAAGTTAAAGAAAAGGATGATATAAGTAATGTTTTAGGTCAACGTTGCAGCACCAACTGCCGAGCGCTCTGTTCCGTATTATATATAATATGTTTGATAATGTTCGTATTGCAATCATTTCACAAAACTACCAATCGCGATATACTTTTCCTGCAAAAGGAGTACTTCAAGGATCTATCCTTAGTCCCCTTCTCTATGCAGTATTCATCAACACTCTTCCTTGTCGTCTACGTATCAAAATTCACAACTTTGGCCACCAACCACTATATATTCGTACAACACCAGCAACTGGTAAAACAGAAGCCTCAGTGCAAGAACAACAGTATACTGGGGGGGGGGAATGGGCGTCCTAATAAACAACGCCCTAACACCTCTAAAACTATTATTTCATCATTATTATATGCAGATGATGTAGCACTAATTGCCTCACCAAATGACATGCAACTTCTTCTCAATACAGCAGAACAACATTCTCGCGATTACGAATATAGATGACATCCATCCAAATGTGCCATTATTTAAAAAAAGTCCACAATTTCAACACCACCTACAACATATCACCTATACAATCAACCTGTACCACCAACAACCAGCTTTCAGTATCTTGGCTTGCCATTCACCAATACTGGTATTGATTACGATCAACTGGTCCACCAGCGAACTACGAAGGCAACAGGTAACATGGCATTATTACGACAATTAGGGATTCATATATATGGTGTGGGTCTTTGGCCTGCTTTGCGTTCCTACCGCACATTTATACGTCCAGTGCTCGAATATGGTCTCGCAATAGCAGCATTATCCCCTAATCAGCTAGAAAAACTTGATAATGCTCACAAAGGTTGTATCAAAATGGCTCTAAATCGCAAAACATCAAAACACTCTGGCACCATTGTTCCCATGGTCTTGGCTGATTTACCATCAATGAAACTTCGAACCCGTACGCTCCAACTAAAGTTCGCAGCCCGCCTTCAAACATTGCCAGTCTCATCAATGGCTAAATCAATCGAATTGTCTTTTTTGTGGGATCAAAAACACCCCAACAAGCAATGGAAAAGGATAACCACCAGCAATCAAGTTCATCAACGCTTCAATGAATTACGCAACAGCCACAACCAACCAAGAGACCCAGTTGCCACAGCAATTCAAGAAAAACGAGACGAAGAATACATTTCCCGACGCAATAAATTTAAAACCATTAATTGTCTACGCACTAAGCGCATCATCGATTCAATTCTTTATCTGCCTTCTTTTTCTAAAGATCGTCACCGACTTATTAAATGGCGTATGCTTTGGCTTCCGTTCTATCCTCTTAAGGATTGCCGATGTGGACATCAAGCAGCTCATCGAACTCATTTAACACATTGTCTTCTCCTTGAACCACTTACGCAAGATTTACTGGATAAATTTGGCACCGTTCCATTATTACCGCACAACATACAACCTTTGGATCACATTCTCAACAGTCTTCCCCGTTCTGAGGTGGGGCTCGCTACGGGTAATTGGTCAAAAACATGGCCAGCTCTGATTCAAGTACTTCGGAAAATTGATTTTCTGAGCCATCCAGATGATACATTTGATGGTGACGATCCAGCACCAGAAGAAGCTATAGATAGTATTCCTACAACAACAATCGACACCATTGAATAACTCATTATACATTTGTACTCTCTTTTGATCCCTCTTATCTTCGTCATTTTCTACAGCCACTCTTCTTTACTTCTTAATTATTTATATTCATTATTTATATTCATTATTTTGATCTCTATTGTTTTCTATTTTTTTTTTCTCTCACACCATCCTATGTCTTTACACATTAGTATAACTTTTCCTCCACAGGAGGTTTTTTTTAGTTATTATTCTTACTTCCCCAACTTCATTCTTTAACTTTCTATTTACATCGTACCGCAAGGAAGCGATCATATACCTAAAGGTGCCGGTCATTTCAGTCTTCCACTTTAATAAAATATAAATTTTAAACTAAGTAATGTTTTATGTGGCACCAACCAACAAAGAAAAAAAAAGTACACTTGTAATTTTTTAAAACTCTTTCCTTACACGCGACTTTGGGACCAAATTGATCGCCAATTAGGTAATATGACCTTCAATATCTTCTTTTACTACTGACTCTTAATGTATAATATATTCTCAATATTATTACAATGCTAGTAAAAAATCATTTTGTACCACTTCTTCTTTTGTTATTAGAAAATGTGGTGAAAAACAAACCGCTAAAATTGAAACAACAAATCTAATTATAAAATCATTTTGCACCAAAGTTGGTTAGCTTTCTTTTAAACAGACAATAACACATGCAAACATATAAACTATAAGTGAATAAAGCTGAAATGAAAAGAAAGAAAAATAAGTCTTGTGAGAATCTTATACTTTAGGTGTTATAAACTGAATTGATTGAGATAAAATTATATTTCTAGTTTTCTTTTGTATCCATTGAGGATGAATACAAGTCTATGTCATTACGCATGTGTACTACGTATTTGATAAATACATGAATAAGTAACGAATTAGCCTTGCAATAAATTCATCTTTCTACTATACAGTGGAACCCCGTTAATTCAAACTTACATCTCCATTTTAAGTGTGAAAATAAAGGGAAATTGAAAGTTATCGGGATAAATGGGCTCTATGTTAAGATGAGGGAATTTTGAGAAGGGTTTATTTAATACGTACGTAAGTTTAAATCTTGTTCAACACTCAAAATGGGTTTTTATTATCACATGCTTTAAATTAGCATTATATAACTAATATCTCCCTCTCCCCCCTCTTTTTTCTTACTATTGTTGCTCAATAATTGCCTCTGATGCATCATACATCCATCGTGGTATATGTATACTACGACTTTTCAAATTTAATCATAATAACGTAACTGTAAATCGACTAACAAGCAAAGCTTTTTATAAATATACATTATTTTTTTATATAATAATAATTACAAATCAGATAAACTATACGCATTATAAAGAAGATACTCAAATGCAGAGATGCTTATTTATGTATTATTTTGAACATATTCTAATGGTGTTTTTTTTTCTTGTTTTCAAAGTGTGTTTTCAACCGTTTACGTAAATCAACACCATAAAAAAAGGTTTGGCCTCTTTTGGCTTCTTTTGGCCGTACTATTCACTTGCGGCCAAATGCGGCCAAAAGAGGCCAAACCTTAAAATTTTTTTTATGGTGAAGTGCTAGGATCTATGTATATATTTAGTACCTTTCTTATCACCTAATTAAATTTCCTCTTCAACAAAAGTCCAATTACCTTTACTTGATATAATGATGCAATTACTGTATTCAAAAGGGTGATTTCATGATAATGATATTGCAAGTTGAATTTTTGCATTTCTATTCGATACGTCGAGCATTGGTAACCTTTTTAAATATCAACATTGATAAATACCACATGAAAATCTATTCACGGTTTGTTTGATTAATATATTCTTACCTGATACTATCATTCCTAAAACTACTGGATCTTCCACCTGTTCGTTTATTAATTCCAGCAACATTCTTCTCATCATATAACCCAATTTGATCAAATCACTTCCTTCATGGTGACCAGGTTTCTTTACTTCAACGACAAAGATATCAAAGTGTTTTCTTGATTCAGTGAAATAAGCTGTGAAATCTGGTTGAAGACTTCCTTTTTTTTCCTTTACAATAATTTAATGACGCGTTGGCCCTAAACAAAAGTTAAGTCAATACGTATACAATAATCACAAACCCGAGAAATCATCTATCACGTATAATACATGAATAAGGCATACCAATTGCATTGAAATTGGTTATTGCATCCAAATAACCAATTCAAGGGAGAGTGCAAATTATTGTGCACCAACGTACAGTAGACCCCCCCCAGCTTTTTCAATAGGTATTTCGCAGTTTTGATCTTGATAGGAAATATTCTTTGCAATTTGCGATTTGCAAGAACCCCGGGAGGGGGTCTACTGTATCTTCTTTGTACTTCATGTTCGGTGGAACACATGTTGTAAATATATAACCCTTCAAGCATCGAGGAATAATCAAGAGCAAACGGCTCTTGATTATTCCAGGGCAATCGATTGGTGAGACAAAATAGTCCTGGTTACATCCCATTCATTGCTGTCCTCATCTTGCTTCAACTAAATATCAATAGATTTTGTGTTTAATATCTTATAAGCACTAAAGCTTGTTTCGATAATAATCAATCAAACCAATTTACCTTCAAAATGTTTTTTGCCCATGGTATAGTATAATTAGGTAAATCAATAAGACCGAGGTTCCTTTCAAATTTCAATTCAATATCTTCATTTGTGAATGGAGTAACAGAATAATCGATTGAGATGCGATAAACGCAATTCAAAGTGCTGAATAAGAAAAAAAAACCATCATTAGTTAAAATCCCCACTCCGTTCGATATGTATTATGTACTTACAAGGTACGAAAAGAAGTAATTGATTTATGGCCTTTTTTATTTTCTTTTAAAGAACGTAATCGATAGTCTAGAAGTTTTGTGGTCAAATCCACTTCGACTCCTTCTTTGTTTTTTACTATCCACTATCACAGAGAAAAAAGAATATCAATCGGTTAATATGGTTCACATTACATTATATTATTATACTGAACTGGAACATACGTACACGATACAGTAAAGCCCCACTTTTTGCACACCTTTTGGTCGAAATCCCACTTTGACTTTACTATGTTTTTCCACCCCATTTTTTTGCACACCCCTGGTTTTTGCACTACTTCCGAGTTAACTCCCACCTGTGCAAAAAAACAGGGTTCAATTGTAATCATTATTTTTGATTGCTGGTAAAGCTTCGGGATATTCAGGTACGTATACATCCTTTGTTTTACGTCGTACAGCAGAGCTCTTGTTTTTTTCCAAGATGGTGATCCCTTCAATTTGGCGAAAGTGAATATTTTGAAGTTTTAATCTTGATAGATGATAGTTCCAGTCTATATACCATGCGAGTATCTACTTTTTTTTTTATCGATGCATTAAATACATGATAAATTTCCCCCCGATATATGGAAATTGATAAATATTCTTTGCAATTGACTATTTGCAAAACAAAACACGGGGATTTTCAATTTGGCGGGAGTGCAAAAATCCTGGGGGTGAAAGTTATCCTACATGTTAACATCAACAGGTTGAAATGAGTCGTCGTGGAGTACAGAGATTGTACTTCTTCATAAATTCCATCTCCATCATCTTCTTTATTGCTATCCAAAGTCGGATCAATCATAATTGATGCTTGGATATTTCTGTTTTTTTTCCCCGAACGTTGTGGAGACTGATGCTGGCGATAATTGTGGTGATCGTGAAACATGAGTATCCATTTTTTATAAAATTGAATTTTGCTGCATAAAAATACATATATGGAAGGTGCTGGAATTTTTGGGTAATTTTTTTTAGCTAAAACTAATAATAAAGGATTCATATTACTATTGTTTAAAGGTGTATACTTTTTATTTAGTATTAAAAAAGAGTCCAAATAACATACCTTCTTTTTCCTTTTCTTTATTACTATAAAAGAAAAGAAACAACTTTGAAAAAAGAGAAATTAGTTGTTTCTTTTTATATATGGGGTTTTTTCTGCGCAAAATTCAAACTTTTTGCCTGTTGAGATGAAGGAGGCTCGGGTGTTATTCGTTTATGCTGCGAAAATTTCCTTGTCCCTGAACTGTGTTGTTATTAATATGTACTGTAGGCACTGTTGTTCTCGAGGACGATGGTGGTGGAACATAAGAATTTGTTTGATTATTATGATTCTAAATTGTTTATAAATTAATATGTTCACATATGAAAAGGATCGTTTGAAAATGCGATTGAATTTATGAGAACTTACCTTCACTTGTTCAAGGAGTAGTGTAGCTTTTTCAACGATTGATTTTATTTTGCTTTTCTTAATGATGTTTGTCAATTGTTTGAACAAAAGCCCGTTCTTATCTATAGTAGATTCATCTTCCAACGATTCCAATGCACTCGTTAAAGACCATCTGAAGCAGGAGTCACACGAAAGTATTTATCCATTGCGACAGAAAGAAAGGGTGAAGAAAAGGGAAGTGAAATTGCTAAAAGAGAAGCGTTTGAAGACAGACTAGCTTGGTTATAATCAGCCTGGATTTTTCTTGGTGTACTTGTAGCCTATGCTTGTCAACAGCAGTTTGATTTGGCTGAAAAGGAGTATAGACAAGTGTGTGCGTGTTTTTTTTCGCGGGGCAAAGAAAGACGTGTTTAAAGCGAAAAATAATAATAATAATGGGGATCAGACGATTCCTGCCAATCCAGCAGAATGATCATTATTTTTAAAGCAGCTGACAAGCATGTTGTATGCCAAACCTGATGCTGTGTTCAACAGAGACGTTAAATAAAACAAACAATTCTCATCGTGCTACTATATAGTAATATATTTATAAAAAAAGAACAATAGATAAATAATAGGTCTTTTATATACAATTTCATATACAGCAGAGTGAATATATTTCTACCTTTTATATTGACAAGATTAACTTGTAAATCCTATTTTTTTTTTCAAGTTTTTACGTTTGGTTTCTTTTCTACACATATATTAGGGGTATTCAATTATAAAATGGAAAAGTTGAAATATATGCCTCATTTTCTTCATTTGAATAGAAGAAATGAGACTGTGTATTCCATTGTTGTATATTTATATAACTAAGACTGCATACTTTCAAAATGTTACACAATTTTTTCAAGTTGGCTTATAATGAGAATTACTTTGAATCACTACCTTTTTTTGATTAAAAGGTTTCGTTAGTTTATTTTGATTTTTTACAAGTCTTCATATTTTAAATTATGTATTTATCAATTGGGTGGGGTTTTCTACTATTCAACTTTCTTGTATTTACTCACAGCATCAGATTTTATTTAATCCTTTGATAAGATATTCAAAAAGAATGAGAATATTTATATATATCACTTAAAAACCTGCTAATGCCTTCCAACTGTTTCACACAAGATAAAAAAAATCTATTTTCATATTTTTTCAGTAAATGTTGTTTTATTTTAGAAAAAGTTACTAATACAACTAAAAAAGATTAACGCAATAAAAAAAATTAAACAAGATGGTATGTACATATTTATAATATAATTAGAAGGAATCTATATGCGAATGTGTTTTGGTGGGAAAACAAAAGGGGGGGGAAGTCAAAAAAAAAAGTATAATTGGGAGAGGGAGAGGGAGAAGGAAAAAAGGAATAATTAAAATATACAGAGTTTTTTTTTTAAAAAAAATTCCTTAAGCAGTACCAGGCTTTTCAATACCAGGAACATAAGTACCACTGTATTGTTGTTCAATACGTTGTAAGATTTCATTATCGGTCTTTGCAGATCCACCACCAAATAATTCATCCATATCTTCCAAACTACGACCTTTGGTTTCAGGAACAAAGAAAATGACAAAGATGACAGATAAGAAACAGAAGCATGCAAAGAAGACATAGGTACCATAACCAATCGAACTCAACATAATAGGCGTAATTTGAGCAATAATGAAATTACACATCCAGTTACTTGAAGTAGTGATAGACATACCCTTGGCACGGGCACGTAAGGGGAAAATTTCAGCTGGAATGACCCAACCGATGGGACCCCATGCATAAGCAAAGTTGGCAATGAAGACATAGGTCATGGCAACACAAGCCCAACCTTTACCTTCATTTCCTACCCAATTATCTTGGTAAAGAGCAGAGATAATAGAAATAATAACCATACATAAAGTCATGAAACAACCGGCAACAATCAAAGTAATCTTACGACCCATGACATCAAGGAACATGACAGTAGGCCAAGTAGCAATAAAGTTAATAATACCAACGACACCAGTAGCCAAAAGAGAAATGGTTTGACCACTTAAACCAAGCGATTGGAAAATCTTGGGGGCATAGTAGATCAAAGAATTGGTACCACAGAATTGTTGGAAGAACATGAGAACACAACCGATAGCAAGACGACGGAACATACCAGGACGGAACAAATCGCGATAACCCATTAAGCCAATCATCATATCATTCTTTACACCACCACCTTGGTATTGAGGGTATTGATGACGTTCGAGTTCATTATCAAATTCAACGGAAATCTTAATTTCACGCCATTCTTCTTGAATAACAGGATGATCAATAGGGCGACGACGAAGTTTGGAAAGAACCTTCAATGCTTCTTCTTCACGACCATTACTCATCAACCAGCGAGGAGAAAAGGGGAAAAAGAGAATACCAATACCGAGCAAAATACCCAAAATAATTTGCAAGCAAAGAGGAATACGCCATTGAGCTTCACTGTCGATATATTGACAACCAAAATTAATCCAAAAAGCAATCAAAATACCAAGCGTAATAGCAAGTTGTTGAAGAGAAACAAGAGAACCACGGACTTCAGGAGGAGCAATTTCGGATTGATACATAGGGACCACGGTACTGAGGGAACCTACAGACATACCACAAATGAAACGACCGGCCATAAGATAAGAAACATTTTGAGCACCTCCTTGGAAAGCTGAACCAATAAGGAAAACAATACAAGCAATAACAATGGTATATTTGCGAGAGAAACGATCTGCGGGGTAAGCGGAAAGCCAGGAACCAGCCCAGGCACCTAATTCAAGAATAGCAACAACAAAACCATTTTCTGTCGATGACATTGGGAAACGTTGAACAAATGTTTCCATTTCTTGTACACCAGAAATAACACCTTGATCATCTAATAAATTTCAAATAATTAAGATGCATGAGTTTACATATTTATTTATTTATTTTTTCCAATTGAGTATTATTGTATATATGGAAAAAAATACGTACAACCAAAGGTGATACCACCAATTGATGCAAAGAGTGCGGTGGCAAAGACGAAAGGATTATCAATAAAACCTCTCAAAGCATTTGTAGTTTTTTTAGGACCGTGATCATGAACGATAGCGTCGTCAGCGTACTCTTGTTTAATACTGTCTGACATATTTATTTGTAATTATGTATTAAAAAATGTGTGTATATATATATATTTGTATTATCAAAATTAAAAATAAAATCCAAGTTCAAAATAAATAAATAAAAAATTAGGATAAATATTAAAATAAAAGAGTATTTGACAAGAAGTAAAGAAAAGAAAAAAAAAAGACGTAAAGGTTTATTTTGTTGGCTTTTTTATATTTCAGGGTCGTCAAGAAATGGTTGGCTAGGAAACGTTTTTGTCATGTTATGAGACTCTATTTGTTTCCCTTTAAACTTGGTCCCCGATAATGAAACCAATCACCGCCAGATCCAGCCAGGTCCCGTTTCAGTGTTAATTCTTCCGTGCCTTCCTTTTTTTTTTTTTTGAACGAATCATGATACATTTTATAATAAAGTAAATTATTATCAAACAAATTTGAAAATTATAAGGTAGTAAAAAAAACAAAAAAGTAATAATAGTTTATTTTCAAGGTATGTAGATATAAATATATTTATATTATCTGATCTATCATGAATTAGGAGAATGAATTCTATTGCTCCCCACAGACTAAAAAACAATAGAGATTAATCCTGGGGTATAATAACTTCATAAGGTCCAAAGGTATCAATTTTTTCCCCACATTACCCCGTACCATCCCAACCAATTAGTTCAATTTACTTTTTTGTGTAACTTGCCACTGAAATGTGGAAGATATATGACGGAGTTGATAATTGATACAAAACCCTGCTTGGGGGGGGAGGAAGACTCCATTGGATTAAACTCAACCAACACCCTTTTTTATTTTTATTTTTGAATCGATACAAGTTTTTCAAAATGCTATGAAACGTAAAAAAAAAAAGTTCAAAAAAAATTACTTCATACTTCAAAAATTGAACACTCAATCACAATGAAAAATAAATGTTTTAAGATTGTGTGTAAATATTTTTTTTTTCTATATTCTATATTCTGTATTCTGTATTCTGTAATCTCTTTTTTTTTTTTGTGTTCAAAACTTCTTTTAAGATCGGGAAGAGTGACCCAGCCTATCAAAACATACATTTATCTGACGTAAAAAAGGTTGTACAGACCCACATTGGGTTTCTTTATTGGGGAGGGCTTAAAACAAAGGTTTGGATTATTTTTATTTAGTAACAACTTTAAAAAAAAGTGAAATATCATTTTATTTAAATTCTTTCAATATAAATTGATAAACCTTTTTGTAATAAAAAAAAACAAATAGAAATCTTTATTATATTGATTCTTATACACATGTAATATATTACCTTTTTTTCTTGGTTGCCATCTTTTTTTTTGCCTTCCGCTTTTTTCTCCTTTAAACTTTCAACTTCCAAACATGAAAAGTTAGGTAATCATCGGAGCTTCGGTTTTAAAAAGAGTCTGAGTTTTTACCCTAACCATCCCGAATTCCATCACATCACATACAAAACTGGTTTAAAAAAAACTGAAAAAAATATGCGGGTGCCCAGTCTAAAAAAAACTGATAGAGAACCAAAAAAAAAAAAAAAAAAAGGTGGAGAAGAAATAATGAAAGAAGTGGGGTAAAAAAAAAATCTTGTTGAACACTTATCAGCTGATTTAATCTTTACATCATTTAGTAACTATGGAAACGACAAAGCTATTTTTTTTTTTTGGTTTCTATGGTTTTAAAGGGTGAACTGACCCTGACAACGGGAAAATTCAGTAAATATGGCGGAAAACCCATATAAGTGTTTCAATTCAAAAATTCTATAAACTTCTTTTACCCAACCGAAAAAAATAATATTCATTCGTTATTGTTATATCCCCAAAAAAAAAAAATTGTTTTCATTTTTATGAATAGTTCTTTAATAAGTGAATGGGAGAGTTTCTCCCGTTACTTCAATTTATCCGGGAAAAAAAACAATGTAAACGAACCATATGATAAAAAAATAAAAGGTACAACATTAAAAACACATGTTTCATTGCTTCACACACTAAAAAAAACATTTTTCATAATATTAAAAATAAAATGCTTACATTAACATCTTCATCTAAATTATTCCAAATCAAAGTCTTATCCCTCTTCCTTCCCTAATTTATCCGATGCACTTTGTTTTCATTTTTTTTTTGAAGATAAAAATTGTTGAGGTTTTTTTCTTTCCTTTCCCAATCTATTTTTTTTATAAGCAATTAATAATAAGTTAGTTAAGTCATTATGCTAAACCTAATTTGAATTACTAAATTAAGAAAAGCTGTCATTTTTTTTTGTTTACCTTCTCGAAAAACCAAACGTCATATCAGTTTTGAAATCAAATGGGGGACCCTACACGCTTCCCAAAACAAGAAAATAATCCGATCCTCTGTGTTGATTTTAATTTTATTTGTTTCAGAAAATCAATTGGTGGAAAGTTATATTTTTTTTTGGAAGAGAGACTGGGTATATATGGAGTCAAGTTTGATCATGGTCTTGTACAAAAAATAAAAAAAATGGGATCGGATCAACAGCAAAAATACTTAAAAACATTTATGTTATGGTTGCATGTATCATTATTACATAATTGTACCTATTATAAAAAAAATGATTGGTTGGTTGGGAACTACGTGAGTAAATAAATATTTTCTATAATAAAAATAAAAAACCTTATTTATTTTTTATCAAGTAGAAATACAGAAGTATTATGTAATGAGGTGACAGGAGTAACTAAAAAATTCTTTTGCTTATATAATTTATAATTAAGAAAAAACATAGATGAGAATTATTGAAATTAAAATATTATTATTATTATTATTACTATTATTATTATATTTTATCTACAAACGCAAAAAAAAACGTATATGTATTAATGAGTTAATTCCCAATATTCAGATGGTTCTCCAGCAACTTCTTGGAATGATCTTCGAATTTGAGGATTTGATTGAACACCGTGAGCAATACGTTTCCATTCCTCTACTGAACCAGGTTTATTTACATCAGTTAAACTAACACGTAATTTCGAAACAGGTAAACCACGATCAATATGATTTGGATCTGAAAGATGTTTTTCAAACTAAAAATAATAATAATGCATTCATTAATTTACTATTAAAAATTCAAATGATAGATTGTTATATTACCTGTTCTTTGAGTTGTGTAATTACTTGAGATACTTTAGCATCTGTTTCTTTACGAACTTTAGTATGCCACATGTGATTATACCAACCAAATGAAAGTATTGGAATACCAGCCAAAATACCTATATATATAAGTTAATAATATTGTTCAATTCAATGTAATTTAAGATAAAACTTGCCTACAAGTACTTGTTTCATTCGAGGAGATGCTTTAGCAATAAACATACGAATTGTACAATAAGTAGAAAAACTTGCTCTTTCAGTACCAAAGTAAGATTCACCATCACTAAAAAAAAAGAATTTAATAAGTAAAAGTTTTCTCATACATATTTTAAAAGGAAAAAAAAGAACTTACATTTCCCAATAATGGATTTTTGGATCCGTTGCTAATGAAACAAATGCACTGTCTAATACTTGATCTAATTTTTCTTTGGTCCATTTTGACTATAGGATATAATTATTTATTATTAGAATTCCAAAAATCCCCTTTCTATCTTTTATCTTTATCTTTTTTTTTTTTTTACCTGTGTACGATAACGTTCTTCTACAACATGTCTAACATCACTTGCTTTTGTATGAACCATTGCTAATCCTTCATCCGTTCCAAATCGAAGTACATAATCACATACATGTTGACCTTGTCGATAAGCAAGAGCATTTTTAATACGTTTTTCAGCACGATAAACAGCTCTACCAATAGCCGAATCTTGAATACATTCATCTGCAACAGGTAATATACCAAATGGGTTATATAATGCATGTCTACGTTTATATAATCCGAGACAATGTAAATCACCATGCATACAGTTTCCATGATCTGGACATGGAATACATGAGGATGATAATGATAAGAATTTTTCGATGGGTGATTTTGATAATGTCGTTTCTGTTCATATAAAGTCAAAAAAAAATTCAAGTCAAAACATATTTACTCCCCTCCTTAGTAATATATAATCTTTTACCTTTTTCTATAACATTATCTGAATTACAATAACCATTCTTATTACGTGCGGTTATAATCATTAAAGTACTACCCAATGCCATTAAAACAATCATTATATAAATTATTTTTAATAAAGGTTGTAACATTTCCCAATAACTTTGAACAACATCCAATGCTCTTTCTGTTGAACTTTTGTTTGCAGATTCAGTATCTAAATTGAACAAAGATTTTAGTAGATGAAATTCACATAATATAATATAAATATATAATTTATTTACCTTGTAATAACCATGCAATTTCACTTTTATCAACAGGTTCATCTGCATCATCGATATATTCTTCTTCACTATATTCTAAGTCTTCATCCGTTTCAATATATTCTTCATCTTCATCTTCTTGATAGTTTACTGTAACATTAGGTTTTCTCTTTTGTATAGTAGTTTCCATTGTTGTATCTTTTGTTACAAATGTAGTTGACTAAATAAATAGACAATAGAAACTTATTAATATATAATAAAACTAAAAACTAAAAATTAAAACAAAAAACTTACTCTTTTTTTCGAATGGGGTGTTGTTAATGGAGGAGGACTCATTTTTTCTGTATCCTACAATACAATAAAACAAAACAAAACTTTTCTTTTAGGGATTATGCAAAACAAGAATAAACCCATTTATTTATTTATTTTTTTATTACCATAATTTTTAAAGGATTACCAAGTCCTCTTTTTTCATTATATGCTTTAATAATCTCTTCTTTTTTTGATAAAACATGTTCTTGAAATAATTCAACTAAATCAGCTCGTTTCATGGAAGAATCCAATTTTATATTATATTGTTGTAAAATGGTTTTAAGTTGATAACGTTTTAACGATCGGGGTGGAAAATCATCGTCTAAATATATACAAATTTAAAAATAAAAAATGATGTTTAAAATTAGATACATGAAATGCTGTTTTTTTTTCTTTGTTCTTTACCAAGGTAATAAAGTGCGTCTGGTACATCCATTCTTTTATAAAAAGAAAAAAACTATATTTTTTGTGAGAAAAAGAAAACACCACTTCTTTTTAATTATTCGGAGTTTTTTGTTAAGGAAACTTTTTTTTTTCAATGCAGGAAAGTTTTTTTAATAATTTGGGCCTATATATTTGATTAGATAAGAGAAATAATATCCTTTTGCATTAATATTCTATATATCTATTATAATGTATAATAATGTATAATAATGGATATAGGTTATAAAAAGAAGCAGAAACAGAAACACTGTTATATATAACTATAAAACTATCCCAGAAATGTCCCGTATACGAAAAAAAAACTGGGGATCCAACCTTTTGTATTATTAGAGTTGATAATTATATAACAATCAAGACATACAATTCAGTTTATTATTATAAGTTCTACTTTGATGTATTTATGTTATAGATGGACAGATTATTATTTCATATAAGAGAACATTTCACAATCTTTCTTGTTAAACAAAGCTCTGAAACATGTTACAAGAAATAGGATATCACAATCTTATACTCATGTATAACACGATTCGACTGGATTTGACTTTTATTTTTATTTTTATTTGAGCTTATTCCATTTTCGGTATCCCAAAAATTTAACTAACACTCAACCACACAAACCTATTTTTTTTTGACCTTTTCTCTTTTCTCATATAAATACCCTCCATGCTTTTTTGTCCATCGTGTGCTAATCTTCTTTTAATTGAAAACGAAGACGGACAAGATTTCTTTTGTCAAACATGTCCATATACTTATAACATTCAAAAACGGGTAAGAAAAAAAATTTTTTTTCTCTTTACATAATTAAATGAGGAAGAATTCATAATCATGGACGATCTTTAACCAACAACATTGGATCTAACTCTATATATAGCACACCACTCGAAAAGAATTAAAACGAAAAGAAGTCGATGATGTATTAGGTGGTGCTGATGCATGGAAAAATGTTGATTCTACAGAAAGTATATATCTTCTTTTTTTTTTTTGTTTTTGCATAATAATATTTCGTAATGGAGCAAAAAAAAAAAAAAAACATAGATCTTTTCTTCTTTAAAATTGACAACAATTTTTTTTTTTTTAATTTTTTCATAGTACCTTGTCCAAAATGTGAACATGAAAAGGCTTTCTTTATGCAAATTCAAATTCGATCTGCTGATGAACCTTCTTCTATCTTTTACAAGTGTTGTAATGATAAATGTCAACATCAATGGCGTGAAGGTTAAAAAAAAAGAATATTATGTTGTTAAAAAAAAAAAGTATATAAACATACATTGTGTATGTGAGTGCAGATAATTATAATGATAATAATAATAATAAAATGTAATGTAATGTAATTTGGAAAGAAAAAAAAGAGAGGCATAAAAAAAAAAAAAAGAAAAGAGTTCTAAAGATGCTTTGGGAGGTTAAAAAGAGAGAAAATAATTATACAAAATATATATATAAAAAAAAGGGTGAACAAGGAACGGAAGAAAAAGGTATGATATTTTTTTTTATTAAGAAGGAAAAGGGAGGATATATTCTTTTTAATGATTGTTATCTGTGTTGATTACCCTTTCCTAATTTAATACATGGAAGTCGTTGTGGCAGGTACAGCTGCGGCAACAGGTGTAGCATTGGTAGATGGATCCATTCGATTCATTGCATCTCGTAACATGGCTAATTGAATTTCAGAATCTTCTAACTCTCTTGTTGTTTCTTTTAATGCTTCTTCACGTTCACTTAACATGGTTCGAAGTCTTGCAATATCATCCTGACTTTCTGCTAATTGTTGTTTAAATGATGCTACTTCATTACGTGCTTTCAGATTGGCTGCTTCCAATTTGGATATAGTAATGTGAGCTTCACTTATATCGTGAGAAGAGACTTCTCTTGAAAGTGCTTGAGCCAATTGTCGTGTTAATTCGGCAATTTGTATTGCACCTTCTCTTGCTTGACCTTCTGCTTTCACTGCACGATCATGAACACTGGCTAATTCTTCTAATACACGTTGATGAGCTCCTTGGGCTTCTTGAGCTCGTTCGTGAGCTTCCTTGGCTCGTTCTTCGGCAGAAACACGTGAAGTGTGATCATGATGAGCTCGTTCTTGTAATTGTTTTAATAATCGACTGTTGGATTCATGTTCTGATAAAGCAGAGGCTAATCTCTTTTCCAATTCTTGTGTTCGATCCGTTTCATCAAAAGGTTGTCGTTGTTTTAATGCTTGATATTTAGCTTTGAAATAAGCGGCTTCTTGTAATGCAGCTAATCGCATTCGATCCGCTTGCTCTACTTTTTGTGACATGGGTTGAGCTTGGTGAGAAATCGATTGTTTGACTCGACGTAATTCGGTCTTGATAGCAACCAATTGATCAAATAATTTAAACTTTTCTGCATCGGTCACATCCATTAAATGTTCATCTTCTGCTGGATCAAATACTTGACCTTGTTCACTTCGTATTTTCCGTGCAATAGATACTTCTGTTCGCCACCATTGTTCTTTTTTACGCATTTCATTGACAATCATTTCACGTGCTCTCAATTCGCGAACCAGCGCGGCTTTTTCTTCTTGTATACGAACAGATTGAGAATTAGGTGGAGGTGTTATGGGTAAATTATCATTTTGAATGTGTTGTTGTTCTTGCTGTTGTTGGGGTTGTTGAATGTGACCATTGGTTTTAGGTCGATCATCACTTTCATCTCCCATCATAGTATGTCGATATGAATTTCCAAGTTTAACACCTTCACGTGAAGGTCGTGGTGGAGGTGTTATCCCATTCATTGTATTACGTGAATGTTGGTTGGTCACAGTATTATCATTGAGATGCGTTGAAGTACTAGAAGTAGGTGTTGTTGTTGTTATAGGTGGAGGAGGAAGTTGCATGTGTGAAGGAGGTGGAGGAGATGATGCTGCTAATGCAGCTTCAAGACTTTCAGCTGCACTTGTAGTAGATGAAGGAGATACAGGTCCATGTTGTTGATAGTGTCGATTGTTTTCATTCATTGTTGTATCACCATCACTAAATGGCATAGGAGAAGTCGTTCGTGTTCGTCTTCGTGCAGCTTCAGGAACAATTGATGCGTGACGTGGTCTTCCTTGTTCTTGTTGTTTTGGTAATTGAGATTGTTTACCAGGAACAGGTGTAGATGATGATACAACTGGTTCTGGTTCGTCTTCCCGTGGTAAATGATCATTGTATTGTTGTTGTTGTTGTGGTGGTGGTTGTTGATGATATTGTGATTGTTGTTGTTGTTGTTGTTGTTCCTGTTGATTTTGTTGATAAGGAGGGTGTTGATTTGGATAAGGTTGACTTGAATTTGGAGGGGGTGATCGAACAGGTGTACTTTGTGAATTTTGAATATTACCACGTAATGAACTATCCATTTCATTATATGAATTTGAAGAAGGTGAAGGTGTAACAGGGGGTGCTGCTTGTTCTCCTGCAGTTTCAGGTGGGTAACGAATTTTTGCTATATAAAATAATAATAATAACGATACATTGGGAATCCGTTCATATATTTTATGTATTGTGTCAATTTGGTGTAAGAATAAAAAAAAAAAGAGAACCATAACGTACCACTATCAAGAATATAGGCATTTGATACATCATCCAAACGACCGATATTATTAGCACCACCAAGAATAATTATTTTTCCTCGTACATCAGCGATAGAAAGTCCATGACGTGGAGAAGGTGTAGGTCCCATATTTTGAAACACATACCATCGTTGACCTAATGAAACATTTGGGATTAGAAAAAAAAACATTGAGGGGGGGAAAGAGATATTACTTACTTTTAATACGGAAAGCACATAAATCACCTAAATCTTGACCGTCAGGACCAAGACCACCAAAAATATACATGACACCATCTACCATGGCAGATGAAAAATAAGTTCTTGGTACGGGTATAAATCCTACAGCGGGTACTTGCATCCAAATTCTAGCTTTTAAATCAAATGCCCATATATCATTATAAAGATGATCTCCATCTGTTCCTCCAAAACTATTGTATATATATATATATGTATTTTTGCATTTAGTTTTTTTTTTTGTTTTTGTGCAACCATCAATTTATTGTTTTAATTTTCCTAAGAAAAAAAAAACTCACATGTAAAGTTTGTTTTCAAAAATGACAGATGTGTGGCCAGCGCGTGGTGATGGTCCATCTCCATTAGGTGTAATAAATTCCCAATGTGGATTGGATGGGTCTGAAATAAAAAAAAAATAAACAATATCAATTAACCTATTCATCGAAAAAAAAAAAAAAATCCTCCCCCCTCCTTTTTTTTTTTTTGCTAAATTGACAACTTACATGTATTTGTATCAAAACAAGCCATATCACTAAGATATCGACCTGCTCGTTCACCACCCCAAATATACATTGTACCCTCTACCATGACTGCTGTATGTTTTGATCTTTCCACAGGAATATGTCCTTCCATTCGAATTTGTGTCCATTGTCGATTACCTTTATATAATATTTATTAGGAAAAAAAAAACTACAAGTGTTATCCACCCCCCCCCATTTTTTCCAACAATAAGAAAATAAATCATCTCCCCATCTATATGTATATATATATATATATTAAACTTACTACTATTGTAAATATACACGTGTGGATCCCATTTACCGTCAGACAATATAGGTTCACCACCATATACTGAAAAGTTTTGATTTTTTTTTTAAAAAAAAATTCAGTTATTTTGTCAATAATGAATAAAAGATTGTTTATAATAATTAAACTTACATAAAGCAAAATTTCCAATAGATAATAATGTTGCATAGGAACGAGGAGGTGGTATATCACCTACTGAACTAAGTGAATTAACGGATAAATTGTTACCTAGCAATTCGTAACAATCCAAAAAAAAAAATTATTAGTATCCCCCAACACTAATAATATGACCTCTCCCAATCAATTATATAAAAATAGGAAGGGGGAAAGGAGAGTGTTAAAACATATGAAAATAAAAAAAGAACAAGCTTACTATCTAAAAGGAATAATTCTTTTTTCCCAGTATTACGATGAATACCACCAAAAACAATAATTTGATCAGATGGTAAAACAGCGGATGCATGACCCGATCTAGGAAAAACACCATTAGCACCACTTATTTTACGTTGTGACCAAGGGTATATAGACTTGTCATTGTTCTTTGTAAGTTTGGAGAACAACGACATTACTGTACTGGGACGTTTTCGACTAATGATGAAAGTTGTATAATAATGTGTTTTGCCCTTTCTATTATTTGGTTACTGAATATTTTTATTTTTCTTCCAAGAATTCAAGGTTGTACTGGTTTGGTTTGCCGTATATTATTTCCCTCCTCCTTTTTTTTTTTATTATTTTCCTCGTGTAATTTAATTATCGAAATTCTTCTTTGAAAGGTAAAAAAAAAAAAAAAAAGTAAATGGTTAAAAGATGAAAAAAGAAGAAAATAATAATATAATTATTATAAAACTATTACTATACTCCTCGCTCGCTCTCTCTCTTTTTTTTTTGTTCAGGTAACACACAATTGAGTTGTGGAATAAAGGCACGAGTTAAACTTTTTTTTTTTCTGCTACTAATATAAGCGGAGAAGAATAACACAGTGAAATCCTTAAATTAGAGAAATCGCGTGTCTGTGCTGAAATAAGTTTTTATTGTTGTGAATTTTATATATAAAAAGAGTTGTTGTGTGTGCACCGACCTTTTTATTGTTTTTTTTTACCCTTGAAACATATATATATACCTCTCCTTAATGAATAACTATTATTATTGTTACTCTTGTTATAACACTTTTAAATTGTTTATTTGTTTCCATGTTTACGTAAAAAAAAAAAAAAAAGGGAATTAGGAAAAATTATATTACTTTCTTATTCAAGTATATTCTTTATAAGAATTGTATCACATTCAAAATGCACACGTTATGATCTTCCCTCTTCTTCTTTTAATTTTTGGATGAAACCATAAAACATTACAGCCGAACCCTATTTATAACTAAAAAAAAAACATTTTCTTTTTAATAATGTTCTTGTGTACACGTATGTATAACACACAAAATTAAAAGAGGACCGTGCAACATATTTTCTTTTCACACTTTTGTGTTAACTACATAGAATCATAATCGTATCATTATTCTTATTATTCTTATTGAATGAAAAAGAATTGATATATCATTACACTTACCCTCTTTTTTTTTCTCCCCTATATCAATTCAGGTAAATAAACATACACAATAATAACTCTTCCCTTCAACAACCAAGCCTCTTTTTCTCCTTAGTTATTTTTCTTGTATATAAAGTAGTTGTCATGTTATCTCTCCCTTTTTATTTTTTATAAAGTCATATACGTATAGCCTGGCTCATCTCATTATTTATGATATATATTGTTTTTACGCGTTACTATTAAGAGCATACAATTTGTGTTGTCAATTCTTGTTATGTTTGTTATCAATAGTTATATATACTTTGATAATTATTCAATATAAAAAAAAACAACAACAACAACAACAAATAATTTTTTCTTTCTCTCTCCCTCTTTCTTCAACAACTTATTCTTAGGTGTGGGGAGGGGGTTATTAGTTGTTTTATTGATCAAATGTAAAAGGGATTGTATATAGGTCAGCAAAAAATTATGTTTTGGAAGTGTGTAATACTCCCCCGACAAAGTATTTCAACTTGTCAAACAGAGTGCTTTAATTCTTTTAGCCTGTCATTTTTTGATGTATTTTGATCACCTGATTTTTTGATTACGACAAGAAGACTTTTTGTGGATAGAAGTGGTTATTTCCTCCACTTGCCACATAGATCACTTGTACCAATGTATGTGTTTCCAATTGAGGATGTAATCTTTCTTTTAACTATCTCATTATGTCCGTGCACTTTATAAGTATTAAAATCAATAGCTTTTAAAAATCACACTGTGATCATATCCCCATTATTCTTATACTATTATAGGAACTTTTTTTATTTTTGTTGTTCTCGGTAGCCTATATGATTCACACCTGACAGGGCCCTTTAGATAACCCGGCGGAGTTTTTTCTTTTTTCCAAGTTTTGCAGTTTTTAAGACACGTATTATTACAAGTTACCACAAAAACTCTCTTTTTTTTTTGCTTTTTATACTAAAAAAAACCATAATGGTAAAGAAAGAAAAATAGCATTTAAAAAAGAAGATAAAAGAATTTATTAAATGTTTTATTAAAAAAAAAAAAAAAACTCGCCTTTTTTTTTTTTATCTATAGTCACAAACAGCAACACAAACGGTAGAAACACATCATGAAGATATGATTGTAAGCTTTCCCTCCAACCCCCCCTCCAACCCCCCTTTTTTAATTAGCTAAGAGCACTTGTGAAAAAGAAAAAGACATATATGTATATTAGTCCAATTAAGGGGAAGGAAGGAAAGAATAATATACAAACACACAATTAAAACAAAAAAGGGCCCCATTTGTTTCTAACTCCTTGATGATGTATATACGTATAGCACGATGCTCAACTTGATTATTATTCGCGTCGATTGGCAACAGCTTCATCAGATCAAACAATTAAAATTTTCGATGTCGATGGTGATTCAAAACGTCTTGTTGAAACTTTAACAGGGTAAAGAACTTTATTGGTGGTGTTATATATATATACACGCTATTCGAGATGGGCATGTTATATAAATATAGATTATATTATTTGGGGAGGCGGGAAAGGATTTTTAAATGAAAAAAAAAAAAAAGAAATGGTGGTTTTAATTATTTTTATTTATTTTTTAGACATGATGCTCCAGTATGGCAAGTAGCATGGGCTCATCCCAAGTTTGGTTCCATTTTGGCCTCATGTTCATATGATGGACGAGTTTTTATTTGGAAAGAACAAAATAATACATGGACACGTATTAAGGAACATAATGTACACTCAGCTTCAGGTAAAAAAAAAATATAAAAATGGGCTTTTGAAAAGAGAGAGAGTGTATACTTTATTATGTATATGATGGAAAAATTGATTATTATTATTATTATTATCACTTAGTCAATTCGGTTGCTTGGGCACCGCATGAATTGGGCGCTATTTTAGCATGTGCTTCTTCCGATGGCAAGATCTCAGTTCTCGAATATCGCGGTAAGAATTCATATTTTATTTTGGATAAACGTCATAAAGTGGAGGAGGGGGGGGATCAACCAGAGATTAGAGTTGAGGAAATGATAACTAAAATATTAAGAAATTTATAGAGGATGGTTCTTGGGAAAACTATGTAATGGATGCTCATGGTATTGGTTGTAATGCTGTTACTTGGGCTCCAGCTGCTATGCCAGGTTCATTAGTTCAAACAAATGGTGGTGCACCACCTAATGTGACAACTGTCAAAAAGATTGTTTCTGCAGGCTGTGATAATTTAATCAAGATTTGGACATGGCGGTAAGGAAGAGTAAAGGGAGAAGGAAATCTATTATACAATACAAGTAAAAAAAAAAATGAGAAAGAGAAAGAAAGAGTAATTGATAAAAAAAAAATTGAATTTTAGTGAGGAATCAAAGTCTTGGAAAGAAGAAGAAACATTAGATGGTCACTCGGATTGGGTACGTGATGTTGCCTGGGCACCCAATGTTGGTTTACCTAAAAGTTATTTAGCAAGTTGTTCTCAGGTACATAAGATATAGATTTGATCTTTGAAAAAAAAAAAAAAGTCCGATCGTTTCTAGTAAAAAGGCTAAAATATTTTAAATGGACACTAAATTTCTGTAATAATTTATTATTATTTATTATTATATAGGATAAGTCTGTGTTAATCTGGACGCAAGATACCCCTAATGCCAAATGGACTAAAAAGACAGTTCGTCAAAAATTCCCTGATGTGGTGTGGCGAGTAAGCTGGTCATTATCTGGAAATGTATTGGCCGTATCTTGTGGTGATAATAAAGTCACTTTGTGGAAAGAAAATGCCAAGGGTGATTGGGAATGTATTCGAGAATTAGAAGAAAATGCTTAACTTTTCTTTTCTCTTTCACTTATCAAAATAAAACAACAATCTTCTTCTCTCTCCCCCCCTTCCACAATCTTTCCACTATAATAAATATATATTATAATACTAAAAAAACACAATTTCGTTGCCAAGAAAGTTAATTATGTTTAGTTGCTATGGGGAAATTCGAGCTTTAAAAAAAACGTGGGATTTAAGATAGCTTAATAAAAAAATATCCCAATTTTTTCTTAAAAAAAAAAAAAAAGTCATAAATGAAATTAAATCCCATTAATGGTTTAGTTCCAAGTGAAAAAAAAAAAACTCAACCTATCGATATCTTTTAAATGGACCATCCATTCAGGTCGATCCACATAAATAATAATTATAATAAATCATATA
Organism: Circinella umbellata; assembly: GCA_025093555.1. Taxonomy (NCBI): domain Eukaryota; kingdom Fungi; phylum Mucoromycota; class Mucoromycetes; order Mucorales; family Lichtheimiaceae; genus Circinella; species Circinella umbellata. The sequence continues at coordinate 105,923 of JAIWNF010000072.1, forward strand.
ATACTTTTACATAAATTTTTCTCTTTTTGAGAGGATGAGGGGGGGGGAAAGCAGAGAAGAGAACTCTATTACTAGTCTACTCATCCCCCAAATCACTGCTTTCTCCTTTCCCCCCCTTTTTTTTTTTCAAGAAAATAAAATAAATAAGATTACACGCCATTTTGATAAACAGACCTTCTCTTCCCCCCCTTTTTTTTTTACTCCCCAAGAAATAGCCTAACAAGTTCTGTCTTAAAAATTATAGGAGCCCCACATGGTCGGTTTCATCCTCTTAATATTTGATTCAAAAAAAGATAAAATTCTATAAGATTCTTTTTATTAAATAAAAGAAAAGAAAAAAATGGATAAAATAATAACTTATGAACTCATTATTTTATCTGGGTTTCAGATGATTTAAACAAAATATTTTATATGAGACTAGTATAAAACAGTGGTAGTTTAAGTTTGCGGGGGATAAAGGGAAGCCCTCTCTCTTATTATATATAATAACCATATCATCAACTCATCACAGACGCCTATCACAGACGTCAGAGGATCTTCGCATTTTTTTTTAAAAGACCGGTATTTTTTCATTTTCTGTACAACAGAAACCTCTCTTTTTTGTTTTGTCCTACAACTTAAAATAACTCAGCGACGATCTCTTTCCAAGTTTTTTTAGTTTCTTTTTTTGGTTTTAGTCTAATTTTTCTTTTTTTATTGACTTGTTGCTTGTTCATTCCGTTTTTTTTTTCTTCCTTTTTCTTTTTTTCTTTTTATTAACTTTTTTCTTCTTCTTCTCATATATAATCTATTATACGCGCTCTCTTTTTTCTCTCGCTTTATTAACAACATTTATATGATGAGAGCACAAAATAATCATGATATACATTTTCGTTATAAACTCGTTAAATATCTTACTTTTATAAGTTTGATAGCTGTTATTACTATGGCTTTGAGTTCTTTTCTTTACCCTGGTAAGTTCATATCATTCTTCTCTTTCCCCTGGATCCTTTACATGAAACATTTATTCATTCATTTATATTCAGGACGGTTAAGATGGACAGATAACAGTGAAAACATTCCGCAGGCGGATGATCTTTCAGAAAAATACAACAAAAATAATAATAATAACAACACCTACAACAATAATAAATCATGTCATTTTAAAGTCGAAACACTTATTCCTACTAGTCCAGATGGATCTTATACACCACCACCCCCTGATGAAACATTATTACGTGCTATTGATCTTGCATCTCCGAGTGATTATAATAACTACTGTTCAAGTTGGGACGAAATCAAGGGATTTGAAGATAAAAATGACGAGTTGGAAGAATGTGGTCTTTGGCAAGAACAATATATGTCTTTACATGAACAACGTTTAGAACAACTTCAACGATTGAAAGCAGGTGATTTTGAAAGTTTTGGTCATGAGGGAAAACCTAAATATGTTTCTTATTTATGTGAAACCGATAATCAACGTCGTGGTAGTCATGGTTGTGGTGGTTTAGCTGATCGAATGAATGGTAAATACTATTTTTGTTTTTATTTTGAATGTTGAATTGAATAATAATAATAATAATAATATTGTCATTTAATTTAGGCATGGTATCTACTTTCTTTTATGGTTTATTGACTGATCGTGCCTATTTGGCTCATTGGGAAGATCCATTACCTTTGGAAACTTTATTTGAAAAACCAACTATCGATTGGTCTTTTGATCCAAAAGAAATGCGTCAACTATTTAAGACAGATAATAATAACTATCTCAGTTATGAATCAGTCAATACTTTAAATCAAAAATGGGGAACTATTGGTCGTTCCGTATTTCCTGATGGCGCTGATCAAGATTTTAACAAACTTTTCAAATCTTCAGTAAGTATAATCATGGTTAGAAAAGATTATGGCGCGGGAGGGAGGCGTAAGAGTTATTTTGGATCAAGTCTCTTTTTTTTCTCCCCACCTTTTTTTTTTTTTTTCAACAGACCTTTTAAAAGTAATCATTTCTATATTTAAATTTATTCCTCAAACTGACCGTACTTTTTTTCTTTTTGTGTGATTAGTATGTGGAGTGGCATTCAAATCGCGCTTTTGTCATTCGTACGTTCCGAGAATCGAGTAGATACCCCGAAAAACTTAATGAACTTGGTTTGAATAAGGAAAATGCATTTAGATGTATTATGGATTATTTGTTCCGTCCTACTACCGGTGCTCGTCAATTTATTAATGCGTATAAAAATATGTTTCAAATGGAGAGTGTTTTGAGTATTGGTCTTCAGGTAAGAAATGAATGAATAAAAGAGAATGGGAAATACAATGAGGAGGGGGGAGACGCTTACCCTCATTGAGGATCAATGAGAGGGGAAAAGATGATTTTCTTTTAATAGAACTATAATAAAGTTGTTGTAAATAAAAAATACTCACATGTCATCATGGATAACTTATTATAGATTCGTACAGGTGATAGTGGTATTGTGGACCCAGGAAAAGATAAAAACACATTAGAAATGTGGGACTATTTCATGATTTGTGCCAACCAACTTCGTGAAGCTAAACGTGAATCTTATCATAAACAAGTTGTCTATTTCTTAATTACTGACTCTGCTCATTTACGTGACGAATTTACATCATTAAATCATGACAAATCAAAACGTCGACGTTACTTGGGTGATAATTCAGATGATGTTACCATGGTTGTCACTGGATTACCTATTGAACATGTAGAATCAAAAACCATCAAACCAAAATTCTTACAGAATGTTACAGAATCCATGTTGACAGAAGATGAACAAAATACGTTGGCAGGTGTTAATGCAGCTATCATTGAAAATTGGTTATTAAGTTATACGGATTATCGATTAATTAGTCGTCAAGGTTTTGGTAAATTATCAGCATTTCATTCCGATTCGGCTCATACAACGATTGGTATGCCTAAATTAACAAGGAAACATGTTGCTGTCAATTGCGCAAATCCTCATGCATTCATTACATTTGATACACTTAGTACTTGGTGGAGTTTGGGTTAAAAGAAACACACACTCACTTACTACACCACACACACGCACAAAAAAAAATCATTCATATTTCACTTTTAATTCATAAGCAACAACAACAAAAAGTCTATTCTATATGTATATCAATTTCATGCCTTTTTTTTTTCTCCATAACAACCTAACATTTCCTATTTCTACCCTACACTTTTCAACCCGCATTCATCTTTGTATAATTTATTCACTCGCTCAAATCACACTCTACAAACACACAGGAACACACATGCACACATATTTTTTTTCTAAGAACAAAAAAAAAAAAAAACCCCACCACTTTCCCATTCCCATTTATTATTCACACGTGTTACCATATTTTTTTTTTTAGTATTTTTATCATTATTTTAGAAAAAATCTAGTTTTCAATTTGATGATATCTTTCTCTTTTTTCTATTTTGCACATAAAATAAAGAAAAAAAAATCAAATTATAACATAATTCTAAATATTTGTCTAGTTACGTAAATCCTCCGCACAAACTTCTTTATATCTAATGACGCTAAGCCTTTTTTGTCATACAATGATTGTTTCTTCATCATAACAACAAAAACATTGAACTCATTTTCCCATGTACGTAAATATTTATTTATTATGTATTGAATGATGTGATCCATTGCATAAAAAAAAAACAATATAACACTCGCGTGATCTATTTGTTTTTGATTGATGAAAACTAAAATGACAATGTGACATAACTATTAAACAATAACAAATTATTTATTAACGTTGTGATCAATGTTTTTTAAAATTACGTATTTATTTACTTAATAATTATTATATAATATAATAAAGATAACAGTTTCTTTTTTTTATTAACGTCACACAATTAAAAGAAAAATGTTATACAAAAATTTAAATCACTCAATATTGTAGTAAATCTTTTTAGTTTACGAATGAAAAAGGACTCGGTCGGTCGGACGGTCGGTCATAATAAAGAACGTTTTTTTTTTATTTAATTGTATCACCCATTTATCATTGAAACTTTTAATGCCGAATATTCTTACTACGTATAACAAAGGCGAATTATTATTCGTACACATTTACATGATACGTATATAATAATACAATCTTTTTAATAGTACATATTCATGCATTTTTTGTTTTGTTTTATAGTAGTACGTAGAGGAAGTAATATATAAGATTGTTTGTATTTCTTGTTATGGTGATTTACGATTTCTACTATCCCTTAATATCAGTTATTAACAATGAATGTAGTATCTTGGTATCAACTATTTTCTTTTTACTACATCACAGCTAAAAGAAAAAATCAAATCAACCATTATGGTCATGACCTTAAAAGAGACATGCTGAACTTTAAAAAAAGTAACCATATTTTTTTTTTGTTCATAATACAACAAAAATCCAACACGACCACTAAACAATAATAAGTGTTTTCTACTAAACTAAAACAAGTGATAAGAAACGCCCAAGTTGCTTGTTTTATTATGGCAGAAAAAAAAATAGTTTACATAGAGTATAAATGCATTTATACGCATATCAACCTCCCCCCCCTTCCTCTCTTATTTCAACGGCGCTTTATCGTTCTTTTTTGACTTTCTATAAATTAATTTACTAAAAGAAAATTGGGAACAATACAATAGAAAATGATATCATGTATTGTGCTCTGTATAGAAAATCACCGCATTTAAGATGGACTACGTACTATATAAAAATATTGATAATAATTATTTTTATTAATCCTATTCTCATATGAAAATTCAAATTTATGGTACGCTATTATTTTATTACAATAAACAGTAACTACGACGGCAATCTAAAAGGACTTCATTGCAATCGCATAAATACAGGTAAACTCTTCTGCCTTTTTCTCCTATATGCATAGTAAACTTTTTAAATTTTTAAAAAGGAGGATCGCCTAATATATATAAAATGAAAATGCATGAATAGTTACACAACAGATGATCCATTACACTTAACAGGACCCAACAAAAAAAAAAAAAAGAGATCTACATCTTTTTTTTTTTCGGGCTACGTACTTGTACATGGCAAACTAAAAAAATAAAATAAATAAGGAGTAAGTGTTGTTATATATTGTTACTTAAACTATTATTATTGACAGAGTGATTAATAATATGCATATGATACACTATATTATAATGCAGAACTTTTATTTATTTTATTGTCATTCAGGTACATATAAGTTGCTGTTGTTTAACTGTTTTTTTTTGGGGGGGGATCGTGAGGAAGGCAAAAAAAAGGGGGGGAGATGATTATATCAAAAGATTATTACGCCAACCCAGATGTTCTTACTATATAATAAAAAATAATATATGATAATAGGAAGGATGGTAAAAAAAAAAAAAAATGAAGAGAAAGATATAATAGATCTCCCCTATAAAACAAGTAAAAAAATATATCAGGTTTTTTTTTTTAAACCAATATCGTTCGTTGGTATGTAACTGTTTTTTTTTTTTTCAAATGATTGGATACAAAACTGGTATAATGGAATTAAATAAGTATTTGTCTATCACTGAATTGATTATAATGACATGCTTTTAAATGTCAGCAATAAAATGTTGTAGAAACATTCGGTTAGTCAATAGGTGAGTAGGAAAAAGTTATCCAATACAACAAGAAGCTAGAGATGCGATAGGTAGTACCATACAATGGAATCATTGGCAGAATAGAAAAGAGTCTTCACTTTTATAGTATTTGGAAAATTGTTAAAGAACAGAGTAGTAATGAAAAACATTTTGTTGTTCAATCCAGAATTAATATGACATCGTCTGATAGGTTGGTACGTACTAAAAATATTATATATATATAATACTCTTTACTGTTGTGTAAACGCTTTATTCTTCGCTCTGTATTTCTATTTTCTACGTAGAGCTACTTGAAACGCCAAAGTAATGGTTACCTTCCCCTAAATCCATTGGCTTTTTCTACCCCCCTAATGTTTTTTTGTTTGGCATTTCCCTTTCTTATATTCGGAAATGTTTTCAATTCCTGTGCCTCTCACTAACCCGTCTCGAGCAAGAATTTTATATAAAATCACTTTTAAACTTATTTACGCTTTATTATTATTATATACACATTGAGGAACATGACAGAATAATAATAGTTGAAGAAAAAAAAAAGAGGAGGGGGGAGGGGAGGGGATTTACAACATAGATTATTATTACATAACCTTGATTTTGTTCCAAAGTGATCGAGTGAACAAAAAATATCTGTTGAACAAGAAGGCAGATTCATAGCAAATGAGAGTACTGTTCTAATATTAATTTTTTTGAAACGCTGATATATCTTGAAGGTACAGTATCAAATGTATTTTGATCTCTATGGCTGTTGGTACCTTTAATAGTAACGTCATAGTCTCCTTTGTTCAATATTTTCTGTTCGGCCATAAACCTATGAATAAAAGAGACTAATTGCTCATCATTTGTCAAAGCATCCTCTTCCTGAAGATAGAACCCAACCGTAATTAATTTCTTGTTCGTTGATAATAAATGCAAAATAGTCAGTCGTTTAATATCTTTTTCACAGTGAGGAAAAAAAAGAGGATTCACACCAAATTCTTTTAAAAAGGGTAACTTGTTCATTGTTTTGAAAAAATTCTTATTCAATTGATAATTATGAATACCGCGCAAGATCAATTTATTGATTGGGATTTTGTGCGCGACCAATTGTTTGAGCATATACCATTCTACATCATCATACCTGTTGACATCAATATCCAAAGTTTCAAGAGCGTACATACAACTGATAATGTTCCGGCGGAAAAGTGAGTAGATAACTTGTGGTATGGAATATAATCGCAAGTGTTTGAGATAGGGTCCTTGTCGTGTTAATAATGATATATATGCTTTACTACCGGAATCGCTGTCACCATTATTATAAAATATACTGGTTTTAAAAGAAGGATCAAATATATTGTAAAGCTCTAGACATGTCAATGTTTTGGAAACATTTGATAAACAACTGTTTGACCTGTTAGTGGGTAAATAGGTGCAGTAGATACGGAGAGTGTCCAGACCTGGAAATAGTTTTAAAAAATTCACAATGGAGTCATGGCTCTGAAATCGAAATCCTCGAATATACAAAGAACGTATTGTAGGAAATGGTTTGACAGCTTCAAAAGTAGACGTATCAATCGTTTGTTCTTCTACTGGTATAGGAACCTCCAGTTCTAAATATGCAAGACACGGACACCGTTTGAGAAGTATAGAAAATATGGATAAGATGGTGCTGTGGCGCATATATCTCCATATCATTGTATGAAGACGTGGCATTTGTTGTATAGATTGGAACCACAAAGTATGATTAATAAGTGGTATTGTTGGCCAATAGTGTTCTAAGCTTTCTGTAAAAAAAAGGCTTTCGAGTGTCTGCTGATTTTCTGTTACAAAAGATCTTGCATAATATTGGTTGTCATTTCTGAAAAATCCATCGCACATTGTGATATGGTAGAGTGACAACCCATCGTTGCTTTTATTAGTATGATTAGTAATGGTAGTTGACATGGTAGCAGACGTTAAAGCCGTCTTATTATTGCTATCCCCATTGGTGATACTCTTGTTGTAACAGTAATTTTTATGAACAGGTATCGTGCAGTCGTCAATTGGATAATTAAACATGCCTTTGTCGTGATATGCTCCATTGGTCATGTAATATTTTAGGTTTGGACACCAACAGGCTGCATCGTCAAACGATAAGCTATAAGGAACGGACAAGGAAGAATAATTGTTCCATATGCTACACGTTTCATAGCTTGCCCCAATGTAATACTGTAGATTTGGACATTTCTGAAACAAAACCCTTAACACATGTCGATCTGTCGTCAATGCATCAATATGTAGATACTTTATATTGTTGAATACTACATTGTTAGTTGCTTTTGGTGCGGATAACAATAGATGCTTCATAAGAAGATCTGGTGGCTTTCCACGCATGTAGTAGTTATTGATACTACACCCGTTTGTCTTATAACCCGGTGCAGTATATGTGAAATGCGTGAGTTTGGGGCATGCATACAATATATCTAACAGTGTAATTTTGGAATTGTTACAGTGCATTATTTTCAAGTGAGTCAATTGATTCGATGCAAGATGGTATAAGCTATCCAGAAACTGTTGTCTACCAGAACTTGTAAGATTCCGCCCAATACCAGTAAATACTTTAATAAATGTATATTATTAATAATAGTATCAAGTTTTATATATATTCTTGCTGCTTTTACTTTACTTTCGACCAACTAAACAAAGATGGTACAGTTATTTTTATATTTACCCATAGATTTGATTTGATTACAATCAAGTTCAATAAGCTTTTCCATCAAATGAAGGATACTTGACCCTTTTGGTATATTATCAAATATCACGATTTTAACATGTTGTCCCAAACATAACTCTTTTCTTCGATTTAGACTTATTTCATTTATTATCACTTTTTCCCATACCGTCTTGCTGTACTGAGGTACATTTTGATACCATTCACGACATACTGACATTGCAGTCAAACATTCATTTTGATTCAAATATAAAAATATGTTGATGGTTATTTCAAGAGGAAATAAAGTAAAGCTTTGACCATTAAGTCGTTGTTCTTTTTGTGCAATTAGATTCATTGGTTGAATATTTGATGCGATTATTGTGTTATTCATATTGGTCGATTATTAATATTCAAAGAAAAATTTGTGTTTTGTGATACGATGAAGAAGAAAAAACGAAAAAAAAAAATATAAAAAAGAAAAATGTAGGAATCAAAGGAAAGAGAATTTAATACGTTATTCCTTGTAAAAAAAAAGCTATTGTCGTCAACTACTGTTGTTTATGCAGTTATCTACAAACGACTATCTAAAAAAAAATATGTAGGTGCATTTAAGTCTATCTAAAAGATAGAAGAATGCGACTCTAATGGTTCTAGGAACACAATAATTCTACATACATTTGATTAATTTGATGATTGTAATATATAAAGAAATAAACAGCATTAAAGAAAATTGATAAATTGATTTATATATAGTAGATTAGCTGCCGTTAATATTTTGAATATCTAAACCCGATTTTTTTTATTGCTGTTGTCACGTAGCGTCATTGTTGTTTTTGAATATTTCTCAAACCATAGAATTATAGTATATATAAAATAAAATAGTACTAATACTAGCATGGATAATGTATAGTGTATAAATGAAAAAAAAAATGTTGTTATTTATCAATGACTACAATAATGACAACTTGATTTGATTTTGGTCATATGATTGCAGATATATATGTTTTGAGTTACCTGTTTTTTCAACTAAATCGTGACGATAAACAATGATATTGAACGCTTCACCTGGATTGGCACGGATCTCTCAGCTAAAGCTCGGCGTAAAATACGGTTATGGCTCTATATCAAACTATGATCTTCTAAAAATATTAATAAACTTATTATACCAACAGAAACATTTCTAGAAGAGAATTCACTACCATAAAATCAAAACATCATTGATCAAAAAATAAAAATATGATACTATCTTTTTTTTTATTGATTAAAAAAGTCATAGTGTTGGGGCTGGAACAATGGAAAAAAAGAAAAAAATTCCAGACATTGGCAACTCCCTTAATCAATGAAGGTAATGAAAGTAACAAAAGTAATGAGTAACGGAAGTAATGAAAGTAACGGAAGTAACTGGGCCCAGTCATTTCCATCATATTTTTCAGCACCCTTTGTTTTACCTTTCACTTATAAACATAGCGACTCTTACACGGAGCAATACTTGATGTAATTCCTTCGCCACCAATGAATTGTATACATTGTCCTTACCAGTTACACCAGGAAGTGATTCTTGCGGTAAAGCATTGCTCCGTACAAACGACATAAAAAAAATTACAATTAGCTCTGTTGTAGTTGGTGCTATTTGCGGTTCTACTCTCGTTACTTCCGTTACGTTCAACTTTCGCTTTGGCGTTACTCAGTTTTAGCGTTTGCTCTTAAGGGTTTATTGAAGCAATGGAAACTATTGATTGGGTTTCAGATCATATTACGAAAAGCTTTTCTGCTGATAATTTCGCTGACATCAGCTAACAGATCAAAAAATTTTTGGGTTCTTCTATGTTCCTTTGTAGGAAAACGAAGTTAAAAACTCAGTACGTACTGTGATAAAACGTCAACAATATGCCTCAATTATAAGAGTCGACTTTTTGTTTCTCATTTTCTTGATATCCACTTATTAAGTGAGTGTGAATTTGTTGAACATTCAAAAAATGAGCTGATAATATTTTTATGTTGGTGGGTAGTACAGAGAATGTGTGAGCCAATAAACCGAGAAACAAGCGGTATTAATGAATTGTGTTGATGAATGATGTTTCAAACAACGGATGACGAACAAACCATTTAATTTTTATTGTACAGAAAAAAAAACATACGACCACTTGGCATTTGATTTATTCAAGGTTTTAATGCGTAGAAAAAAAGGAGGTGATTTTGAATACTTTCCATAGGAGTTGAAAAACAGGTGTTGTTATTAATATGTAATAACGTGTAATGATGCAAAAATAAAAACCTGTTTTGCCTTTTTGTTTATTCGATGAATCTAGCTCCTTTTTTAAAAATCAATTATTAAGACTGCGCCATCAATAATGCGAAGCTTATCAAGATGTAAATTGAAACAGTTGAAGAAAAAAAACATACGTTACCTGAAAAGATTCAAGTACTATCATTATTTATATAAATATATTACAAATAATCATGTAGAACAGCTTTGATATAGTTTAGATTTAAAAGTTTCAAGAATGTACATAATCATCATTTTAAGGTGCTACACTTATGTAATATGCTTTTATATTTTTTTTTAATTCTATCAAGATGAGGTTGTAAGAGAATGATGTACATGTATAGAACTCTGTTGCTACACCATATCATTCTTGTTCAGATCAATAGTAATACATACGTAATACGTAATATATCAAAGCCTGTCAAAAGCAGAAAATTGAAGTGTGTTTTTGATGGAAATCCGTGTATAAATGATGAGCTTTTTTGTTGGCCTTACGTAATTTTGAAACTAATTTTTTTGATGGAATGAGAAATCTTCAGGGCTATATGTTATGTGCGACAATTTGAAGCATGTAGCTGCGGCATAATAACAACAGAACAGTGTTACTATGATACCCTATTATAACAACATTTTTCCTTCTTGTTTTTCATTCCTTGCGATTTTCTTTTTTGTATATCATTTACCCTTATTAAACCAACTTTTGCGGCCAATCGACTATTAAAGAAAGAATAAAGAAATACTCTGAGCCTGAAATTTTACATTTGAGCGATTGTTAAAAGTAAAGATACCAACATAAGAATGTTACAACTAGTCACTTGATAGCAAAAATAGTATTCTAATTGTGGATTACCCTTTTCTTCTATAATTTATAGCAAAACATGTACACACACACACACACACACATACTCTCTCTCTCTCTCATATGTAAATGTAGTTCCATTATTATTCTTGATGCTGCTATTTACCATTTATAAAATATTGGGTACGTAGATTAATCTGCTATCTAAAAAGATACCGGATCACAAAACTATTAATATAACGTCATTGATTGACTTTTCTAGACATATGAGCAAAAGAAAATGATTATTAAATTCCATCGCTGGGCCATACAGTAACAAATGTCAAAAACAGTGCTCGTTCAACTTACAATAGGAGTAACTATCAATATGTCTTCAGTGAAAATGTAGATAAAAGCATAAAGACGCACGAGTTGAAACTTATTTTTCTTTCTTCGGTCTATAGTCTATATTTATACAAGTATTATTAATAAATGCACAATTAGTTCTAACAGGGAGACTTTATCTGGATAATTTTTCTAATACATCGCCTAAAGTAGTAACCTTTTTCTTTGTACGCAATTATAACACGGAGTTGATTTGACTACAGCATTGAATAAATTATAGTAGTATATGGAAGCAACGGGTAAACTTAATTTCCCTTTCTTTTTGTTGAAATGAATATTTCATGTAAAATATTTTAATTCAAGAAAGATAAAAACAAAAGTTAAATTAAAATGACAGTATCTTTTTTTTTTTTAAAAAAAAAAGCTGGGCATGGAACTCTAATAATTAAATGGAAATCAAGTATTAACGTGAATAGTTCTCCTTTTTCCTTTGTTATTAAATTTGGAGTGACGACCGTAACTGTTGAATATTTTGTCGTACTTATAATAACTCTTATAAATAAAATAAGTGTTATACTACTACCATGACATGGTAGTAATAGTGTGTATTCATTTTTTTGACTGTTTCTTATAGATAATTAATGATGTAATAATCTTTAAAAGAAGAAATTATATATAGGGCATTGTTTCAATAAATAAAATTACATTACTTCACTTATTGAAAATTAAAGATTCAATATAGATGAATGACCATGTTGTTATTTTATAATCTAATTATCAGACATATATTTATATTTTAGCTAGCTGCGGTTTTGAATTCAGGGTCCTGTGCAGTTTTTTAGTGCTGTTTTAAATTGGAGTAAATGACTACCTGTTACGTATACACAAATGCAAGGGTTCACACGTTGGTTGCTCGTAAGTAAAATCATGTTGTTAATTCATAAACATTTTTGTTCCTCCTTTTCTTTTTTTTTTTGGATCCTTTTATTTCCTTTTTCATTTCAATGGTCTCGCCCATTCCACATGTTGAATATTTTCTAGCTCGTTCTAATAGCTTTCGTACAGTATTAACAATGCATAGTAAGATATGATAATGTATGATTATGTAGGTAGTAGAGAGGTAAACGGGAAGCAAAAGAGAGGGATGCAGGGAAAAAAGTCCTTATATATATATACTAGTTAACCATACATGAGCCTTGGGGCTTAAAAGTAAAGCATATATGCACCTGAAGGGAAAAGAAATTTTCCATTAAGCGAAGAAGTTATTAAACTTCCCCAAATTTTGTAGATCATCTTGGCTGTGTTAAGAACTTACCAGTTTATTGGGATAAGAAAGCTTTTTTTATCTCTCTTTCGGAGATGCTATTCATTGTTATTGCGCTTAACCTGTACGACATGAGAAAAAAACCCGTCTTGTCCTACTTTTCATGGCATATAATCTCCTTTCCACAACATCACTCCTATCTCATCATTTCAGTGTTATTACTATGGTCTTTTAACTTTATTTCATGTATCTTAATTAGTATATGTATTGATTAAATCATGTAATATATATATAAATTATAATTATCTATCAAAATGTTAAATAAGAATAACACTTATAAAATGATTTCAACAAGAAGAATATGAATGCAATGATTGGGTGATGAAAAAGAGAAATAGAGAAAGGGATCAACTAAGAATTATGCTGTGTAACTTTTTTTTAACTCCTATATAATTTTATACTATATGATATAAGCATTTAAAAAAGTGAAAGTAGTGTAATACTGAGTAAAAAAAGGGAGATTCGCCATGAAATGACCCTGCGATTCGGATTTTTGAGTTATGTAAGGGATGGAAGGGGGAAAACGTTTCAAAAAAAAATAAAAGAATAAGGGTTTATTTTATTTTAACTTGGTAGGGTGTCAAAACCACAATCATGTTTAACTGAAGCAATATATCCGATCGCTACATACGGGATTTTCATTGAGATGGCGCTCCTGCACCCTTTCTTTTCTTTTCGCGTAATACCAAATCGGGAATATGATAACTTTTTAAGCTTGTGATCGGAACCGCTAGTTACGAATCTCGATGAACAACTAGAAGCCAAATGGATTACCACATATCATACGAGAAAAGCGCAAAAAACCCTCGCTTACTTCTTCCTTTTTATTGTCCTTATTTTTTTTTCTTTTCTCTTTAACTTTATCTCTATAATATATATAGTATAAATTTCAAGGTGAGGTGTATAAGAAATAAAGTAATGGACACTACTACTTTATTATCTTGTTCCCCCCCTACAATTAATTGCTCTACTACTCAGCAAACAAAAGAATATCAACAGTATCAACAATACAACAAATCAACAACAATAAAACCAATTATTTGTGAGCTAGATAAGAATAATTCTTATTTTACTACATCAGCTGCAGTGAATCAATTCATGGATTTATTTCTTTACAAACTACCTGAACTATTAAAATGTCCTGTATGCCATAAAGATTTACTGGGCCCAGTCACTTTATCATGCGGTTATACTGTATGCCAAGCCTGTATTCCAGCGCCTCGTCAAGGACAATACTATGAACAAAGCAATCTACAACAACAACCCATCTTTCTATGCCCTGTACTTCAATGTCAATATACGACTCATTTATTTGGTCGAGCGCAAGAATCGTGCATTGATTCGGTCGTACAAAGTCTGTGTTTAATGTTTCACTACTCCTCGTCCTCATCTTCTTCGGTTATGACAGGAACAATGACGACAAACAATCCTATGACAACCATGTCAACAATAAATAATAATAATACTATTTCTCAACAGCAAATTAACAGTTTAATGGAATGTTATCAGTGCAATGGAACTTTCCATCAGCCCACAACCACTCATTGTGGACATGTCTATTGTCGACTTTGTTTACTTCAATTAAAGTTAAACGGAGAAGCGTGTCCTAAATGTCAACGGCCTTTACCTCGTTATAATTATATTCAAAACCAAGCAGCACAAAACCGTATCCTGGTAACTGTGTTGGAAATGATGGAATCATCATCACCATCTTTATCATTTTATCGACCTCGACAACGGCAACAACAATCCATGGGTAATATGTATGGTATTCCAATGTTTGTGACAGGGCTTGTTATTTTACCGTATCAACATGCACGTATTCCTGTTTATATGGCGAATCATATACAAATGTTACGTCGGTCTACATTTACATCACTTCAACACAATGCATTATGTTTACCAGTGGTGCATCGGGGTCGACCTAATTTATCACAATTTGGAACATTGGTAGAAATTATTTCTGTGGAACATCAACAAAACCCCAATGGATCGACAGCTGTGATACTTGAAGTCCGTGGCTGTGAACGTTTTAGTACAAACTGTGTAAATTATGAGGATCGGAATATGCAAGATCTATCCATTTTGCTTTCTGATATTACTTTTGTGCCAGAAAGTTTATCCGCTACCAACACAGTTCCTGTGAACACCTCTACTACTAATACTGGCACTAGTACTGATACTATTATTCCACAACAATCTATTCAACAACGTATTCAAGAATTGGCATCCCAGGTTCATATGTTTATTGAAGAAATTGCCGCTGCTCCACCTTTGGAAAATGTATCCGCTATTCATACAAGTACTTTTGGTTTATTGGGGCCTCTTTGGTTTGAAACAATGGAAAGGGTTCATGGCAAATTACCTTCACGGGATGAACCAGCTGCATTAACATGGTGGACAGCTGTAATATTACCTGTGAGTGGAGCAGAACGTTATGCCCTTTTACGAACAATTCATTTGCATGACCGATTAGAGTTAGTATTATCTTGGATTAAACAACTAGATGGGCAATGGAAACGTTGGCGTCAAGCAGCAGTAAACACCGTTGCTGCAGCCATCCAACCTCAATCACACCAATAACAATAACAACTACGTATAAAATAACACGTAATAACATGAAACCTTCTTCTTTTTTCTTTCATATTAATCTCTACTCCTTTTTCTCTCGTTTTTTTCCAACTCCTTCTCCAATCATCACCCTCTCATTCCTCTCTACGTCTTTCTTTTTAATATTGTTATTAGTTCTAACAAAAAAAAAATAACCGAGAGAGAGAGCCTTTAATTATATGACTTTTCCCTTTTATATTATGTATCTTTCATACTTTTATTTTACATATGTCCCCCATTTATTAAATATCATCCCTCTTTTCACCTTTCCTCCTTTTCTTTTTAACTACACATCTTGTGCTACTTATGTCACTTTTTCTACCTCTTTTCTGTTATCACTTAGATATTATTCAACAGAGAATCATTTTCATTTTATTTTTCTTCTTTTTCTATGTTATGTATTCACAAAAAAGTTATTTTAATTCGGGTAATAAATAAGAATTCTAAAAAAAAAAAGCACGAGGAAGTTTATATCTATCATTTTCTGATACCCCCTTTCCCCTTATTGAATGGGCTCACAAAACTTCTTACGGAATAAGAATATGCATGTGGACTTTTTTTTAGATGTAACACATGTCGTGCTTCCTCGTGCTTTAAAAAAAAAGTGCTATGCTCTTTGTTACTTTGCTACTTGTTCGTTTCGTTGCACGCCTTTTTTTTTTCTTCCTCTTTAAAAAAAATAACGAGTTATTTGGGAGCACAATATTTCCCCCACATTTGAGTCCAATCTGACCTCCTTTTCGTACGGTAAAGTCAATATTAATCCGCGAACAAAATAGCTTTTTCTAACTATTTTTCCCTTCCATATTTATTATTATTATGAAAAGAGAAATATATCATACTATACATATATACATATATCCTGTATAGATTGAATATAGAGTAGAGGGAATAAATATGTATATAGATTATCTTGTGTGTGTGTGTGTGTGTGTGTGTGTATTATAAATAACAGTAAACAGGGCGTGTGTATACACTGATAAGTTGTTGGTGTATTTTGATCAAAGAAAGAGAGAGAGAGAGAGTAAAAAGGAATAGAAGCTCCGCTTTTTTTTTAAAGCAACAAGAACAGCTTTTCCTTTTGCATATTTCCCCTACGGCAAACTAAGAACCCCCCAAAAAAAACTACTTTTTTTTTCTTTTTTTTTCTCTCTCTCTTTTCTCTCTTTTTCTTTTTCTTTTACTCTTTTTTTCTCGTCTTGACATTTAATAATAATAATAATAAAACTTATATTTTCTTTATCTATCCAACTTTTTAAATCATGAGAGAAATTATTCACGTACAAGCAGGTACAATGGCTTTTTATTTAAACTAGCGCGTTGCCATTCAAAAAAAAAAAAGGAACCTTTTAACTCATCTTGCTCTTTTTTGATTTAATAATAATAGGTCAATGTGGTAACCAGGTAATATATTCTTTTGTCTATTAGTTAAAAAGAATAAAAGAGAGAAATATATACATAAGTTTTTTTTTGAGAGACGCGTTTTTTTTTCGAAAGAAGTTACTTATTAACCAAGAATCTCCTCATGATAATAATACATATTTTAGATTGGTCAAAAATTTTGGGAAACTATCAGCCAGGAACATGGTATTGATGGATCGGGTGCTTATGCTGGTGATAATGATCTTCAGTTGGAACGTATCAATGTTTATTACAATGAAGGTTCTACTGGCAAATATGTACCAAGGTAAATATATACTAGCTGTTAGATATACATATATATATATAAAAGAAACCAATTAACTTACAAAAATAATGAATTATTATTATTATTTAGAGCTGTTCTTGTTGATTTGGAACCTGCTACTATGGATGCCATCCGAGGTAGTAATTATGGCAAATTATATCGTCCTGATAACTTTGTCCATGCACAATCTGGTGCAGGCAATTCATGGGCCAAGGGTTATTATACCGAAGGTGCTGAACTTGTCGAATCTGTCCTCGACATTATTAGAAAAGAAGCCGAACACACTGATTGTTTGCAAGGTTTCCAATTAGCCCACTCTCTTGGTGGTGGTACCGGTTCCGGTATGGGTTCTTTGTTATTATCCAAGATTCGTGAAGAGTACCCCGATCGTATGTTGTGTACCTATTCAGTCGTTCCTTCTCCTAAGGTTTCTGACACTGTTGTTGAACCTTACAATGCTGTCCTTTCCGTCCATCAATTGGTCGAAAACTGTGATGCTACTTTCTGTATTGATAATGAAGCTCTTTATGATATTTGCTTCCGTACATTGAAATTATCTAGCCCTGGTTATGGCGATTTGAACCAATTGGTCTCTGCTGTTATGTCTGGTGTTTCTACTTCTTTGCGTTTCCCTGGTCAATTGAACTCTGATTTACGTAAATTGTTTGTCAACATGGTTCCCTTCCCTCGTCTTCATTTCTTTATGGTTGGTTTTGCTCCATTGACTGCCTTTGCTTCTCAACAATACCGTAATTTATCTGTTCCTGAATTGACTGCACAAATGTTTGATGCTCGTAACATGATGGCTGCTTCTGATCCTCGTCATGGTCGCTACTTGACCGTTGCTACCATGTTCCGTGGTCGCTTATCTACAAAGGAAGTCGAAAATCAAATGTTGGCTGTTCAACAAAAGAACTCTTCTTACTTTGTTGAATGGATTCCTAACTCCGTCAAGACTTCGTTGTGTGATATTCCACCTGTTGGATTGAAGATGTCTGGTACTTTTATTGGTAACAGCACATCTATCCAAGAATTGTTCAAGCGTGTCAATGAGCAATTTACTGCTATGTTCCGTCGTAAGGCTTTCATGCATTGGTATACTGGTGAAGGTATGGATGAAATGGAATTCACTGAAGCTGAATCGAATATGAATGATTTGGTTTCTGAATATCAACAATACCAAGAAGCTGGTGTTGATGACATGGAAGAGGAATTAGATGATGATTATCTTGAAGAAGAACAGGTTTTGGATGAGTAAAATCTTATTTACTGTCATCCCCCTCCCCCCATAAATCATAATCACATTTTCAGGCTCAATTCTCATTTTTCTTTTCATTTGCCACGATAACAACTCAATACATTCAGAATCAACAAACTCTATTTTATATTAGTATATTATAATATAACATACAATATATATATATAAAAAAAAAGGAAAACATTTCAATAACAAACACACATAATACCCCCACAACAACAATAACAACAACAACAACACACACACACACACACACACACACATTTTTCTCTTTTCTATTTCTTCTCATTTCAATTCAATTCAAACTGATAAAAAAATACCATATTTCTCAAATTACACGATTATTATCTTTCGTTTTTTTTAAGATGTGATGTATTACAAAATTCCACTATATAATGTACCAATTGGGTGGTAATAATAGTAATAACAGTGGTAATAGTTGCTTCGAGATGGGTTGTCGGTTTTTTTTTGTATGTATCACTTTATATTTTTTGACATCTAAAATAAGAACAATTTCTGTAAAAGGAACCAAAGGTATGGCATAAAAATATCCGATGATCTGATTTTATCTGAGTTGTTTAATGATTGAATAGCCTTTTTTTGGGGGGAAATATCCTTAAAAAAATTAAAATACGTTTTTTATTCGGTTCTAAAGTAGTCTTTGACTTTTTTTTTTCGTCAAACATGATTGGTATCCAGAAAAAAACCCATACATAGTTATACCGTAAGTTCTTCATGATACGTAATGCTGTAATGTGTATATGGTAATAATATGCCTCGGTTTAAGTTGTTTGGTGCCACTGTATTATGTTACACATATCAAGTAAAGTGATACGCTATTAACCAAAAAAAGATTTACATAGCATCATCGGCGTGAACTGGGCTTTTTTTTTTGACCACTGGAATTTCTTTATTAATACATATAGTACTACTCTCAACTTCTCTTTCAAATATGTAAGAAAAAAAGAAGCGCTTCTTACTCACTGGCTGCATATATATCTGCTGAACTTTATTAAAACCTCCTTTATAACTGTAAAGTACTATTATAAACAGATATATATATATGTATATGAGTGGCATGTATTACATATAATAATAATTGACTCTTTAACACTGTCACAACTTCTCATAATATATCTTTCTTATCGCCTGTTATCCAACTACTCCTGCTCTAACCTTGAACTGCTTATGGATTTGAACACTTGTAATCTCTCTAATAAAAAAATTAGATAGTAATAAGTAAATTATTGATAAATCAAAGAATAAAGATATATTTGTAATATAAATGAGCATAAATGAAAATGTTGTTATGGAGCTGGGAGAGAGGCAGAACGAACTACATGGCCCATCAATGTCTACTTGGGTTCTACAATGAGATCATCAAAACCCCTTTTAAAAGTAATCAAAAAAAGAAAAAAAAAACCTAATTATAAGCAAGTTTCAGTTGCTCGTCTCTAGTAATGTAATTTCTCTCCTCAGAGACACTTTTTTCAGTGTAAAGCTTTTCAAAGAAAAATATAACTTACACTCCCTCTTTAATACTTTGAAATAACATTAACGCGAAAAGATTATCATATACTATCTTAATAAAAAAAAGGTAGGTGTTGAAACTTAGATTTAACAAAAGCGTAAAAAAAAAGTGCCGTGCGACTTGGTTTCCCTTTAATGCGTTTTTATCATTATGGGTATATATTTTTGGGGAATGCCTACAGGCGAGCCAAAAAATAGGGCCATTTTTCATTTTTTTTGTGAAAATAAAGGGGTGTGAAAATTAACGGATAGGTACGTACTATGAAGTTTTTCTCAAAGAATGTGCATATTGAATAACTTTAGCTCACTACTGTATATCTTTTAATGTAACAAAATATGTATTAACTAATAAATTATTTCTATGTGCTTGTTCATAACGCATTTTTCAACTATTTCTTGTTCTTATTGAGCACAGCTATAACTTTTTTTTTGAAAGGAAATAACTATATATAGTCCCAAGAGGTGCAGAGATAATTCTTTTTTTTATATACGTGACTCCATTTTTCATTTTTTTTCTCAATCTCTCTATGTTTTTGCTCTATACATACACAAACACAATGACAGTAACCAAATCTAACATTGGATTGACAGCTGAACAGTATAGTATTCGGGCTAAATAGAAAAAACTTAGCCCACGAACTATGACAAACTACTGATCACTAGCATTATGGGCTAAAAGTGAGCTCGACTTGTTAAAGGGACCTGATATTAGTACGATATCCAAAGGCTTAATTAAGGAGAGAAAAACAAGAAGAAAATAAACATTCAATGAACTCTTATGAAAAAACATGCAAGTGGCGTAATAAAAAAGCAACCCATTCATGTTCTGTATACTAATTTAATTGCAATCCTTATATTTATCACATACGTAAATAATTTTTTTTTATTATATCCGTTAAGGATTCAATGCCACTCGGTGCTATGAAAATGAAATAAAAGGGGATGTGAAATTTTTTTTATATTATTTCTACCATTCCTTGACTTTTGGTGAAGTTAATGAGGTGTGAAAATTAACGGATATGAAACTAACGGGGATTGCTGTATAATTTACATATAACAGTAATATGAAAGTAGCAAGCTACATCTTTAGTATTATTATTGACAGGAATAAATGAAAGAGTGACAGCCCAAGTTACAACCAACTTCGTTATAAAAACCGGGGTGTAAAGTTATAGTCCTGAGTGATTTACAGCCCCCACTGGTGCACATGGTTGTAAATTACATGATCAAAACACTGGTATATCACTAGTCGATAAGTGTTTGAATCTTGCTGCGGAAATCTAGTTTGGTTGTTATTGAGTATTTGTCTTTTATTACATCGTAGTTACTACCAAGGTAGATACATGGCGTCTCAACTACCCTACCAACTTAGACCATCCGCTCGGAACCAAACATCTATATCAGCGACAGCAGCAAACAGTCAAAATCACAGTATCACTGCTTTGGCACCAATTGAGTCAAAGGCAACTACTGCACGTCCTGATCTTACATTATATCGATTTGCGATGGAGTTCAGAGCAGCAGAGTGTGGAAAAGAGGATGATGTGGGGATTGGAAAAAAGAAGATAGTTGAATCAAATTTACACTGTCCAAAAATCTTAAAGGCGGTGTTGGTGTTCATTGGCAAAAAATGTGATAACAATTTGATGGTACTCCAATCATCTAAAATTATTGGATTTACCCAGTTTCGTACGTATTCTTTTTATTTTTTCTTTTTACCTTTATAAACCATGGTTTTATTTATCGATTATTATTATTTCTGTTAACTAGACTTGCGAATGAGGATGCATTTATTGAACATTCCTAACGGATTTGTATGTGGTATTCAACTCACTGAACAGTATGAAGTTCCCACTACTCCATCACTAATGTCGGCCGGTTTGTTTCAAATATTGAAAATAACATCCAAATCCAAGGTATTTATTTATACATTTTCTTGCCTGATGCACATATGTTTGAAGCAGATTATTAATATATTGTCTTATTGTTTTTCCTCTCCTTTTGTTTATTTTGTTGTAGAAAACGGTCCAGAACTCGATCAAGGATGTAAGGCCATCCCCAACGGTGGTTGTTATAGTGGTTGTTATGTCAAATTTAGCAGCTTCTCTAACACCCAGCTCTCGCAGCGGTAGTTGTTACAATGGAGTTTAACAACTGCTTGACTTCAAAAAAAAAATCACTTGTATATTTCCAAAATGAGCAAGGAGCAATCGTGTGTCGCACGTAGAGGTATTTTCCTCTACTTGTTGATCGGGTTCCCTTCTTTGTTTACGCTTTTGAAGCAATGCAACAATTATTTTAGTTTTCTTGATTGAAATTTCCAACTGTAACAAATGGTGTCACATAACACGCTTCACAATATGGCCAATCTGGTTATTAGATATTGTTACGCGGGCTGTTAATTAGGGTAATTCAACAACCACCACTGCGGAGGGTCTCAAGTGGTTATGTGAAAAGCAAAGTAGAAGAAGATCCGGATTTGATTTCATGCAAAGATTATGAAAACATTACTCGAACTCCCTCCGCTACCACAGGTCTCTGATAAAAAGAACAAAAGAAGAATACCCTTTACAGTCAACATCAACGGTCATCAACAGTAACATGGAGCGCTCAATATATTGAAGTCTTGTTACACGAAAGGAATGTAATAGATAAATCAAGAGTTTTTTTTTCTTATTATATAAAAAGTAACAGTTAAGATTAATTTATAAAGGATAAGTCATGATTAATAATCATAGAATGCAAAAATTAGAAATAATACGTAGGACGACGCAAAAATAAAAATTTCTAATTGTAGGCTGTATGGATGATCCTTTCAAAGAGAAATAAAAAAAAAATTATGTCAAATTGTACGTATGTAGATTAGAATTTTTGTTTTATCTAAGCAACTGCTTTTCTTTTTATTAGTAACAACAGGTGCCCTTTTTCTTTTTGGTTGCAGTTTTGTTGTTGTTATAGTGTGACAAAGCCCTATTATTTGTCAAAGCTTTGGTCGTTTCATATTTTTTTGTAGGACGCATAGCATATATCATATATATGTTACTACTATAAATAATTTACTACGACTATTCCTTTCATATGATTTAGGGTCAATTCAAAAGTACTTTTTTTTTCAGAAATGTTTTAATAATACTAAATAAAATTGAATTTCTGCAAAATAATAATTATAATGGCCCATTTCTTAATAAAAAAAAAAGAGTACGTACTGTCAGAAGCGTGTTTGAATAATACGCTCACGACAATATTAAAGTGAGAACAACTTATGAATTTAATTGTATGTTGCTTTTATAAGATGTATTAATATTCTAGCAAACAAAGAAGCATGATTGTGTACACAAACAAAAAAGCACGGCACACACACACACACACACATGAGTTTATATATCTTATTTTATGATGTCTATAATTAATATATAGAAAAAAATATGAGGTACGTGGCTTTAGGCCAATGGTTTCATATTCTTTCAAAGTCTCACTGACTGTCAGAATCTCTTTTTCATTAATTTAAAAATGTATTATTTCAAGCGGAACACACACATACAATAAAAAAAAGTTCAATTAATTTAAGAAAGCTTGTTTATTAAAGTTTAGTTATTAAATAACAGGATGCATAGTTTATGAATTATTTTGGATAGGATACATTAATAATTTTAATATAATCTCTGCGTAGGGGAGGGGATTACAAGTAGATTTAGAAAGAAGGGGCTTGGTGTATAATCGTTGACGTTAGCAATAAACGCAACTTTCACTTTTTGTTCTACATAATAGGTGTAATATAGATATTGTGTTAATATGCAAAAGCAATATTATTCATAGCTCATTTGTAAACAAAACATGCATCAAATAAAGATAATTTATCCCGTGATGACATGTGCCTTTTTAAAGATGATTTGCCACTCAGGTATAAGTTGTTTATTTGTTATTATTTGAAGTGTCGTATACATAAATAAAATAATGAGACCATCAGTTTGTTTTTTTATAAGTGATGCAGTATAACCCATAATCATGATTGCTTATTAACCAACAATCATATAATATAACATTTATCAGTTTTTAATGCTAAATTTTAATATTATTGATTTATTTTTATTAACAAAAGAATGCATATAGATGTTGATGGGTGTTTTTTTATACAAAATTTTTATCTACTATTACGTACTATTATATGTTACTATTACTATAATCATTATCATTATTACTAAAATAATACATCACCCATCACAATTTGATGAAATGCTGCTGATTTATCTTTAATTAATTTGTTTTTAACAATTGTTTTTGTTGGTTTTACCGTTGTTGCTGTTGACGATGTTAATGATGAGTGCTTTTTCGAGGGACCCCAAAATACTTCAATAGGTTGCTCTCTGACACTTTCTCTGTATAAAAGTGTTTGTATCAATCCAGGTATCGGTGAAATTTCCATTTGTACAAGTGGTCGCCATGTACCATCATCCATTTTTTTATCATTGGTTTCCACAATATGGATACTCGATATCCTTCCCCGGATTCCATTTTTTTGTTCTTCACTACCACCTTGAAATCGTTGAAACCATGTATGTAATACTTGATCCAATGCATATGTACTAAACTGGAAATTGATTGGCGAACCTTTTAAAGATCGTTGTCGTAATCGATGTACTGCATCCACGCTAGCATATCCTTCCAATCGAATAGGTTCATCTGCTGAAAAATAAGTAATATTTTTTAAGACCATCATAGCATAATGTGGGAAAGAAGATTGTGGTGGATTGTTGTGGTGATCGTCGTCATCATGTGGGTTGTCGTGTTGGTGAATAGGCTGGTCCGGGCCAAATCGATGAAAAGGTGCATCCATTCGAAAAACATAGCCTTTTTTTTATAAGTGTATCATTTGAGAAGGGTGAAAGAAAAGGAAAAAAAATATATACATTATTAGTATATATGATTATTTCTTTTTATCTTCTCTTCCAATTTAATCAACTACAAACAAAAAAATATCACCACTCCATTTTTAACTAAAAAATATGTCATACCAAATGGAGTTGGATCACTAAGGTCAGTATCATAGCCTTGGTGAATATCCAATACTTCTTTGATCGGTTGAACAGATGATAAAGACGATGATGCTTGAGAAACATCAATTATTGAAGATAATATCATGATGAACATAAACAAAGCCCATATTAATTCACTGTTAAAATAATAACGGCGGTTTAAAGCTGTCATTATTTATATTTTTCTTTAAATAGAAGAATAGATTAGAAAAGGAAAATAAAAGGAAAAGGAAAAGAAACTATAACATATGAAAAAAAAAGGATGGAAGAAAAAAGAAAAGAATGTGAAAAAATAAAAAAAAAAATAAAAAAAAAATACTAGCAACTAGAAAAGCGCGGGCACTTATTAAAGGCTAAATACGGCACATCTTTTGGTTCGGTTTAGAATTCTTCATAAAAAGAAAAAAAAATGATATATACTTTGTATTATATAACTATGATTATTATTATACATTTATATGACGCATTTCTATCCTTATAATAATATATACTAATATATATGTGTGTGTATGTATATGGGTGTGTGTGAGAGTACTAATGATGGTGTTATAAAAGAAGAAAAGGTTACAAATAAAATTTTTTATCAATTTGTTGTTGTTGTTTGTTCCAGGGCTTGTTCTTGTTTCGAAGTTGTTCTACTAAGACGTAACCCTTGTTCCATCATACTAGTAACATCTTGAACAAAATAAGGAAGTATAGAAGGCAGAATTTTAAGAACAGGGGGTTCAAGTTCTTCCCCAGGAGATCTCAAGAAAACACTTGAACGCCTTCGTCCTCCTACTTTTCGTAATTTATCATCATCATCATCCTCACTGTCACTCGTATTTACACTTGAGGTATCATTATCATCGGTTAATCCGGAACTACTGGTATCTTCTGAATCTATATCTTCTATATCATTGATCACACCCATAATATCCATATAACTAGGCAAAAATTGGATCAGATCTTGATAATCCTCTCTTGAATTTTTTACCATTAAGTTTTCTACTTGGTTATGATTATTATTGCTAGAAGTATTCTTGTGTACTTCCACTTTTCTACGAGTACGTTCTAAATGTAACAGTTTTTGTTGCCTTCGATGTTCACATAACGCATCAACTTCGTCTCTTAATGCTTGATATTGATCTGGATGAACGCCGGCTGACACCACCACTTTTTGTAGATCCAATGGTTGATCTGGAGAAATACCGCGTGTCAACGATCCCAAAATATGATCAATATATCCAACCAATTCATCAAATAGGTGTGAAGTATCTTGCGCATGGACTCGATGAACAAATTGATAAAAATTTTGCTCATGTCGTTGTACTAAATGTACAAATGGTTCAACAGTGTTGGTGTCGACGGTAGCAGTTTCTAAGTTATCCAGTAGTTGTATCAGATCGCTCATAAATGCAGATAAATGCTGAATTGATTCCCCAATGTTGGCTGCCTTGTAAACTTGAGCCAAAGGCTGATAAAAAATCGCAAATAGCTTTTTCAGTATTTCGCCTGTGATGCCTTGGAATACCAACGTCATTAATAGTTCTTGCTCCCGTTTACGCGCTCTTAAAAGCCATAGATCGTAGAGGTTTTTGAGTAATTTTTTGGCTTTTTTGTTTGTGTGGTTATTGTTGTTACCGTTGCCATTATTATCATTGTTTTGAAGGAAGGTAAGGTTGACAATTTGTTCAGGCGCCAACTTGGGCTCGATATCTTCTCGTTGAAGTAGTACGAGGGTTTCAAGAATAGGATTGGTGGCGACTTTTTTTAAGAGTATATTTAGATTATGCTAACGTTACAAGATTATTATGATTTTTTTCTTCTTACCTCGACTAGTCGTGGTAGTAGTACTATTGACTTCTCCAGGTACAGCAGTATACACAGCATTAGCTACTTTGGAACATAATAATTCATCATCAATCTTTTCTTCAAGTGTTTGAATATCCTTTTCAATTACTTTGGTATCTTCTTCCATGTTCGCCAATATCACTCTAAGAAAACAAACAAAATAACATATATGCATGTTAAAGTTCTGCGTTTAACCATAATTGTCATCTATCATCCTTCTCCCCGCTCCTCCTTTATTTCCAAACGCTTATTTTCCCTCCCCCCCCCAATATTTTTCTTACCTTTGAAACAAACTTCTACCTCCAAGTGGTTGGGCAAGAAATAAATCTAATACCATTTTGACAATTGCAATTGGATTTGATAATTTAAGAATAGTCGCCATGGTACGATAGGGCATAAAACTATGAGTACGTCTAAGAGTTGCTGTATTTTCAGCAGCCATGTCGTCCGTGACAAAGTGTGTATGTAATGTAAATGCAAAACTAAGCGACAATAAGATAAAAAAAAATCAACACAAAAGGTTAATTACTATTGTTTTGATAAAAGAATATCATATTTTTTTCACTATTTCCCCAATCCTCTTCGTGCATAAAAAATAATAACGCACGTGTAGAAGAAGAAGACTCAACAAAAGGAACGAAGAAAACAAAAAAAAAACTTACTTGATGCGACCCCATTCAAAAGCTTTTCTTAAAGTATCTGGAAGATCTGTAAGTTGTTCTGTTTGTTTGATAGTTTCAATCACCTGAACCAATCCTCCGGGTTGCATAACTTGCTTTTTGAGCATTTCCAATAAATCAGTCAATGCTACAACTTTTTCATCCACCTCTTGTCGAAATTTTTTCTCTTGCTCTATTCGTTTGATATCCATTTCTTTACGTCGTTCTATATCATTCAGTTCTTCTGGTGATAATGAAGTAGAAGGGATTGGATCGTTGATAAGAAAGGCACGGACAGCTGCTGCTTTGGACAATTTTGTATGATCAATGATACGCCGTAAAAAGGAGCGTAATAATAACCGATCCTTATCTCGATAAAAGTCGCCTGCATCCCGTGATGTTTTGCCAGGAACCATGGGAACGTTCAGGCGAGGAAATTTGCTCTTAAGATGATCATGTAGTTGTCGAAATTGTCCATGTCGACGTGTGACATATATGTTTTCTTTTGAACCATCATTTTTCTCAATTGTTGAACTGATAATGAATTCTGCATGTGTCGTTCTACCAAGGAATGTCCGCGATTCACTTACTTCACGCTTAAAATTTTTAATTAAAAAAAATTTGAAAAATTCATGTGAATAGGAACAACTTTAGAAACTCTTTTGTATTATATATTTTTAACCTTTCTACTTGGCTCCTATCAACATAACACCCCCCAATCATTTCTTTCTTTTTTATCACTTACCACAGTGACAATATTGACATCTGTAAACAATAACCCCTTTTTAGTTTCATGCCCTTCGTTAGTTGATGATGATGATGACTTGATATCCTTATTGATATCTTGCTTTTCAGCTATAGCAGTAGCAGCTACTGTTGCTTCTTCCTCCTGTTTTTGTGCTAAATCTTTGGGCGTCACCTTGATACTTTCTTCTTGACCTTGCACTGTCTTAATGCCAACATTAAGAGCCAAAATGAGTGTTTTTTCTAATTTGCGTGTCATGACTTGACGTTGTGTTGCATCAGCTTGACTTGGTGCATATGTATTTAATTGAACTTTGCCAAATTCATTCAAGAATTCATAAGCCTTATTCCAAAATTCCTTGTTCTTAACCTTAGTATTGTCGTCGTTATTGTTGTTGTCGTCATCACTGTTGCTGTCATTATTGTTGTCATGTGTTGGTTGTTGTTGTTGTTTAAGTAAAGGAAACTCTACAATAATATGTTGAAAAACATACCGCAAAAACGGAAGATCGGTTGTTTCGGAATGAGATTCATGAACAAGTCGAGCTAATAGATCAGGCTTTCGTCGAACTTTTTCTAGTTCTTGGCGAAGTTGAATAGCAAGTAGTTCACGTTTGAAATAATGAATTTGTTGTGGTGATAGATCCATTCATATAAAATTTTCGTTGTTGCCAAGTAAAGAAAAAAAAAAAAGAAAAGAAAAAAAAAAAAGGAAAAGCGAGAGAGAAAGGTGACAGAAAGCTGAATATCGGATGGGTGAAACTTTCTGTATCCTTCCAATCTAAATATGGGTTTCCCGAAAAATAAAGGTTAGTGGCATGACACCCTCCCCACCCCTTCTCTTTTTCCTTGTCCCTTGAGTAAGAAATTTTTTAAGTAAAAACCATGACTTTATGTATGATGAAATAATAACGTGTCAAAAAAATTTAATAAGTAATATTTAAGCGATCTCTTTCCAAAGTGTATCATTAAGATAATGAATGTTATCACATCCAATGCCCTTATTTTTTTGGCGACTAAAATACATAAAAAAGAGGAATTAGAATTATATTTTGGCAACCATTTTTTTTCCCATTCTATTATGCCACAGTTTCCCTAGATGACTTGAAAAGCATGATAGTAATAATAATAAATTAAAAATACACCTACATGTCTTCTGTACTCATGATCAATTTTCCAACAGCAAGTGCATTTTCCTTTCCTTCAGCCATGATTGCAACAGTTGAACCATTTGGAAGATCAATATCCATTCTGGCACCCTTGGATGTCAATCCTGGGCACATGATATTAGCACCCGACAAAACGAATTTGATAGCGCCACGATCCACTTGAAGCTTTGGAAGAATATCTGGGTCTAATAATAATAATGATATACATGAATAATTATTTTCTTTATTTCATGTACATCGACAAATATATACTTTACATTTATGTAAAAGTTTCAAAGTAGGGAAATAGGGTCCGTCGAAATGTTGAAAGAATAAAATCTCGCCATTGATTGACAAGAAAGAAATATGATCGTGTCTATATAAGAAACGGTTGAAGTTGATGGTGGTTGGTGGTGATAATAAGTACCAGTAGGTATGTTTCTTTGGGTATAAACATAGTATAATAAGTAGTTTGTTACCCTTTGATCTGAATAATAGGTGTCTTTTTTGGCAACAATTCATCCATTACATGATTCAGTGTTGGAAACTGATCTTGTAATTTACTACGGATCGCTCGTTGTACGGACGATTTCAATTGGGATTGTCCAGCAATGTTTTCCTGGAAACTGAATCTGTATGTACATAAATACGAGTCATTGTTTTAGTTTATGAAATGAACGAGATTGGACTTGATGAAAAAAAAATAATAATTAAAACTTTTTGCTTTTTTTTTTTTCTTTACTTTTTGAACATGGCTTTAGATATGTTGTATGTTAAAAAAGAACAGACGCGAAAGTTTTCTAAAACGGTGCTGATCGGAGTTCTACTTTGTTGCTCATTCTGATTCAACTTTTTTTGCGCAAAGATACTTCTGGCTACTACCTAAAATTTACGTTATTAGCCTATTAAAAACTCATGGTAAAATAAGTAGTAACCATAGCAACATAGGATATCAAC
Source organism: Circinella umbellata (assembly GCA_025093555.1). Taxonomy (NCBI): domain Eukaryota; kingdom Fungi; phylum Mucoromycota; class Mucoromycetes; order Mucorales; family Lichtheimiaceae; genus Circinella; species Circinella umbellata. The sequence goes on from JAIWNF010000072.1 coordinate 136,348, forward strand.
TTGAATAAAATAAAGCTTTCATATGTTATGACTAGACACAATAGAGTGTTTCTGAAAATTTATCCACATTTTTAGCAGATGATTTAAATATATCGCAAAAGTCAGAAATTGATAGTGTTCCATTGAGTTGAATTCAGATCGTTTTAAGATAAATTACTAATAGACTGACCTTGGTCGCGCTTATGGAATAGCTTACAGTATCAAGATTATATTGCTCAGGATAAATGTGAACAATGTTAAAAAATAATTAATCGATATGATGTATATCTATGATACATATGGTCATCTCTGGCATCTTCAGTACGTAGCACGCACCCTAACTATTATATATGTCTTAGTTATAGCTGTTTCACAAAATAATAATATTGTTATATATAAATACAGTCTTTTTATCATACTCATATATACAAAATAAACTTCATTCATAATAATGACAAAAATAAAAATATAATAGATTGTGGGCTACATATGGTTTATGGATATGATTGTTATTTTATCTATTGTTGCTTATCACATGCGTTATGGAAACGTTTTCCAAGACTTCACCCTATGCGAAATGACATTATGTATCACAGTTTTATTAGATTCTTCGTAGCAGAATCTTCATTACCAACTTCTTAAAGACAGGTTTTTACATAGCAATCAAGCTTAGCTTTTCTAGCTCGAAAAGATGTATCTGCTCTGATGATTTTCCTGTGTATGTTTGTTACATAATAGCAATTGAATGGTTTATAATAGACCGAAATCGCTCCATTTTAAGCAATTTAAATAAGATAGCATAATAATTTTTTCGCATAAAGCAATACTTGGCAAAAAGTTCATTTGCAGTGCTTTGAATCACTGTGTTGATTTCCTGCTGTCAAGTATATGCTGTGCTGAGTTTTACAGTATTGAATAATGACATCTGTAATTATAGTAAAAAATTATCCTCTTCCGCGGCTTGTTAAGCACTTTATTTTTCTGAAGCAAAAAAAAAAAAAAGGTGATAAATTATTAGCAACATATGTTGTTACCTATCATAATACGGAAACAAAATTACATCTTTTTTCAGCGACTTCCTGTCTTTTATTTGAATCTCACATACACGTGGTTGTTGATGACAGCGACTATGATGATAATATTAACAGCCAACAGGAATAAGGATAACGTGACCAATCGAAAAAAAAACACCGAAAAAATAGCAGTGTGTGAGTGTGAGAGAAATAAGGTTTAATTTGTCTAACCATGTCGTAACGGAATGTCAAGATGACCGCGTTGTAAGTACTAACTTTGTATGTCCTTTAACTTTCAATGGGGGGCTTTCTTTCTTATGTAATAAGCATCTTCTTCAATTCGTGAGAGAAGGAATTATATACATTCATCCGTCTTATATTTAAGGTTTGTTTCTCTTATACAGTACAAGCAGATCATTATAAATATTCGAGTTTAATACGTAAATTTTCATACTATGCATTAAGCAGTTGTAAACTTTGTCTTTCATTAAGCTGTCATTAGTAGGAAATTCAAATGAGAGTTACTGTTCTGAGGTATATCTAGATTACCTGTATATAAAAGAGAAGGTCCGCTAGTATATAGTTGTACGAGATAGGCGAACGTGTACGTACCCTAGTAACACAAGGTAAAATGACTTGAATAAATCGTTATAAAATAATACGGTAAGAAACGAATCATCCTACACATAATCTAATATAAAATCGTCGGGGCCCATGTTATTGGTTTTGGGCTGGGTATTCTATATTATATATAAAAAGAATGGTTTTGAAGAAAAAACCTTTCTTCTTTTTTTATATTCTTATCATATCTTTCTTTTTTGAAACAACAAGAAAACAAAAATGGCAATCGAAAAATCTTTGGAAGGTAAAGTTGCAGTAATCACTGGTGGTGGTCGCGGTCTTGGTAAGGCTGTTGCTGTTGCATTAGTTGAACGTGGTGCAAAGGTCGTTATCGGCAATACTACAGAATCTCAAGGTCTTGCTACTATTGAAGAGCTCAACAACGCGTAAGTGAACATATATAAAAGTAGGGCTAATAGAATAATGACTTAATAGTAAATTGTACTGTATACAATAGTGCTGGATCCAAGGTTGCTGCTTTCAAGCGTACCGATATCACTACATATAAGGATAACATTGAGTTGTTCCAATTTGCTGAAAAGGAATTTGGTGGTGTTGATGTATGTATACCAGATAAAAAAAGTAATAGGACAAAATGTAGATATATCAAGTAAGACAATTATTAATATAAGTATATATATATGCGTGTGTGTATTTAGATTGCTTATTTGAATGCTGGTGTTGCCGGAAGTGCAACTGATATTATCTTCACACCTCCCGATGGTAATTTCTTTTTCTTTATACGCATCTTGGCCATGCATTCGCAAAAAGGATTTAACATTTACTCCTGAATTGATTTTTTAGATGACAATGACTCTCGTGCTGTTGAAGTGAACACTATTGGTACTATGAAAGGTATTTGAAATAAATATTAAAATGTGGGCTGTCTAAAACGTGGGGTTAAAAGTGGAGACGTGTTTTCCTAAGACTGCTGAGTTTCTATTTAAACTGACATGGGCTTATAATCAGGTACCAAGATTGCTATGCTCCACTTGGCTAAACGTGGTGGAGGTGTTATCATCGCATGTTCATCTACCCTTGGATCAAATGCTGTTCCTTCCATGTCTGCTTATGTTACATCTAAGCATGGTTTGAACGGTTGGGTGCGATCCTTCTCTCTTCTCCCTCAAATTTGTAATGTTCGTGTGAATGCAGGTAATAATAATAGTAATGATAATTAAAGCATATAAATAACTATGGTTATGAATAGAAGAAAATAGAGTACTAAATAATATTTTTCTTATTTATGATAGTCTGTCCTCATTTTATTCGTATGTTTAAACTCTTAATGCTATATTACAAAAAAAAATAGTTTAGTATTATATAAACTAAAGATATATTTCTAACATTTCTTCTCCCTGGTAATTGTAGCAACGGATATGCTTGTTCCTACCCAAGATATCATTGATCGTGGAGGCCCACTTCTCGATTTAGTAGATAAGATTCCAAAGACTACATCTGAAAATGTCGTCAAAGCAGTCCTTACGCTCATTGAAGACGAAACTCGTAATGGTAAGTAGACAGTAACAGCAGAAGAAAAATAATAATGAATATGTATTAACTATTATTTTATAGCTCAAACCTTATTGGTATTGCCTGGCGATGTGATTCGGGAACAAGAACCCACTGCTCCTCTCCGTAAGTTTAAAAAATTACGTGCAGTATATCCTATTACTGATAGCAACAACAATGTACTTATTTTTTAACATCATTTTTATATTTACAGCTGAAACCATGACACCTGAATTTATTGAATGCATGGGTCAATACGCAGGAGACTATATTCAATTCCATAAAAAGGAGTTGGAAGACTACCTTCCAATCTATGAAGAAAAGTATGGCAACAAGAATTAAAAAACACCATACTGTAATATTACCTTTTCTTCCCAATACAGTATATTTTATAAATATACTATATTAGTAATTAAGCATCTAGTTTGTAATAACAATAATAATTTAAGTAGTAGTATTAGTTTTATACCAATCGAAGGGTGTTTATCCTTCTTTATTAAATAATAAAATTCAACGCATTTAGTATTATATAATGCATTATTTATTTGAAACCTACTTTGTTATTGTTCTACTCTTATTTCTCGTGTTGATGTCCCTGTTCATAAACTCATCGTCCGAATTCTCCCTCCTGTCCCTATGCCAAAAATAAAAACATAAACTCCAAACAAATTGTATAATGTAACTCAAATAGAAAACCCTCACCAGTTTTCCTTTCTCCAACAAAAGAGGGAGTATATTATATTGAGCTAATAACGGGTAGTGAAGCATATACACTTCTATTACAATAACATACATACATAATCAACTGTAGTTATTTCTTGCTGTAGCTGGAGCGTATTATTATGTAAGTCAAAAACCGTATCCCGTTGAAAATAATATAAACAATATGGATCAAGGACCATGACTGTTGATTGGGCATATTTGTAAATTTGTGGATCCACTTATGAGTATATATAGAAATGAATGACATTACTCATGGAAATTAAATACTGCATAGTAATAACTTCTCCCTTATACAAACATTGTTTAATTGTATCGATTTTCTTGGACCATATTAATTTAAGTATTGGTGTAGCATTTTGTATTAGTGTATTCCAAGTTGTGAATCAATTTAATAAAAAATCAGGTGATATTAAAAAAGATGGTGGCGGCAAATGAAATCCACGCTAACACTGCCAACAAATGACATACATAGTAATACAAGTCAACAACTGATTCAAGTATTATTATTATTCCAATAGTCTGTGCTCACACAAGCAAATAGATTTTATAATGAACAATGTGCTTACGAATCTTGTGAAACGTTTACGCAAAAACGTGTGATTGTTTGTTATTACGACCCTATTTCCCGGTCAGCTGGATACATGGTGGCGTGTTATCCAAGAATCGAGGAGTAGAAATCAAGATCGGAATACCTCATACTTTCAAGATCCCAAAATACGGAAGAAGAGGAGGATAATAACCATACGTAGAAGATGACTCACTTATACGAACATACAACCCGACTCTTCTTGTTTCATCTGTTCCTCATATGATGCTACAATTCGTGAAGAAGTTGTCTTGTTTTACACGGTGTCAAATTATTATTACAATAGAAATGAGATATTATATCAGTAGACGGTGTATTGTCTTATTTTTGTGGTATTTTATTTAACAATAAGACAAAGTTTTATTAAATATAAAGTAATAAGGTTCTTCTTCTCCCCTTCAAACCCAAAGAATGAAGTGATTTCACAAATCGGTAAAACTAAAGGATAATGTCGGAAAGTTAAAAAAAGATACAATCAATCATTCGATTTTTCCATTTGTTTGTTATCCGAGAATGGCAAAAAGATTGTCGCTAAATGAAAAAGCTAAAAGATAAAACAGGGTTGAGAAAAACATATAAATTACAATAAATTCAACGCGTAATTGCAAACAAACAGTTAACTTTTTACCTTTTCCTGACTCTCTTTCTTCTCAACTCTCAACCTCTTCTCACTCTATTTTTTATACTTACACTATGCAACACATTGATCGTGACCAACTTTATACCGAAAGTGAATACCGTTTCAACTATGTCGCTGGCTTTATGGACTTTGGTAAAAATACTTTTTTTTTTATCTTTCGCGAGTAGCCGCGCCGAAAAAGTTTTTCTTTTGTATTTTTCTTCTTGCTAATACATCCTTTTTTTTTTGAATAACATATAGGTGCCGACGATATCAAAGCCATTGAAACTGTAGCAGATAAGATCAGACCTTTGGTACCCGTTGTTGTTGATGCTGTCTACAACAAATTATTCACCTACGATATCACCAAAAAGCACTTTTTACCCAAAAATGAAGGTTTTGAAGGAAAAACCGCCACTTCCTTGGAAGATTTGACGCTCGACCATCCACAAATCAAATTCCGCAAAGATTTCTTATCCAAATATTTAAACAAGCTTTTATCTGGTCCATATGATGACCGTATGCTTCGTTATTTGGATTGGGTTGCCAAGATTCATACGGATACACCAGAAAAGAAGAGCAAAATTAATGTCGATTATATCCATATCAATGCTCTTATGGGATACGTCGAGACGACCTTGATTGGTGGTATCTTGTCCTTGAAATTGCCCGAGGACCAACTGGCTGCTGCATTATCAGCATTCAACAAGCTTTTGTGGATTCAAAATGATTATTTTGCCAAATACTATTGTAATCCAGAAGCTACCGTTCAAAAGCGAGAAAGTCCTTGTCAACAATTATTGAGTTTGCCTACGGCTGTAGGTGCTTTAGTTGGTGCTTTTGCTGCGTGGATTGCTTTTAAAAACAAGAAATTGTAAATAAATTAACGAATAAATAAACATAATACATTATTACTATTACTATTACTATTACTATTACTATTACTATTACTATTACTATTACTATTACTATTACTATTACTATTATTGAAATCAACCGAGAGCGATTGTTTTTATTGGTATCGTGTATAGCTCGTTTTATATTATATAACGCCTTTTCCCCTTGTAATTATGACCCAGTTTACTTTGCTATATTTTATGATGAATTTCGCACACGTACCATGAATTTTGCCATGTCAGCGAGTACCTTATATTCGCGGTATGCTTATGTCTAATGAATCAATGGAAAAAGAGTGCTTTAACTCCTAGATCCAAATTGACAGCATTTCAGGAGACTGTAATTTTTGTAAAGTTATTACTGTGTACAACACCTTATAATATCAAGAGTCATTATAGAATATGTGATGTTGCGAAGTCTACGTAGGAAATGCTATGATTTTTCTCTTGTAAACAACACGTTTATAAACAATATACCCTGGTACGTATATTACGATAGTAATCTTTTTAATAAATTTGTAAGCATATTTTGGTTTGTAAAATTGTCAATATGCTTTACTTTTTATTGACATAATTATTTCAATTGAGGCATTCAAAGCATAGTAGCCATAACGGCATTTTTTTAAGATAAAGAACTTCAATCATTTTCCATCTATACCGTTATATCAAATTATCAAGATTATTAATTTCCCACCTTCTTTATTATCCTCCAAAACCACACGACAATAAGAATATCATTTTATTTTTATTTATTTTATAAATATTACTCGTCAGTACGTAATATTTTTTTTCTTTCATTATCAAATCAAGCTTCTTTTTGTTGTGTTCCACAATTCCTTTCAGCATTAGCACCCCTCTAAGATAGTCAACTATCTGATAAATCGACTTATTATCAGAAAGCAAAGTGGATATACTTCAATTCCGTCGTACATAATGCAAGTACACCGTACCATGATTTTTTTTTGTCCCCATGAAAGTGGCTAATTTTTTGGATATCGCGTAGTGTTGCTTTATATCCATTCCAGTTGATACTAAGACTTTTCCATTAGAAAAAATTGTACATATTTGGTTTCAGTATATGCGCCAAAAAGGATACATCATCATTTACAGTGTTATATGTCTTATTATTAATAGCAGCTATCTCTGTATCAGAATCGTCAATCATAACACGGAATGGTATATACTCATGCTCATCCTTTAATCATAGAAGCCAATACAAGATAGGATATTGAGCTTGAAAGTTAGTGATCATCCACCCCAAAGGCTTGCCTTTCTAGTAGTCATAGATCTTGCTACAAGTGTGTAAAGAAAACAGTCATAGCTGGTATCGTCCACACAAGTCTTATGTGTTGTATCAAACAGACAAGAACCCCATTCTCTTTCATTGACTATATAGTAAAGTATGTATTTTTGTTCAGGTACACATATGATGATTTTTTTCCCATTTAAATTTATTGTTTTATCTTCAATTGACACTGTGACATAAATGCAAAAAAGAACATCTCCTCTTCAAATTTATCAAGATTTTTCGAGGTGTAATATTCTCTTTCTTGTAATATTTTAGCCCCACATCTGTCACGACTGATTACCATTGAGAATCGAATTGAGATTGCCGTCTAAGATGGATCTTAATCGCATAATAGACGTGTTGGTAATCAGTTCTCACTGATTGTGGTAATTGATCATAGTCTTCGCTATCTAAAACACTTTCAAGAACACCTTTATCAAGGCGAGGTATATGTTTGATATTTCTCCAGGTAAGACTTTTCTCCACTCGAGCTTGTTGGATGAATTTCGTCACCAATTAAGGAAGCATACCGATTGCTGTATCTATGTTACTGCCAGGGTTCATTACCACTATGCTTACGCCGGTATTGTACCGTGATCATACCCTTGTTTTCCCTATTTTGATCAACATATGCCTTGCTAATTTTCAACAAAACAAATTTCTTACTTTGCTAAAATCAGCTCAAATATAATTATATGCAAAATAAAGGAAAACTTATAAATTAACGTATCACACACAAAATTTTTTATAAAATTTTATATTAAAAACTTTAAAAATAAAGATTGGCTTCCTCGTGTGATGTTTTTGACCAAGTGACGAAGGTATGCTATCCATTTTGAACATACGTGGTACGCGTTGCTCTCAACGTTACGGTCACCGATTTTTTTTACGTATTAGAAAATTGTACTGTTGTCAAGTTTTTTCCTTGTCCCACCTCATGTTCTAATCTCAAAATACCAGTCAAAATAATTACTTGCGGACCGAATAACTAGCCAATAAAAATTGGGCTTTACGGGCGCTACAATTCAAAACTTTGCTAACGATGATCTGCTTATAAAATGTTGTCATACTAATATAATAATGGGTACGCATTATATTAATCACACAAATATATATAGGGTAGACGGTTTTTTCAATTCTGTATTGATTTAGATATACTTTGTATAATTCTTATATTATTATTATGCTTAGGTGTGCAACATGGTCATTGGAATTAAACCAGTCGGAAGACTTGAATAACAGCTGAATTATTTGCATTGGCAACGTGGCGGTTTGATATCACCATGGGCGGGAACTACAATGCTCCAAGTCGCTAAAACTCTTTGAAATTTTTTGAAAATTATGAATCTTTCTTTTATTTTTGTGTACCAACCATTGAATATAGACAATATTATTGCTTTTGAGGAATGTACAAAAAACAATTAACAGATGACACCTGCATATATATACCATAGAGCTACAGACAGTACTAAAATACAGATAAAAAAAATATGGAAATAATTAACTAAGTGAGGTTTAGGGTGTAGACTAGCTGATGACCACAGGATGGATAAGGAATGCTTGGGCTATAATATTTCAAAGCTGCTAGCAAAAGCCTGGCTTTTTAATTCTGAGCCTGATAATGAGCATGTACCGTATTAAAGGAGGGCAGAGAACAGAAACAAATTAAATGTTGTCATATGAAATTGATCTTGACTATTGATGTTACGTTGATGAAGCACCAAGTATTAATTTGCCTCTAGATAAAGAATCTAAAAAGATATTTATGCTTTTGTTTTAGCTGAAGTGGCCATAAATAGTGTAATTATCAATATACTCATGTATATGCTTCATTTCATTTGGCCACAACCACGATCAAATTCTAGCACACGATAAATTATGAGCTGTTTTTGACTGGTATTTTGCAAAGACGGTCAGTAGACTCTTTCCGTTTTAAATTCCATTATTATATAGAATAGATAATCTGTTAGCCATGTACTAGCCCCATGATTATTAATAGTAAGTTTCTTTTTTCAAAAAATAAAATAAACGCAGTATGTAGCTAACATTGTCAAAAAAAAGAGTTAGTATAAGCTTATAGTTTTGAGTTTTCTCACAGAAACTTAGGTTAGCTAAAAACCAAAAGCATGCTATGTTATCTTTACTATAATTATGTGGAATCTTATCAGAGTGTAAAATAAAGTAAAAAAGATACTATATTGATACGACTAGTGGAACTAGCAACTACCCTTTTTTCTCACTACGTATTGAGATTTTGTTGGGCGAGAGGTAAGCTAATATATGCTAGATTCTCTCATTTTCATATATATTTCACAGGTGATCTGTACATAATCAGGGAAAGAGTTATATATAAAGCAAAACAAAAATGGTAAGAGGCATATACAACATTACGCTATATTAGCATCGTCATTCTTACTTCACGCATACATATAAAAAATTAAATATAATTGATTATTTACTTTTAATTGATAATGAAAACAACTTGTACAAAGGCATGCATATGTATGTGGATCGGAGGGGGAGGCGGAGAAGAAGGGAAGGGGCATGAGAGAAAAAAAATATCATGTATGTATATTTACGTACGTAAAATAATAATAATTAAAAAATAAATAATTTAAAATGTGATATCACCAACCCAATCTCTTGTATGATAAGATGACTTTTTTCGTTTGCAATCCAAAACTTTTCTTATCGGATATAATAACATAGCTGCTAATACCAATCCAACAGATACAGAGACTGCAATTACCATGATATGGGAAGAAAATATAAGCCCTTGTTGTCCAGCATTTAAAAAGATAGACATTTCTGTCATTGGATCTGATGTTTGTAATGCTTGACCAAAGCAGTCTAGCGAGGATGAAACTCCTACAGATCCGGGCACTAAAAATAAAAGACCCATCATCATATCCATAAATCCAACCGTAGGTGTTAATCTTGAATATAAGTTGGCACCTAAAGCTACGGCTAAAGATGCCAATACAGTTGCTATATGTGGATATACAACAAAATGGCTCAAACATATTCGATGTAATGTATGTGATAATGCAGCCAGAGTTAACATGATGGGGTATTTCTGCCATCTTGCTCTTAATATAATTAATTGACCAGCGGCAAACAAGGGCACAAATAACATATCATATAATCTTGATAAGTTACGATCACAAATATCATCTGAGGGTACAAGAGCCAATGAAGGGAATAACAATTGATGGATACTTGAGCCCATTGCTAAACCAAATCCAATCAATAGCGAATAAAAAAGGGTAGTGGTTAATTTTAAGGTTCCTGATGCAACAGCAGCACCAGTGCCAATTTCCAATAATGCTGTTAATGTTGCATAACCTGGCAACAAAGTGACGACACCACCAATGGAAAGTGAATAAAAACAAGTAGTTATCGATAATCTAGACGCTACAACTGCTGATATGAATCCAATCACCGCGCTCATGACAACATCGAATATACTTGCAAATCGAGTAACCTTGTTAGAGAGATGAACAATGCCACCCGCAATGATCAGGCCCCACACGAATCCAAATGCCATATCAACAAATCCTCCTTGAAAGAAAAGTGGCATGCTTGCACTGGATGCTATCCCATATCCAATCCATGTCAACCACCATGAATATAATGGAGGAGTTTGTGCAATATCATCCAACGCGTTAATTGCTTCTCGAACATCAATCTCATCAGAAAGAATAGACTCGAATAATCGATAAGTTTGAGAAAATCGATTCAAATCAAGTCCAGCACTGACAGTAACAAGTTGAGCAGTACATCCAAGAGATTCTTATCTTATGATAATTAGTATTATATTTATTTCGGTTTTGTTGTTGTTATTTGATTGAATAAGCATACATATATTGTTATTTACCTGGATCTCCAAAAGAAACAATTAAATAACCTGGCACATAGCCAATTTGAGCTTTTAAATCCAATTTTTGTGTCAATAAATGAACACAATGATCCAATCGATGAGAGGGTGCACCCGAAATGACAAGTGCTTTTGCAAACTTGACAAGAAATACTTGTGAATGAGAGACACCATTATTATTATTATTATTATCATCGACTATCACAGTAGCGTCCCTGATAGTACTTGTTGTACTTTCAGAAGAAGATAATACTTCTGTCAATGATTCTTTTATCAATGGACAATAGAAGGAGTGTATACTCCGCTGACGATGCTTGTTATAGTAGCCATCATCTTCTTCATTATCATCGTTTTTTGGTATACTGATGCATTGATGACTATTATTTCTTATATTATTTGTATTAGAGCCATAAACCCATTCAAACATTGATTTAGAACGTGTATTCTTTTTCTTTTTCCGTTGTTTATTAGATTGCTGATTATTTCCATAATGTAAAAGATCTGGCAAAATCCTTGTTGTAGTAGTTGTATTTTTAGATTTTGAAGTACTAACTTCCTTTGTTATTATTGGATGGTCATTATTATTGTTATCCATATTTTGTCATTAGGTTACTATTAAACAAAGAGAGAAACGAAGGGAAAATGAAGGAGGGAGTGATGATAAATGACAATACAAAAAAAAAAGTAAGAATATATAATGTGTATTTATAATTGAAAAACACTAATGGGTTACTGTATATATGATTTGTGTAAATAGGAAAGAAAAGAAAAAGACAGAAAAAAAGAAGATCAAAGAAAGAAAGTGTATGTATATTATCCGAGAAGTCGAGTATCTTTCTAAATTTTTTTCTGTCTATATTCTCGAGAGAGAGAAAAAGAAAATAGCTCTCAGTCTATTTATCAACATTCCTTAATAATAAAATTTTTTCCTCCTTTTTTTAATGCTTTTGTCGATCTGAAAAGATTGAAAAAGTTGAAAATAAGTAATAATACTTCCTCGGATTTTCTTAACTTATTTCTGGTTTATTTTTTTTTACCTTTATTATATACAGGTTGACGTTCATATGCATTTGGACTAGCTTCTCGAGGATTACGTCTCTTCTTTTTATTTTTACTATGACGATGGTTACAATGATCACCATGTTTACCACTATCGCTATCACTGCTGCTACTGCTACTATCACTATCACTATCACTTTCTGATTCAGATGAAGATTCGCCTACTTCACGAGGCTTATGATAGATACAACAAACTATATATTCGGGGGTTTCCATTTAATGTGTAAGCAATTTATTTATTTATTTCCTGAAAAAAAATTACCCATTCTACCTTAACTTTTTTTTAAATAGTAAATGTACTTACTTTTTGACTTTTTCTTATTCATATGTTCATTATCAATAACACTTTCATCCCATTGAATAGCACGAGGTCTTCTTGCTGACATGTCACCTCTTAATCGTAATACACCTACTTCGTCTTCATTACTACTTTCATTGTCTCGATCGTCTTGATCTTGTATTTCATTTACAGTTAATGTTCTTGATCCATGACTTGGATTAGATGTGGATCCACCTCCCATACGTGTTTGTGTAGATGGATGAATAGTTCTTTGTTGTTCTCCTTCCATTCTATTTATTATATGAAACAATATAATATAAACCAAAAAAAAAAGAAAATCTAATGCCGCGGGGTAGGTTTTTTTTTTTGGGTAGCGAATCGGATGATCAAAAAAAAAAAATGCAAGAAATGAAGTATTTATGGTAGAATAATTTAAAAAGATAATTTATTGAATATACATATAAGTAAGCTTAAAGTAAATAAGTAGATTCTGCTGCATGAATGGAATCTTGGTCATGATTAATTAAAGGCTGATGTTGTTTTCTTTGGCGTCTTCTTGCTAAATATTCCATAATAGCACCCACTAATGCAACTGATTTAGATCGTTTCTCATTTGTAGTTGAAGTTTGTTTTTTTCGTTTCCATGTTTTTAATTTTTCGTTAGCAACAGCTTCCTCGGCAATATCTTGAAATGTAAATCGACTACGCTTTACCTAATTGATTATGCATTAGCATATAATATATATAGATATATAAATCTTTAAAATATAATTGTCGGATTCTTTTTTTTTCTTTTGCATGAATCTTGTTTCGTATACATAATATACCTTATTATGATTGGTAGTATTTGTATTATTATCATTGTCGGAGAGGTGATCAAAAGATTTATCATCTTTATTTAAACTTATAGTAATAGATGGCATTATATATATACATATATATATATGTCTTGAAGGAAAATAAAAGAAAGAAAGATGAAAGTAGAAAAATTACGAAAGAACCGGAAAAAAAAAGAAGTGGATGAATATAGTAAATATATATAACTATTACGTATTATATATTTTCAACGTCCACAAAAAAAGAAATAGATAGAGAGAGAAAGAAAGAATTACTATTCTATCGAAATTGTATATTTTGAAGGGAACGAAAAAACAGTAATTAGATAAACTTTCCGAATTACTTATTACGCAACTTGACAGCTAAATCTTATTACTTTTGTTATAATAACCCAGCTTTTTTTTTTGCATTTTAATTTTTGAGTTGCCCCCCCCCCTTTTTTTTTTCGCACACTTACCATTTAATTTATACCCTATAATAATATGGATTCCTCATTCAATAATTCACTAAATCAATCTCATCCGCTTTCTCATTTAAGAAATAATAATAACAACAGTAATGACCTTGACGATAATAATGAAGAAAGAGAAGATTCTCTTGTTTCAGAAAATAAAAACGTTCAAGCTGCTTTTGATCAATTAACCAAACGCCAAACATTTATGGAAACAACTTCTGAAAGTGAAGAACATAATGATAATAATCACAATTCCAGTACACAATCCAGTAGCAACAGTCATGGTAACACCAATGCTAGTGGTGGCATGTCGTTCACTCAACGTCGTTTAGAACGAGGTGAAGCAGTACCTTCTTCTTTTACGTCATTCGACTGGGAATCTCGACCTCATTCATCATCCGTCAGTTCCTCTGAATTTGACTCGAGCGCGTATTATGGTTTATCACCTTTTGTCACTTCTTCATTTATGGATACAACAACTTCTGGTTTGGAACGTGGATCGTCTGTTGGAAATAATACGATGCGATATCGATCGTTATGGCAACGTTATGAACGTGAACGACGAGATAATAATGATAAAAAAAGACAAAGTGGGAGAAGACGTCATATTGGACAAGACAGTGAATATGATTTGGAAGAAGAAGATGAAGAAGAAGGTGATGATGAAGAAGACGAACGGGATGATGGTCAGGATGAAGGAAGAAGAAGAGGAACAAGGAATCGATTAACAATCGAGGACGACGACGACGATGATGATGAAGAAGATGGAGGAATGGTTATGAAAATGTCACCTCATCCGGTACCTGAAACATCATCGCCTAAATTACTTCAACATCAACAAGAAAAAGAAAGGCAACAACAAAAGCAAAGAACAAGGGATGATAACAGCAGTGATATTGATCTATCAGATGAAGAACAAGAACATGAACAGGAACAAAAACGAAAACAACACGAACAACATATATTTGATATACACGATCCAGCTAGTTATGTTGATATGGAAGATGAGCCACCACCATTAAGACCTTCTTTTGATAAACTTAAAAACATGTTGACATGCTATGTACCTTCTTCATCTTCATCAGAAGAAAATGAAGATTTGGATAAACAACAGCAACAGCAAACAAAATATCAACTACAACTAAAACAACAAGAAAAACCACGATTGGAACGATCACCACCACGACGACATATTTTACAAACACCTGTATTTCAAGTTGTCAATGGAAATACAGTTAAGGATCGCTATTTATTTTTATTCAATGACTTGTTAATCATTTGTAAACCAATCATGGACGAGAATATCATTGTGGGCGATCATAACACTGGAAAAGAAGCTCGGTATCGATTCCGACCTAATGAAAATAGTCTTTTTCAAGTCAAGAACATTGTTGAATTAAGCAAATTGACGCTCTATTTATCAAGAGATGATCAACAAAAACCTATTTCTGGATCAAGCGCAAATGCTAACGTAGCAACAACTACCACTCCACCACGTAAAATGCATCCATTATTAGCCTCCGCATTACGTAAATTCGAAACAAATCCGGATGCTGCTATTGCTTATTTGGTTGAAAAACAAGTTTTAGCCAATGAACCACTCAGTATCGCCAACTTTTTATTCAAAACACCTGATTTATGTCGTCGCCAATTGGGATATTTCCTTGCTGAGCCCAAAAATAGTGATATTTATGATGCATTCTTGGATTGTTTCCGTTTGGTTACATTACGATTGGATGAAGCATTACGTATCTTATTAATGACACTTCGATTACCAAGTAATTGGGAATCTTTGGAATACGTCATTGAACGATTCTCGAAAAAGTGGCACGATGCTAATCAAAATGTGGTTAAATTTCACGAAGATATGGTGGTGAAAGTAGTGGTTGCCATGTTATTTTTGAATGCTGAATGGTGGTATGATGCAAGTAGTGAGCAAGATGTATTTTGGTCTGCACGTGAACACAAGGAAAGAAGGGATCGGCAACGACTGACGCGACGTGCAAGTATGGTTGATCGTAAAGATGAACATGGTAGTGTTGCTGTTGAACCATTACATTATATTTCATCATTGCGAGCTCAAAAAGGGGATGAACGACCTACATTTGATGAATTTTTACAACGATGGCGATACTATGATCAATATATGCTTGTCGCTGTTGAATTTTTACGTGATATGTATAATTCGATCAGTAATGAACGATTAGAGACCGGTTGGGATAATGAGGGGGAAAAATCGACGGATGCCCCCGAGCAAGATACTATTATCACTGTAACTCCTCATCGACTCCCAACACGTTTAACTAAAGGCGTACCATCAGCTCCGATCTCAATCGCTATTGCAGCCCCTGATCCTGGGCTTCAAATTAAATTAAGAGGTCAAGATTTGGAATGTCATCCCAACGTATTGGACTTTAGTAAATCATGTGTTCAAACATTTACTATAACAGGACATAACCTTGGTAGAACAAGTTTAATGTTTATAAAGTCAGGTCCACATGCAAGTCGTTATGTTAGTCCAACTTTACCAAGAACCAAGAGTATTGTGGTAGAACGAGCCTTTATGCGATATACATTTCAAATTGCTTTTTCACATGTGGATATGAGGATGTCAGCTACAGCAGCAGCGACAACGACAACGGTACCAGGAGCTAATAGTAGAGGGTCAGGAGTTCCAACTACACCCTCATCGGCAACAGTAAAAGAAGATGATAAAACTTCAATAGCGACATCGATAGCCCCTATAGCCACTACACCAACCAAAGCAACTGCAACAGGGGATGATCAAGAGCCTAAATCACCCGTAATGGTCCGACGAAAATATATTTTTAGTGTTGAAACAGAACAAGAAAGAACAGAATGGATTAATTGGTTAAAAAAATTATCGGGTTATGTGCATATTAATGGTGTACCATCCGTTATAACCAATAATAATAGACAAGAAGATTCTGTGATGACAACATCTGAAGGACGTGTGGCATTACAAGTATTGAAAGAAATTATGCTGGCAGATGAATATAAAAAGGGAACAGCTAATGTTACAGCATTAGTACGACCTGCAGCTGCACTTTGGCATCAACAACAGCAACAACAACATCTTCATCATTATCAATCGATCATGGGGCGTCAGAGTTTTGTAGATGGTCCCAGTACAACAGGAGCAGCAAGTATAGCAAGTATTGGTAGTCCAGCAAAAGATATCAAGGATGGAGATCATTTATGGGTACAAAGTCCTAGTAATGAAAAGGATGACGTGGTTGTATTTGGAACAAATGAAGAAGAACATCAAGACAAAAAGAATAATAGAGCATCCAATGTAGCGGTCACGAAAAAGAAACCTAATGTTGTTACTAAACGTGGGTATGAAATTATCAAGTTAGTTGTACAAAACTCCCTAGTACCCCTCATGCTTGGATTTTTACGAAAACAAATTCAATGATTTCGAATGCTCAATGAATTATTATAAATAAATAAAAAATTATTTATTTTACGAACTTTTATTTTTTATTTTTTGTCAACGATACCTCTTCTCCTTTTTTCTCTCTCCTGTCTATATATTTGTCAGCCTCTTTTTTCAATTCTTTTTCCTAGACATTTGTTATTTGTTGTGCTTTGAAATATAATAATGACAGGACCACCCATTGTTAATACAACTTCAGGTCGTCTTCAAGGATTTATTAAAACCGAACATAATATTCATGTATTTATGGGTATTCCATATGCTATGCCACCTACTGGGAATCGTCGATTTAAACCACCTGAACCTTATACACCTCCTAAAGATGATAATACTATTCGAGAATGTTTTAAAGCTGGATTAGCAGCACCACAAACACAAATGCCATTTGATACACTTATGAGTGTAGAAATCGATCCTGATAAACAATCTGAAGATTGTTTATATATGAATATTTGGACACCTACAACGGACCCAGAAGCAAAACGACCTGTCCTATTTTGGATTCATACAGGTGCATGCATGAGGTAAACTTGTATACACATGCTACATATTAGTAATTAAAACGAATAGAACAAAATAATAATATATACTTATTGATATATATGTCTTTATCTATTAGTGGTAGTGGTGACCAACCATTTTGGGATGGTACTAATTTTGCTCAAAAGGATGTAGTGGTTGTTACATTTAATTATCGTCTTGGAGCATTAGGCTGGATGACCTTGGATCATTTAGCTGAAGGATTTGATGGATCAGCAAATAATGGACTATTAGATCAAATAAGTATGTTTTTAATTTTATTTCTAGAAATTAAAAATACACTCTCTGTCGATGAATTGTGTACTTAAAGAGTTACATATTATCAATTAATTCAACTTTGTTTCTTTCTTATAGTGGCCGCTGAATGGGTTAAAAACAACATTACAGCATTTGGAGGTGATCCGAATAATATCACTGGCTATGGTTCATCTGCAGGAGGTAAAAAACAAACAAGTGAATGTAATAGAGAATCAATGATCCTCAACAAAAAAAGAACTTTATTATCGCTTTATCAATCTATATATATTATATCATGATAACTTTATTCTGACTACGTATTGCTTTTTTTTATGGGGTTATTGGATGTTGTCCATGTATAGCAAGTTGTTTAATGGCTATGTTAATATCACCAAAAGCCAATCGCCAATATTTTGAACGTGTTATTTTACAATCGCCACCCATGTTCCATTTCAGTCCACGAGATTGGGCTAAATTCAAAGGAGAACTTTTTCTTCGCTCACTTGGTTTTAATCCGCCTGGAGATGATTTTGAAGACGAGTTACGGAATCAAGTAGACGTTCAAACGATCTTGGAGTCTCAATCCTTATTAACATCATGGCCTAATTTTCTGGAAGGTTTAGCACCCGTTGGACCTTCTGGTGATGATAACAAAACCTTGCCTTGTTCACTCATTGAATATTATTATCATAATCCATTACCAGAACATAACAAGGATATTGATATTATTATTGGTTATACCCGTGATGAATTCAACATATTTTTCCCTTTTCTACCAGATTTTCATCAAATGGATGATGAGATGTTTGTAAAAACCTATTTCACTCATGTCTTTGGTCGACGTCATGCTCGTGACGCGTATGAAATCTACAAGTGTCAAATCCTGCCACCCTTTTCACCACCAAGTGAAGTAGCACGTTACATGTGTTCAGATGTCATGTGTCGAATCTCTGTTCTTTTAACGGTTGAAAATTTAGCTCGTCATGGTCATCAAGTGCATTTGTATGAATGGCGATATGAAGCGAATGATGTAGAGAATATTATCAAGGCAGCTCATATGGTAGATGCTATATTTTCATGGGATAATCTCGAATACTGGGAAGGTAATCCATTTCTAGGTCCGGGTGATTTCTATGAACGTGATCGTATTGCAAAGCAAGTATCACAATCGATTGTTGCTTTTGCGAATTCAAGTGATCCAAACCATCCAGGAATTCCTTATTGGCCTAAATATGATTTAAATCAATGTAAAGCTGGTATAATATTTGATCGTGAAGTGACAGTGGAAAATGAATTATATAAGAATGGATTTAATGCTTGGAAAACTCTATTAAAAGATTATGTTAAAAGTCCATTATTTCCTTATCATCCAAATCCATCTTATCTAGTAAGTTACAGGTTTTTATTTCCCTTTTTTTAAAAAAAGGCAAGAATAAGTAGTAATATAAATGACCTCTTTTTTTATGTAACATAGATCAGCAATATCAGCAAAACAACAACAATAAGTAATGAAGGAGATAATAGCACAAAAAAGCGTAAACTGTAATAGCTTTGTTATTATTAAAAATATACATATATATTATGCACACGACTATATTATTTTTTTAAAAAAACACAGTTACTGAGATATCGCGTCTTTCCATTTTTTTTAACATTTTCCGTTAATTAATACATATACCCGCATTTCATTTATAATAATACATAAAAAAAAATAATGACACCACGTCAATTTGAAAATATTGAAAATTTACTTGAACAACTTAAATTAGAAACAACAGCATTTCGATCTTCTACTGTTGATCAAGAAATTCGTGAAAACTTAAAATCAGCAAAAACTAGATTAAATGATTTAAGTAAAAATGAACCTGAAGAAGTGCAAGATCCAATTACTTTGGGTAATTACTATTATATTATTTTTAATTCACCCATTATTATATCTTTTCCTTTTTTTTTACGTTTGAAAAAGAAAGAAAAATGTATTAACTCACAAAAAAAATTTGTAATAGAAAAAGAAAAAAGATTAGCTCAACTAAAAACAGAATGGGAAACAATAAAAACTGGACCAGAAACAAGTAAATGGATGTCTCTAACAGATGAAAAAGCACAGTTAATTAAAGAAATACAAGAACATAATCAAGAAATACAAGGTATGGATGATGAAATCATAAGATTACAACAAGAATTATCTGAACTGGATCACGAGGGTGATGAACAAGAAGCAGATAAAGTGAGGTAAATAAATCAAGTATTCTATTATAAATTGATGGTTATCCTATTATTGCTGGTATAATAAGAAAGAGTATGAAGAGGAAAGAAGTTAATTAATAATATTATGATTATAAAGTCTTCAATTAGCAGTATATAGAGGATTAGGTGTACAAATGGTTTCAAAAGATAAAAAATGTGTTGCTGCATTGTTAAGTAAGTTTTATTTGTTACACAACCCTTTTTACATATGTTTTATGTGTTTATGTGTCAGCTTTTAATTAATGTTTTTTTATTAGATAATGCAAACCATCATAAAGTGGATTCTTTTGACCTTAATAAAGGTTATTCACGTTCTTTTACTGCAAATCATATCTGGGAATTCATTTCAAAATAAAAGAATAACTTGTATATACATATAAACCTATTCCCAATCCTCTCTCCTTCCATTTACTCCTTTACCTCACTCTACAAACATACATATTACAACACATAAAATAAAATAATTAATTAAATTAAACATCGACATTGAATCTTATTAGCATCATATTTTATTTTAAGCGGTATGATAGTTTTTTTTACTAAATTATAAAATAGATCGTGAAAGAAGAATTTAGAGAAGCAAAAAAAAGCACAGACAAGATAAACCCGAATGATTAGATTGGTTAGATAAATCAGCAACACAAAAAGATGAATTAAGCTTAGAAACATTTTCTCCCCGATCATTTCCGAACGATTCCGACCTTTATTCGCTTTCAAACCCTTTTTATCACGGATGACAAGATGATAAACATTGATTACACAATAAAACAAGTTTGATAAAAATGACCTTGTTTATACTATTTACTATTACTACTATTATTAATTTTTACTATTAGTATGTTTATTAGTATGTTTATTAGCATTAGTATTATTATTGGTTATTATTATTAGTTATTATTGTTAAAAAAAAGGTACACATTTAGACAACACGTGAACAAAAAATAAAAAGGAGAAAAGATATAAAGAGAGGGAAATAATAATTTTACATATGAATGCATTTATTGTTAGAATGGTGATTATTGTTGCTGTTATCGTCATTGTTTGTTTTATTGGTTTGCTCTGATACATCTGATACATCTGCTGCTGCTGTTGTTGTTGTTGTTGCTGATGATGTAATACGTTTACTTGCAACGGCATGACCTAGGTCGACTGCTTTTTTATACCATTTTATTGGATCAAGAATATCTTTGTATTTATTGTTATCGTTATTGCTATTCTCATTGTTTGTTTCATTTTTTTTCTCTGATACATCCTTTGTTGTTGCTGACGATGTAATATGTTTACTTGCAATGGTGTGACCTAGATCGACTGCTTTTTTATACCATTTTTTTGGATCAAGAACATCTTTATATCTATTGTTATGATGATCATTACCGTCATTGCTATTCTCATTGTTTGTTCCATTTTCTTGCTCTGATACATCTGTTGCTGCTGCTGTCGGTACTGCTGTCGTTGATGATACCAATGATATATAATGTTCACTTGCAACAGCATGCCCTAGATCGGCTGCTTTTTTATACCATTTTATTGGATCAAGATTGCTTTTATCCTCTTCTTCTTCATCCTTTTCTTTTCCATCATCATGTATACCGATACCATGTTCAATAAAATAACCAACCATAAAACTTGCTTTTGCCAAAGTCCATCGATGAGCTCCATATTTACGATATTTTACTGAAGCGATCGTGACAGCTTTGCGGGCCCAAAGATAAGCTTGACGGTCCGAAGGTTCCAATGCCCCATGCCCCACCAAATGGATTCCAGAAAGCGCTAATGCAGCTTCCGCATTATTACCCGATTCGGCTGCTTTAGTATACCAATATAATGCCAAATCCATGTCTGGATGAATAAATTGCCCTTGTTCAAAACATTCCGCTAATTTAACCTGACTTGGCGCATATCCATCTTGTGCTGCTTCATATAATAATCCAATAGCATAGGGATGATCTTCAATAATAACCCCCGTATCATCATTCTTTTTATTATTAGAATGATAGTGAGAACGATGACGAGCGACACCTTGCTTGTTTTTGTTGCTTTTGTTATTAAGTGATAACGAAGAGGATATTAACAAGTTGGATTTTTTGGATGATGTTGGTGTCAAATGAACCAGTGCTAAAGTATGTTGTGCCAAAGGAATCAAGTGGGTTTCTGCTGCTCTTTGTAACCAACTCACCGCTTCACGTTTATGGATAGGTTGACTTAATTGACCTTCCAATAACACCATACCCATTTTATACATGCTTTCTGGATGACCTAAATGGGCAGCTTTACGATAAAAAACAAAAGCGCGTTGTAAGTCTTGCTGTGTTCCTAACCCTAATTCATGACATACAGCCGTTCTATATGTTGCTTCACCGTGGTTTTGTTTCGATGCTTGGGTATACATAATAAAAGCTTGATCTAATTTTTTTTGTAAACCATAATAATTGGCCAATAGAAAATGTGCTTCCCCAGCAACAGAAGATCCTCTATGCTGTATTAATCGTTTCAATAATCGAACGGCTTCATGTAATGCGACGGATTTAATATGTTGATCTATTGTTAATGTTATGATTGATAAATTCATTAGATGACATGCTAATAAAAGCATCCATTGAGGTTGTTGTCGAGTTTCATCTCGCCAACTATATATTTGCTCAATGGATTCGGGTGGTGGGTAGGGTAATCCATTTGTTAAAATGTGTTGCCATGGTAATGATGGTGTCACTATGGGTTCATTTATATGAGATCGTGGTGATGTAATAACTTGTTGATCTTGTAGATGAATAGATGGTGTTTTTGAAAAATGTTGTTGCTTCAATGCTGGAGAAGCTTGAATTTTACTAATTTTAATTGTATCTTGATAATCATAAGAATCAGTATGATGATGACCTGGCGGTGCTTTATGCCGATACATGCAAGAAAATTCGTCATAAAACCACTGATTAGCGGAGTGGTCTATATCCCGCCTCTTAGGACGACATTCGATTGCTTCAAAGGGTTGATCAACGTCTAAACTGAAACGATGATCGAGATGTTGATGATAACGCGGGGTTGTTACGCTACTATTATTACTACTGTTTTCAGTAAGGCTAACAGGC
The DNA here is from genome assembly GCA_025093555.1 of Circinella umbellata. Classification (NCBI taxonomy): domain Eukaryota; kingdom Fungi; phylum Mucoromycota; class Mucoromycetes; order Mucorales; family Lichtheimiaceae; genus Circinella; species Circinella umbellata. Next base: position 159,659 of record JAIWNF010000072.1, read on the forward strand.
CTAGTATCTACCTAATTATTATAATATCATTTTTCCGTTATTATAATAATAAAAATATTAGCTATGTTTTTTATGCATAAAATTAAATACATTGATATTTACATGACTCATTGCTTTTTTTCAATTTTTTTGTACTCTTTTATTTTATTTTAGTTTTATCTTTTTAAAATTGAAATTATAATAAAAAGAAGAAAAGGAACATTTTTTTTTTAAAAAAAAAAGGAATAAAAAAAGAAAAAATAATGGTCATATTGAAATTATTATTTACAAATAGTAACAAAAGAGTGTTGTTATAGAAAACAAAAAGGTAAAAAAAGTTTGGATTAATGCAAAAAGATAAATTTTCCGATTAAGAAAAATTTGGGTTAAAGATAAAAAAGGTTTATGACGACAAAAAATAAAAAAATTCTCCGTTGAAAAAAAAACAAAACAAAAAACGATTAGGCGGTGGCGGCTCAATGTTTTCGAGTAGCACAGAGCCGGTTCAAACATGTGAAGATGTTCCGACGTACCCCGCAAAAAGAAGTTTAGCTTTAAAGAACCCATGATTGGATATCTTTGAGATTTGTTGTAAATTATATGATGGTGTAATGTTATAAAATATATAACTTACAGCGGAGCTTCACAACTTTTTTTGATTTTTGAGAGACATCACACACATGCAAGATTATTAGAGTTAATTCGAACGTCAACTTATATCCTATGATTCATTGCCATATGAAATTTCTCAGATAACATATATAAGTAGGCTATCAAAAAAGATGTTGTAAATTTCTCTTCTTTTTTTTTCTTTTTCTTTTCGTTTCTGGTTCCTTTTTTTAACTCTTTTCTTTTCTTAAATACATAAATCAACCCCTCTCCTCTAAAAATACTTATATATAATGAGCAAAAATAACAACACTCAAAAGACACCTATTCTTACTCATCTTGTTGCTGGTGGTGCCGCTGGTTTTATGGAAGCATGTATTTGTCATCCTCTCGATACCGTCAAAGTTAGAATGCAACTTGCCAAGAGTGTTCAAAAGAGTGCTTCTGTAAGTTTATTATATTAAGCTTTTTTTTGCATGATTCCAAAAAAAAGGGGACAGAAGGGGGTCCTAGGTTATTTTTTTTCTGTTCAAAACAACAAACTTCTATAATTTTGATTTCGACATCAAAAAATTGTAAAATTAAATAACTAAACATATATGTATATTTATTCCCATTGTTATTGTTATTATATACGATGATGCATTTCTATTGTAAAAATAGGGTAAGAAACTCGGTTTTGCTGGTGTTGGTGTCAGAATTGTAAAGAACGAAGGCTTCTTGGCTCTTTACAAGGGTCTTGGTGCTGTCATTGCTGGTATTGTCCCCAAGATGGCTATTCGTTTCAGTTCTTTTGAAATGTACAAGGGTGCTTTAGCTGATGAAAATGGTGTTAACTCTCGTACCAGTATTTTCTTCTGTAAGTTTATTAACTTGAGGCATATTATCATCATGATGATATTATTTTTTTAACTGTTTATATATTATAAATTTGATCATATGCTCATTCAATTTTTACTTGTGATAATATAGCTGGTCTTCTCGCTGGTACCACTGAAGCTGTCATGGTTGTTTCCCCTATGGATTTGATTAAGATCAGACTTCAAGTATGTATTAATAATTTTTATTTTGGTTCCTGATAAAATAGAATACCGAGAAAAAGAGGAAAGATAAAAAACTAAATATTCTCCTCTCCAACTCTCCCCAACCATAAAAAACTTATTTAGGCTCAACGTAACTCCATGGCTGATCCTATGGATATTCCCAAGTATCGCAATGCTCCTCATGCTGCTTATGTTATCGTTAAGGAAGAAGGTTTCCGTGCTCTTTACAAGGGTGTTGCTTTGACCGCTTTAAGACAAGGTAAGAACGAATTTTCAGTTACAAACAGTCCTGGGAATATAGACTGTTTTCAGTTTAAAGTGTGATGATATATTATTCATGTGTGAAATAATATTGGATGGGAAATTTATATTGGGATGTCATTTGGGTATACATATGTATATACTTGTGAGAAAGGGGGAGAGTGGCAGGAGCAATTAAAAAAAAATCAAAGAGATAATTTAGCTGACATAAACCAAATTATACTATTATTTATCATACTCTAGCTACCAACCAAGCTGCCAACTTCACTGCTTACCAAGAATTGAAGAGATGGGGTAAGAAGGTTCAAAATATTGAAGGTGAACTTCCTTCTTATCAAACCTTAGTTATTGGTGGTATTTCTGGTGCTATGGGTCCATTGTCCAATGCTCCTATTGATACTATCAAGACTCGTATCCAAAAGTCTAATATTGGTACTGGTTCTGCTTGGAACCGTTTCACCACTGTCACCACTGATATCTACAAGAAGGAAGGTTTCCGTGCTTTCTATAAGGGTTTGACTCCTCGTGTCTTACGTGTTGCTCCTGGTCAATCAGTTACCTTTGTTGTTTACGAAAAGGTTAAGGGTTGGTTAGAAGTTGCTCAAGGCAAGATCAAGGAAGGTGAAGTTACTATTCCTGCTCCTCAAAAATAAGTTGAAAAGAAACAGTAGTTTTTTATTATTATTATTATAAGTTTGTGTATTTTATATTATCCAATTTTTTTTATCCCATCAATCAAAAAAGAAAACCACTTTTCGCATTATATATTATTCTCCATGACAACAAATAATTATCATGAACAATAGCACACTTTTTTAAAAACAAAATCTCTACATTTCTTCTTAACTTTAGATATCCTTCTCATTCACAACTTTTTCGTTTTTGTTAGTTTTTTTTTATTAACTATTTCTCCGCTATTACTTCCTTTCCGCTTCTCTCCTCCCCCTTGTACAATAAAGTCCATTTGTGTTTTTTTTCCAATCTTATCAAATCAATAATTCAAAATATTTTTTAATCCGAGATAATCCGTTCATTTGCACCAATAATTTATTCTTTTTGATTCTAATAATCCACCCCACCTTTTTTGACGGAGTGGGTTAAGCTATGACCGAATGTTCCGATATTTTGGGGGAGATGAGTTAAAAAAAGATAGGTTGGGGGTGGGGGGAGTAAGAGTCGAGATCAATTACCCAAAAGGTGGTCGATATATTTTTTAATATCAGCCACCCAAAAAAAAAACCGCGTTCAACGTCCTCTTTATACTCTGAGCCAAAAAATAATTGAAACGGGAATAACAATAATGAAACGATCATCACATTCAAACGAACATCGTAAAAAACGTACAAAAACATATCATTGTTCCAAGGTAATATATTAACACACAAATATATATACACAAGTGAGAGTTCTGCTTTTTTTTTAAAAAAATAATATTAAGATCGTATTTTCAAAATAAAATAAAATAGGAAAGAGTAGGAGGTAGCGGTGGTGGAGGAAATTTTCAGGTGCAAGCCAATATGAGTGGAGTCATGGTAACTTGTACACGTTCGAAAGAATCTCGATCTCAAAAAGAGGTTATTGATTTATTTGAAGAGGTAAAATAATAGAAATAGAACGTAAACTTAAAAAATAGCTTTAACACACTTTTTTTTTATTTAATAGTACGCAAAAAAGCTTTATTCAAATGATGATGATTCAAAGGAAAAAGATAATAGCGAAGAAGAAGAAGAAGAATTGGATTTAGAAGCACAAGTTGCTAAGGAATTAGCAGAATTAAAACAACCTACAAAAGATAATAAACAATCATTATTTTCGAATATTTCAACAAATATGGATTGTGGTAACACTTTTTTTTTTACTTGCATGAATTTTAATCAAAAAGATCATACAAGCTAAACTTAAAATTTCATCTTTAGTATTATTTATCAAGACACGTTCGCCTGTTGAACCTGTATCATTTGTTCATAAAATCTTGACAGATTTAAAAGAAGAAAAGAAACAAAGAACTCGTTATACAAGTCGATTTTTACCAGTAGAAAATACCTGTCATGCAAATTTAAATGCTATTGAAAAAATGGCTGAATCCATGTTTAAACCCAAGTTTGAAAACAATTCAAAATCTGTAAGTTCTTTTCAAGTTTCATTGATACATAATATCTCCCTAACTAATATTATAATATATATCTATATCTGTATAGTTTGGTGTGATATGCCGAATTCGTAATTGTACTAAATTGGATAGAATGGAAGTTATTCAGAAACTTGCTAGTGTTGTAGGAGAAGGACATCGTGTGGATCTTGATAATCCTGATTTATCAATTATTGTTGAAATTTGTCAAAATATCTGCATGATGTCTGTTGTGGAAGATTTCAATGAATTAAAAAAATACAATATTGAAAGTATATTAGGATTAAATGATAATGGTCCTCCACCGCCAAAAAATAAATCAAAACCAAAACCAGAAGAATCATCAGTCGAGAAAGAATAGTAATAAAACCTAAAAATAATTTTGACCAAAACTATACATTGTTTGGTATACTATCATTATAAACACTATGAAGTTATATCATTAATCATGGATTTTTGCTTATTCATGACGTTTTATTATTATAAAAAGAAAATCCCTCATGCAAGTCCATGTGATTTTAGCATGAAAAATATTATTTTTTACAAACTCAATTCGCTCTTTCAAAAAAAAGAAGTTATTACATATTTTATCTATTGTTTGTCATGAAAAACATAGTAATTATTTTGTCTCATAAACATATAAATAGTAATAATAAATTATATATAAAAATAATAAAAACTACTATATTCAGATAAAAATAAAGACTTATTCATGATTTATATAGGTTCAATGATAAAAAGTTTGAAATGCTACTACTTAACAATATATTACACAAAAAAAAACATGTTTCAAAAAAAGTCAATATATCTTTTTTTCATGGCCCTTTTCTCACCAGTAAAAAATTTCGTGGCCCACTCTTCTTTATTGTTTCACAGGTACATTCTTTTTTTTTCTCATGGCCACATCATAGTTTTTGTATATCAGGTGCAGTTTACAAAAGAAGGTTTCGATTCAAAAATGAGCTGAACTTACTTTAAACAATAATTTTATATTATGTATTAGTATCGAAACTTATATCTTTATTACTATTACGTATTATTCTTATTTATAAAAATCATATTGAGTTTTTTTCCCTGATGATGTGTGGTGGGCTTATTTGGAAGAAAACGAAACACTTGATCAAATATGAATCATCATTTTAATAATAAAAGTAGTTTAGCTTACTTGAATCAAGCTTGTTGTATAATTTCAGTCTTCATCCATAACCGCATCAATAATTTTTCCCACGACAAAAAGAAAAAACTTTTCTTTCATTGTACTTATGTTTAAGAATCGAGTATAATATAACCTAGTAAGGGATTAGCAGCTTACTTTGATCTTACTAAGTACACTCCGCTCATCTGTAAATATTAAATAGACTGGTATGATCTTTATGGTTAATAACTATTCGCCATTGTAAACAATGGAGATTGTGTGACATTGTTAATATTATGTTTCTTGTAAACAAAATAATAATAATAATCACGTATAAGCTGACAATGAAACATTCATTAAATAAGTTGCTGTAAATATTCTAGAAGTACTTTTATTATTATTATTATTCTTTTCAATTACTTTTCGTATATTGTTTGATATGTGCGAACGTAAGGTAAACTCTTTTTATTTGTTTAATTAGCTGACATGTTTGAAATTTTAACACTGTCAACTATATATCAAGGAAAATGGAGAACAAACGTTACAAGCTACTAATTTGATGACCAAGGTTATTATTTTGGAATGACTACGGGCGCGCCAAAAATCCATAGTCAGACGAGGGGCGCGCCAATTCCAAGCCGGCACTTTGGTGACATGGTACGCTCTTCGTCTGTTTTATTTATGCTTGTTCTTGTTCAAGTTTGCTTTATGAAACTGGGGTTTCCTCTCCTTTAAATAAAAGAATTATGGATAAAATATGAAAAACTAGTTGAATCGTAGTATTTTGAATATTTTATGATAATAAAACTTCAATTCATGTGAACATCTATTAATATATATATATATATATATATCAAATTAAATTAAGGATTGATTTCTAAAGTAAAAAATCATATCCAGCTTTTATTTTGATTTTTGATGAAGGCTTCGGTAATGACATTTTGAAATAATTATGTAATGAAATGTAGTACTTATACTAATATTTGATGTTGTATATATTAATATAAGCTTGCTATTACGGGATCCATGGATCAGCTGGATTTTCCAACAGAAGTTCATTCTAACAAAGAAAACAACATTTGAAGACTATGCCATTATATTTATACTAAGTGTTCTTATGCTTGAGGTTTGTGCTTGACTCATTCAACAAGATTACAACAAGATTTAATATGAGGATGCAATAAAAGTCTTGTTTAGGAATCAAAATCTTGGCTCTGGAGTCTACCATGAGCTACAAGACAAAGGTTATGACTTTTAGAAGAGATTTCTATAAGCTATTTTTATTCTTATTTAATATGTTGATTTGATTTTTTTTATCGTTTTGTACTACGTATTATATTCATGTCATCTTTTTTTTTTCGTTCCGCTATGTATGACCCAATTGCTTACTTCGTAATCTGTATTATATATATATATAAATTATTCCTTTATCCTCGATATTTAATCATTCTTTTTTCAGCTGCTTTTATGACCCCACCCATTCAATATTATAATTTATATGTTCTTTTCTTGTAATTTCGTTTATCTATGATACAACATATTATATTACGTACGTATAACTGATATATGTCTACATTTAGTACCACTTTTTAATCTATTATGTCTTAATGCTTCGGTCCTTTGTTAGTGGCTTCTTTGATGTATAGTTGCGATATATTGCACCTTTTAATAATTTTTTGCTTCAGTGATTTTTGAGTATATTTTATGGGTACGTAGAAATAGAAACTCTATGTTCAATTGACACAATACGTTAAATATATTGTTAATAAGTATTGTTGAGATTGTGAATATTTTGAATAAGAAGAAGAAGAAGAAGGGTAGACCAAGGGTAGACGAAGGTGGGGGATGTTACTAAAGTGACGGCTCAGAATTGGCGCGCCCGTAGTCATTCCCTTTTTTTTCTAGAGAAGGGTATTACATTATTTATTTATTTATTTTTTGCTTCTTTTCGTAAATTATACTATGCTAACCACGTTAGTATTATTTATACTGTATAAATAAATTTATTGTGGCATACCGAATCGGCGCGTATATATATTTGAAAGTAGTTCTAATGAGTTTTTAGATCACTTCAAATATATATATATATAAATAATGCTTATGTACGTAATTATCATATATTCTTTTAATTTATTGAGTTTTCTTATTCTATTGTAGAGGTGTTTTTATAAATATATATGATGGTGAAAGATTCTATGATTATAAGGCATAATACAAAAAGATATTCGAGGACTGTAGCAAGATAATAATAAAAATTAATCTCGTTATCCATCCAATGGGTATCAAGTGCAAGGTTATCACAGTTTTCAGTACAATAAATTGTAGCACGATATTGTTGTTGAAGTATTAGCTCGGACTGCTCATTTCGAATTGCTTGTTCGATTGTACGTTTAATTATTATTTGATCCTTGATAAATGTTCCAAGATAAAGCAAAAACGCCAAGATAAGTAAACCAAGCTGTAAATAACAACATGACTGCATTATAAGTCCTCTATCATCAAATACTTGAAATAAAAATGCAAAAATGCCTAATATATAGATAAAATATATAATAAATGTTTTTATAATTATCAGCACACTAATAGTATGAAATACGAGTAACATAGAAAATTATTATGTACCCAAGTGGGCGACAAGGAATGCGGAGAATGTCAATAATTTCTGTCTAGCTTCTGTTGCCAATGGGTAAATGACCACCGAGTCACAAACATTAACAGATGCTTCGTTTGTTTCGAGATTTTTCTTTTTTTCAAACCAGTAGACCGGAAATTGAATGCCTAATACTTTTAATCCATCAATGTACGCTGCTGTTTGTTCATATAATTCAAGAGGGACACAGGCCTTGTTTGTATAAACTAACTTCATCTTTATTATTAATTTGAAGAGAACAAGAAGAAAATAGAGAGAGAAAAGTGGTATTTAGATAATGAAATTTTTTTTTTCTTCTGTTCACATCTTGTATTTATATCAATTTTTAGGCAACAAAAAAAGTAGCTGAGCAAATGTTTTATACGTACAGTTTTGAACGCTCGATTATATAAATAAGCGCCATCGCGCCACAAGCGGGGAAAGAAGTATACGCCCGTACTTATTTCCTTTGTTTGTTTGTTTTTTTCGCTAGTAAATCTATTTCAATCCGGTACCTTTAATTTTGCAGTACTTTCTTGCAGTACTTTTTTGCAGTAGTAGTCGGACAAGACTGGGGATTTTCCGCCCAATTGACCGGATTTTATTGAGTATCACTAACTATAAAAATGGCTTTGCGGTACTCCTTGCAGTAGTTTGCGGCAGTAGTTTACAAATATGTTGGAGAAAAAAAATACTATCAGCTTTTTCTCATCATTTTCGATCATTCTATTTGAACCTTTTTTTTTTAGCCAGTAATAATAATAACTATATCCAGTGTTTCTTTGCTGTCACCTTGGTTTAAAATAGTTTGATTTTAGGTAGCACATTATATATATTATTTTGTTCTTCTTCCCAATTTGTTTTTTAAAATTAATTAATTAATCTTTTAATACATCTTAATTCACAAGTTATTAGATCTAAAGTCACTATATTATTGCCTTCATTACATATATTGAGCAGTATATAGTACAATACTGATATTATTAATATTTTATTATTAGTTGAATAATCAATCATGTTGCTATATGATGAAAAAGAATCTCAATATATAAAGTTGCATAAACAAAAGTAGCACAATTGAAAAAAAATTAAAGTTTTTTAGGCAATGCCTTTCTCTCTATCGGATCCAATCATTTAACTACTCAACAAGGCAATGAATTAGGCAAACGCTTTACCCATTAAGCCATTTGAAGGTTTGATTTTAATTAATTATATCGAATCATTGATACCGGGCTTTTTTTTCTCATGTTTTTCCTCTTCTATAATAATATATGCTCTTAAAATGGAATTTAAAAATATAAAAAAAATCAACAAACTATTTGCTTAATAGAATACTTTGTCTACATATAATAGAAAAGTTCATAGTAGATGTATTCAACTATATCTATATTTGTGTGTGTGTTTTCTAGAAGCTAATTAATTTGATAATCATAAGAGCCTTAAAGCTGGTGAGTATATAAAAAAAAGGCAGGGTTACTTCTAACGATTTTAGTGATTATGTGTCACTTTCTTTTTTTAGTAGGGATGTGGGGGATAGTATTTTTCAAAAAAGTAATTTCATAATCAATGTATTTCCTGAACTGATAAAGCTCAAAATTTAAGAGATTAGTATTAAATATCAAGCAATTGATTATCAAATGTATATTATTCATAAATTTATGATATCATAATTTTTTTAAACAATATTGCATTAATACTATACAAAAACAAGTGTAATATATAATTTTATAAAAATCATTACTACACACAACTATTACAAGCTACTGCAAACTACCGCAAGGAGTACCGCAAAGCACCTTTTATAGTTAGTAATACTCAATAAAATCTGGTCAATTGTGCGGAAAATCCCCGGTCTTGTCCGACTACTACTGCAAAAAAGTACTGCAAGAAAGTACTGCAAAATTACCCAAGTCCTTTCAATCCTAACAGAGCGTTCAGTTTATCGCTCGGTTTAGATACTTCAACAAATAAAATTAAATATAGTTTATGACCTTTTTATTTTGAAATATTACCTTTTATCTTTCTTTCGTCTTTGGGAGATTTGTATGTTTTAAAAAGCCCTTTGCTTTTCCTTTGTCAAATATCTCTCTTCAATATTTTCTTTTACCGGGCTTGCTCAAACTTTCAATAAATTAGATTCTTCTTCGTCTCCTTTGTCAACAACTTCTAGATCATTTTCTAACTCGTCAATTGAGAGCAGTCCTTCTTTAGAATTTGTCTTTACTTTCTTATTACCCGAAGGCTCTTGATCGTCGCTTTCACCTATTGATATCGTAGTAACCCTCAGAATATCAACAGAATATCAATATGGTAATATTACCATGTTGGAGGAGTAGAGCTTGTATGTGTGATCCCTGAATAGACTTTGACGATGCTGACCGATCTTGTTGACCAAGTGTTTCAATCGATCGGTGTTTTTCTACCTCATTGTAGCAATAAATTGTTCCTGACGTTCGCTGCGTAACATTATACACTCCATCATAATGTTGTTGATAATGTTCGAGCAACAATTCGTATGGTTGTCCATTGGATCTTGTTTTTAGCTTTCACTCATTGATAATAAGGTATCTGCTGGTAGTGGCTCACTCCCAATAACATCGATAGTCGGATCTGAAGACAATTGATTAATTGTAAGTGGGTTGTATTGTGGACGGTGTATTTTGTTGATAAAGTATATGTGATTGACCAGCAATCTTTAATAAAATATCTAGTTTTTGTTGACGACCCCCGTCAAATGACTGCGTATCCTTGTATGAATAAAATCAAATGCACCAGTCTTTTCAATGACTTGTTTCATAAATGTCAATTCAAAGGAATCTTTTTGGTTGGTCACAATTGTAATACTCTACTTTTTTTTTTGCAGTGAAAGTCACCCTAAAGCAGCCATTGGATTCAATGTTTCTTGTTGAAAATGGTTTGATACTGCATCAGCAGTTAAGAGAAAACATTTTTTGGCCCAGAATTTACAGTCTGCACCGAGAAGGAATCCGTCTTTGCTAGTGGTAAATTCATCTTGGAATTTTGCTTTTGAGAAAGATTTTGTCACAATCGCTAATACGATAGGCATCATTTTGTAACGCCTATAAACGTTGGATGCGTATTGAATAAGTCGAAGCATAAAATCTTGATTGACATAGTATTGGCATTCAATCAAGATTGGGGGTAAAGTGTCGATTTGCGATACGTAAAGCATATCGGACCTGCTCCCATCAGGCCATTCAGTTTGAGCTACAGAGTAGCTATCAGGGGGAGCATCAGCACCTATAAACGACTTGTATGTTAGATAAATGCAATATACTCAAACAGGTAATAAAATATATTTGTACATTACCAACTAGAGAGCGAACAATAAGATTTATGATTTTCGGTTCGCTTAGCAACAATTTATTCATAAGATCTGTACCAGGTTTCCATTTCGAAAGTTCCTTGAGATCTTCATGTTCAGCTATAATTATATAATATTTCAATTAGTTTAGTTTTTTTTACAGCTGAAGATCTAAATTTTAACTTACAGTGGATATTTTGGCCCGGATAACATGTATGAGGCAAAAAAAAAAATTAATTGTTCTCAATTAGGAAATGATGACCCTAGTAGCGAGATTATTCTATTGTAAAATGATTAATTGTATTTTATATATGGGTTGGAACTTATAACTATTAAAAAACATAAAATGATAATAATAACTAGCTATTTGTCATACTTACTGTAAATATAATATTTGACCAAATTATATTGTTGAAGTAACTAAATATTATTGTTCGCCATCCATTTTGCCACAAAGAATGTTGTATTTTACTTATTTGTTCCTTTTACACTCAAAGGTGTCCCAAATGGTACATGTATTTTGAATGTCTTCAAGGAGATTATCATTGCTGCTGCTGCTATCTGTAAATGTTTGTAGTGCTATAATAGAATTTGGATCTGTTAATACTAAATTCTATTGCAGCTACAGTTAACACTTTCGAAGACGTACTTATCACTTCAAATAAACTCGATTCCATAGCACTGGATTCAATGGCAGTAGTTCGACTAATGGTAGATTCATTATTAATGGTCCGATTGTTAACAATGTTCTTGGTAGCAGTAACATAAGTAGAATTTTCATCTCCACACACGCAATCATGAACTCTCCATTATATTTTCTCCTGGCATTAGGATTTCTTCCTTCTGTTTTTTCTCCCACGTCTTTTTATTATTGGAGTTATATTCCATTGTGACACTATTGAACCAATCCACGATACCAATAACTTTTTTTTTAATATTGACGCTAATAAAGAAATAATGTATGAACTTTTTTTCTCTCTTATGCTTTATGCTTACCTGTTTAAATCTCAGCAACATGTCATAGTCAAAGGTGATTGGGTAAATCCAAACGTCATAGTCTTTTTTTATTGGCTTTCGCTGCCTCATTCACTTTAGCCGTGCCGGTTGGACTTTTTCGAATAGATTGCCGCTAGTTTTACGGTACACTGTATATTTGTACTTTAAAATTTCGTGCAGCATGAATTTTGCAGATTATATTCATAGTGCAGTTTTATCATATATACTTTTTTTGTTTAGTGATTTTTGTGCGCACCACGGCAAATAAAGTGAAAAATATTATAAAAACGGCAATTCAAAGAGAAAAACATTAAATGTTATTTATGGATAATAATGAAAAATGATATAAAAATCATGTAAAAAATGGAAAACTATACAAAATCATATTAAATAATGGAAAGTAATATATATAAATAAAAACAACATAGAATAATACCAATTATTTACTGACAATTAAAAAATCTTTATCTATTTGATAAATTGTTACAATACTATTGCGTATATAATATTCCTTACTAACTATATTACTTCTATGTTATAGTTAGTTATTTTTTTAAGCTTAATACTAATTATTGATAAATTGGCAACCTTCTTTGGAGGTCGACCTCGTCTTTTTTTTGGATGCTTGAATATTTGTATGGAATTCAATGGTCGTCGTTGATGTTGTTGTGAACTTGAGAGTGGAGAAGGTAATCGCGAAGAACTACTATAGTAGAAAAACCATAATCAGTATCTACTATTAAAAGACGAATGGTCCTTACGAATTTAACGTTTTTGGTAATTCATAAAACCCCGACAAAAAAAGTAACATTTGCTACGTATAATTAAAAATTTGCTGTTTACTGATTATCTTGACAGCTAATTACTGTTGTTAGTAAAGGCACTCGGTCCAAAATTGTTGTAAATTGTATTAGTGTTATTGCTTTTTGGAACAGTGTACTAGGTATGTAATGTGGGGGTAACTGCTGATACATTACGTAGGTGCTCTTGGTGATCCATGTAATCAACATTTTTCTTTCCATATCTCCAGTTCTTTTTCTAACTACATATTCTTCGATTTTAAAAGACATTATTGTTTAATATATCAAATATATCACAGACTGATTTACACATTTTGTCACAAAATTCTATTTTAGCATGTGTTATGCGTAACTGCAAAGTGAGACAGGAAGATGTCATCTTCTATTAAAAATGAAATCGTGTCAAGAGCTACGTACAAGACAAAAAAGGCATTGCTATTTTTTTAACAACTTAAATATATACTATTACTAACGAGTTCTCAACGGGTAGCCTTCAGTCAAATGCACTTTAACTAAACAAAAAATAGTGAATTAATGGAAATAGAATTTTTCTGAACAAAGTGATCAATTCGAGCCATCTTATTAATTGCTATTACTACTATTCAATGAATTAACTATAAACAGTTACATACAACAAACGTTTCAGTGCTGATGGGAGTCCACTACTCATCGACGCGTTACACTCTATAACTATCACTTGAATAAAAGAAATGTTCGTCGTAGGATTGAATTTGAAAACATAAACCGATGACTTTACCTAAATTATTGCTGCTGTCTTTGTTCGAACAATATTTTAAATGACTATACATAAGACACAGGATCAAATCTTTCAGCACGTCGGCATTTGCCTGCAATAAGGTGTACTTGCACATGGCCAACTCTATGTTGCTCCGTCCAGAGTAAAAAATCCAAATAATATATACATTGATACCAATCTGTTATTATTTACTACCACAGCACCATCTACCGACAACATTGTATATTATGAGATACTATTAACACCACCACCAACAACATGAGCTGAACAAACTGCTACTACAACTACTTAGACTTTTTGCTCACTGATTGACTGTCATATATTTTTTGTTTCTTCTTTCGTATATTTTCTCTTTTCTCTCCCAATACGTAATAATATATATTATACAATAAAAGAATTGACAGTTTAACATTATTTGGCGTATAATTAGTAGATCAGGTTATTATAGTTAAATTTAGTGGTGAACTACAATAAGTAACATGTTAAAAAAAGAGAAAAAAAAAGTTATTTCCTCTTCCAAAGTAGATTATTTCTTTTCCACAAACTCATATATAAAGTATTTGTTTCTACAACCTCAATATAAAGCATTTGTTTCCATGACTTCATATAAAGCATTTTGTTTCTACAGCCTCAGATACAGCAGTATTTTTTTTCTACAACCTCTGATACAGCATTTTTTCCACAGCGAATGCGCAGCGAAACCGTATGCCGTTAAATGACCCGGAGCGAAGCGAAGGGGCTCATTTAGCCGAGCGAAGCGAGGCAGGAAGAGGTTGATATATTTAAAATAACAATGCCTTTTATTCAATGGATCAAACCAATACTATCTTGCCTCATGATTTAGTATATTATAACTTTGTTGTACAAGAACTATCATGCAAGTGAAGAAAATTAGCCAATATAGTTAAGAACTAACACTCTAGCATTACCCGCCCATCAGTCCTAAATATTATACCTTTGATTTTAGGCGCATTGTTAATGTCTGTCTAGTGACGCTGAACAAATTCAGGATCATCCAGTGAATCGTTCATATTTGTACTATCAATTGTCATAGTGTTTTATTAGATAACATAATCAAAGTAGGCTTCTTTCATCGTAATAAACTAAAATATACCTAATTATCTAACCGTTTTGTTCGTGCCCTTCAATGCTAGTTGGTGACATCGATAAAGTACTGGGATATTCAATACAAGTTATTGACGACGGAGGTCTTTGCTGACGAGAATGCTCTGTTAACCCATTATTATCGTTGCTGTTTCTGTTGCAAAAAAAGAAATTTATATATCGCCTAATTAGTCTTTTTTCCAGAAAAAAAATATAAAAAAACATACTACTTATTTGTTCTGAAGATTTCGTTTGTAATTAAGTTTGTTGTTCCAAATGACGGGAAAAAACGAAAAAAGGTGTACAATCAAAATGGTGTGCTTTGTACATCACTTACATAGATATGCCATATCCATTCTTATTCAGCAATCCCACCGTTTCCATTCCATCCACTTGGTCCAATCCTTCGCCCTCGGATACAAATCATTTGATGAAACCATAAAAAATCACAATCTACAAGGATTTCGTATGTTGGGAGTAGTTCCACATCAAAGTTTTGTCGGCTGCCATCTTCCAAACACTTTATTCGATTTTCAACATCATATCTCCCATCGTTTCTAACTCAATCCAAACTATTCTGACTGTACACATAACATATATCATACAAGAACAATACATACCTTGTACCATTGTTTGTGTTGGAGTCATTTTTTGGACTACTTTGATAGAATACATTGGTTGTCAAATCTAGAAAAGCCCGGGATGGATTATATGTGTTATCACTTGCACAAAGCATGACCAGTTTTAGGCTTGTATGGGTAAAAATAATAATAAAACAGTTTGATTCTCATCTGTGGCTCCTGGATCATTTAATTCAAAAGTATCAAAAGTTAACCATCAACAAACGGGCGTCCCAATAACCATCGCATACGAGCAAAGAAAATTCGTCTTTTATGTACTCCTCAAGTAAGGAGTTGGCTTGGGTTGTCGACTTTTCGAGAGATCACACCATATTGTTGTTAAATCCAAATCATATTTGCACGAGTGTTCAACGTAGGGACTTTCGTAAAGGGCGTAACATTTCCCTTATAGATCGTAAGATATACAGCTTTCCACTCTTGTTCAAACTGTATTTGAACAAGAGTGTCATGACAACTGTTGAGTGACACCATTGTCGTCAAGCGGATGTGGAAAGTCGCGTCCACTCAACAGATTGGCTGCTGGTTCAGCACGAGGGCACTATTGTCAATTGAACATAATTGATTCGCTTGATGTTGTTTTTAGACCTCCAAGTTGTCTGTGAACCTTATTGACGCGGTCTTCCATGTTTTTCATTGCCTCTTGTACTTTGTAAGTTTCTTCCTTGACCTCGCTTATTCTTTCTTCTGCTTGGTTTTCTTTTCTCTGACCATAGCCTTGAAATCAGTAGCAGTCGTGGTGAAAGAGATGATTAGAGTTAACATTGCGTCTTGCAAAGATTAAATAATAAATGAATTGAAAGAAAAAAAAGGGGTACTTTATGTTATAAAAAATAGGAAGCGGTAAAAGTAAAAATAGAAGGTAGATAAGTTTGGTTGGCTTCTTAATTATTACAAAGTAAAACTATACTTTTTAATAACCTTTGAAACATTAATTGTTACTTTGATTAGTGACCAAAAAAAGTTTTTGTTAAGGTGAAAAGGATTGACTTTAACACAAGTGGTTTTTTTTTTCATAAACGCGTGCGACAATTCGAACCTCCCCCAAGCTTCCCCCATCAACCAGGAGAGAAATTGATTCGTCAAGATTTTCCTGACATTAAATTTTTTTGAATTCAAATATCTCGTTGGGGGTTTTTTATTGGTTTTCTTTTTCTTTTCTCTTTGCTGAACAATAAACAAAGAAGCTGGACGTTTGTGGTGTGTTTGTGGCTCCCTGCTCCGTCGGCTCTGCCTTGGTAATCTTACTGGAGGAACCCTGCGGCGGTGAACGTTCTGCAAGATGTTTGCTGTGTGTTGTGGCACTGCTCTGGAGGCTCTTGCCTTGGTATCTTACGAAAGCAATCCCTACTACCGTGAACATTTAGCATTTTTTACATTGTAGAAGATTGACAAAAGAACGGGACGTTTGCGGTGCGTTTGTGGCTCCCTGCTCTGTCTGCTGCCTTGGTATCTTGCAGGAGTAATCCCCTTACGGCGGCGAACGTTTTGCAGGATGTTTGCGGTGTGTTTGTGCCACTCTGCTCCGTGGGCTCTGCCTGGGCTCTGACATACCAAAAGCAATCCCTTACGGCGGCGAGCATTTCGAACTTTTGTCATTTTTTGTTGTCAAGTACGCAAAACCCACAAGCTTTATTGTGCACTTGTATTGTTGCATTGTACACAATGAAGTATTAGGGGGGAGATATCTAGACTTCTTTTATATCAATAGTAGTTGTTTTATTTTCTTTTATTGTATTCTTGTTGCTGACTTATGACGTCCCTGATATGACTTGTCATATATCGTTATCTTTTTCTCCAAAAATAAAATATTATGTATTATAATTTACTTGTTTTCTCATACTTCATTTGCTTTTTATTTTCATTTTCCATTTACACATCTCACTTTTAATATAAAGAATTAAAGCAGTAAGGCACAATACAAGAACCATTCCTCTTTGTTCATAACTACATTGTTACTTGACATAACCCTTCTGGCTTATTAATTGTAGAATGGTAATTACGTATTATTTATTCTTTGAATTTCGACACGTTCAATCTAGTATTTTTTTAATGTATACATTCATTTCTTTTTCTTTATATTGTTTTTTGGTGTTAAATTAGCATCTCCTTTTTCTTTCTTCCATATCTTATACCCTTTTATACATCGTTTCGTGAATGTGTGCAGCATAATAATGTGCTTATATATTATTCATTCTTAAGGTATGTTTTCACTCTCGATATGTTTTTTTATTACTATGTTTTTTTATTACGTGTTTTATTCTATAGTATATATTTTAACACAAGAGCTTTTTTTATCGATTTCCATTAATCGTTTATGATCAGTAAATATCTTCAATATCGAATTTTCTTTTGTTATCGTTCTTGACTAGTAGTTATATATATTAGCTGCATTTTTGTGCCATGTATATATATGTATATCCATAGTTCGCGTGAATAATTAGTATGAGTTATTTTATAACAGGTAGGCAAAATATTTCATAGAAGAGTATCAGGTATTTTTATAGATAAGAAATAGTTTAGAAATGTTGTATATAAAAATATACTATATTGTCAAATAAAAAGGTTTTTTTTCGAATACGTACGTAATATTGGTATAATGTGTTTCCTTTTTTTGGTTGACTAAAAGCAATGTATTGACATTTGGAATATAAATATGTTGATAGACGGAAAAACAGATTGTTGAAAGGGGAAATATAGACTATTGATATCACAATTACAAGACCTGAGATATCAATAGTTGATATCACAATTGTAATACCTTGTTTTGTTTTTGCAGTGAAATGATGCAAGATTCATACTGCTCCTGCTACTGATGCTGCTGCAGCAAAATGTTCGGTAATGCAGTGTGAATGAGTACAAGATCAAGTTTCAGTTATTTTAAGAATGTTGTTATGCATGTCTCTTTTTCTTTTATTCGATTACAATACAAAAAAGGTTTCTGTTAATAGAGCTCTTAGTAAACCGATCCGGATCGGATGCGGTATTGAGTATGATGATATTTCTTGCGCAAGTTCGCCTTGAGAAGTGAAGAATTTTATAATCGACTCGTTTTTCTCCATCTATATAAAAGGGTCATTAATGACGTTGAACTAACACTACTGTATGTTTCGATATTGTCAATAAAGACTACCGGATAATCGTGTTAATAACTTTGGACGTGATATTTTCACTTCAAGAGAATGACCTCTTTATTGTTGCCCTTTTGTTGTACTAGTACTATATTATCTGAGGCGTCTGGATAAAGACAGAGTTGGTACTGATGTCTGATATGTGATATTGTTACGTCCCGTTCAGCCGTACGTATTTGATTAAACTAAAAAGAATATAATTAATTCCGAGTAAAAGACCCAAAGAATAAAAAAAGAGAGCGGTTTTTATAACCAGCAAAATCAACCGATCAAATAGTCCGGAAAAGAGTTTATTTCAATGACATGAAGCAAGAGTTATATAGTAAGGAAGGGATGGAACTATCCTATTTATAATAAATAAGTGACTTCCTACTCCATTAATCTGAATTCAGGTAAAATAGAAACTAGTTACGGATAAGGATAAATTTCTTTTGAACAGGTGTAGATTTATAAGTATTCCCTGAAAAAAAAAGGGACTTTTTGTAATGATTTATTTGCAAAGAAGAGAATGATGATAATGCTAGAATGTTGATAAAAATAGTAATAAGAAAAATATGATGATAATGATATAAAAAATAAAAACCAAGAAAAGAAATAAGAGGTATAATAAGAGTAAAGAATTAAGCAACAAAAAAAGAAACAAAAAGGGACTGAAAAAAGAAAGGGAAGCAAAAGAAGCAGAAAAGAAGAAGAGAGGTACGTAACTATAAAAAAGTTATGAATAGTGTTTATATGTTAGTTCGTTTGTATGTGCATAATCATTATCATCATGAAGCTCAATGTTTTCCTTCCTATGAAAAGAAAATTTGCATAACTTCAAATACGCACCGAATTGGTTTATGTGCGATTGATTTGGATTTCTTGGATAGCTATAAAGTTATATGCAATATAAGTATAAAGTTTATTTCTTGCTTCTTCAGTCCCCCGAAAGTTATTGACATGAAATTCGCGAAGACTGGCGTTTGTTGAATCATGCAATGTAGATGGAATGTTATTAATATTGTAAGTGCTTTTTTAATTTCTATTTTTTGTATTTTTTGCTAAGATGTAAATTATGCATGATGCTAGGAAAAAATCTTTTGATAATCGTGAGTATACGCATGGTCTTAAGCAATTGCTGCCGCAAATGAGTACGATATTGCACAAATCCCGAGAATTGCAAGTGAAGTCTAATATAAAAAATGAAAATGTTTACATGTTAACTCTTACGTATTTGAGTAAAATAATATGTTATTGTCATACATCTTATACAAATATAGATACATTACCTGCATTATACGTGTAGATTGTTCGTCTAATGCGCAGTGTGAGGTCGATATTGTTCATGTAATACATCATGTATAAAAATGGAAATGAATAGGGTGCGTATATAAAAGTGGGTCGTACGTTGCGGCTTCTATTGACCTTTTCTGCAAACATGATTATTTTGAACTTTAAACGTGGAAATGTGGAGAAGGGAGGGTTATCGGCGAGTATGGATGATAAGCGAGGAAAAAAATAATTGATTATAAGTCGTCTCCAAGCAGGAGAGACCCAGTAGCAGCTTAAAAAATCTTCAAATGTTGTAATATACAAAAATATGGTAGTTGTAACTTCCAAAGGTAAAATTTGGGTGAAATCGCCTGGTTGGTTCATTTTTTGAAAGAAAGTTAAGATTGGAGTGGAAGAAAGTTGAAGAATTAAAAAAAAAGGTGAAGAAAAGTCAAAAAAAATAAAAGTGAACGAAAATGCTTTATTTATACTAATAAAAAGTGACAGTTTTTTTGTTTTGATTTTGGCAACTCCAAAGTAAAAAGTTATATTTTATCATTGTTGGGTGCACTAAATTTTTGGGTGGTAAATCTTCCTTATTTGAGTATTTACACACCCATTGTTCTGAATGTTCAAACTGGCACTTGTTAATATAAACACAGGCACCATAAACAATTGCCTTATTGAACGTAGCATTTCTGTGCAGTTTGCTTTCTTTTTATAATGGAACCTGATCCTTTTTGGTGGATGGATAGAACAACACGAAACAAACACGTTTTTGGGATGGACAGAGCAAAACACTCATTTAAAATAATAATTTATCAGGAATTGCTACGGACACCCCATAAATAAAAAATTGTCAAACAAGTCCTTAGACCATGTAAACTATAGTACCGGCGTTATCAACACCTTATTATGGTGCACTCATATACATCATTAGTTTGTCTTGTCTTTATGCAGCTCCTATTTGTGTACATAATAATATAGTGAAAAAAGATAAGAAATATTGAACGATATTTATAAAAAGTTGAACTGCTGATATAAGCTTCCATAAACATTTTTAAGTTATATAACGATACTAACTGTATAGATAGTGTATAAATGACTTGCTACAACGTGATTATATCAGATTGTTATGTATCTTTGAAAAAATATAAAAGTGGGGTGTCCGTAATAATTGGAATTGCCTAATATACCATGTTTTTGGGGTGTTCGTAGCAAATTCGTTATTTATAATATTTAAAGAAATTAATAGTTTATTTGTTTTGAATTCCACAACTTCAAAGTAAATAGTTCTATTTTATCAAAAAATACTTGCTTCTTGTTCTTGTTGATTTTTAATTTCTTCAAGAACATATGGTTTGTCTTATTTACTGTATATGTTACAAGTATCTCTAATTCATGATTAGACAAACAGTGTAATTTATATACGTAATAGCATTATAATTGAATTAGTAGAAGATATTGAAGAATATTTCACTATTAAAACAAATTGAAGTGATTTATTTCATTTTTTTTTAGAAAATTACTTAGCATTACGTAATAATTTTCATCATGTCTCGAAAATTCTTGAAAGGAGAAGAATGGTTTAATGTTCTTAATGTTGATGTCTGAAGAAGTCAATAAGTCATAGAAGACTTTAGCAGTTTTACGTATTATATTCTTCATTCTGTTATAATATGTATACACAGGAAATTATGAATGGATCAAAGCTATTAAGATCAGTAATCAAATAGCAATTATTTGTTTGTTTCTTTGCCCTTGTATGGAAGATTTTGCAATCTTACCAAGTTGAGATAAAATGTACAGTACGGAAATTGTTCATTAACGTCCGCTCAGCGTATGATACAGTAAACTGTGATGTTATATGGAATATCCTTCGTCATACAACAACACCTCTGTTATTATTAGTACAAAAGCTTTTTAATAATGTAACGATTGAAGTAATAATAAATAATGCCATATAACTATGCTCTGTAGTATTAATATAAGCATACCATGTTGTGAAATTACTATTGATCCAATATCTCGTTCAATGTCACTATTTCATGGATATTTTCATTTTATCGCTAGAAGATTAAACCACAGTAGCAAAGCTGTATTAATCAGCTAGCTACATTATATGAACTGTCATCTTTTTTGACATGGTCATCGTAATTTAATCATACGTAGTATATTTTCTAGTACGTATGTTCTGTATTTGCTAGCTCAGAGTCCCAAAAGTTAAGCCAGTATTTCGCTAAACTGATACAAATCCTCACATATATTGAGTACAGGTTCAACGAAAAATTACTGTACGTACTAACAAATAATTAAAAAAAGAGGGGAGGGGAGGGATTTTTGACTATTTTTTTCTGTTTTTTTTTTCGGTATAAAATTGAAGGGTTATTAGGTTATCATGTCGTAATTTTTTAATTTCTCGTGAGACACGTGGAGTCAAGCTACTGTTAATTTTGAGGGGTTTATAATGGTTGCCAATATAATTGGGTTGGGTTAACCAAAAGATTAGACTTGTCGAGTAAAATGAATTTCGAAATTGGTCCAATTTTCACTCAAAAGGAAGAAAGAGGCTAAGACTTGTGATTTTATGAGAGAAAGGTAATAAATGTGGAGGGTTGTTTTGGACTTACGTATTTTATGCCAAACCACAAAAGAAGAAATTTCACTTGGAAATATGAGTTGGACTGATTAACCAAAAAGTGGATATAAAAGTATTTTATTATGAAAAAAATATAAAGATTTATAAAGAGCAATAAGCTAAAAGTATTTGATCAATTCGATTCTATTTATACTATTTATTATGATGTTTAATAATAATTATTAATGTTTCTCTATCATTAGCGTCCACCAACGAAACCCATTTTTGTTTTCAATAGGCGAATAATCAATGTTTGTAAATTTGAGCATATTTTTAAAAAGAATCGAATTGTGGATATGATAAACAATGGAATTCAATTTCAATCACAATGAGATGTTAATTGAACGTCCTACATTTGAAGATGCAATAGAGAGTTTAATACTTGAAGTGCTGGTAATTTCAAATCATCCACAATTTCGTATAAACCTGTAAACGAAAGTGTAGCGACTTGACTATGTGCGAGCATCATAAGGACTAACGCTACGTACAGATAAATTTAGAACAGGAAATGAAATTGTAATCTCACGAAGAGTATTAGTATTGGATAGAACAATACTGAAAAAAGAATCATCAATTCCTCTATAAAATCGACCTCCACCAAATCCTCCACCAATGTCTATAATATATTATATAAATATTAATACATAAACAATAAATGAATATTCTACTATTTTATATGTTATTTACCAAGTGAATAAAGATTACAATCACCAATATTAGCCAACATTTAAACGCGTGCTTCTTCTCTGCTTTTATCTTCATCACTTGTAATTATAGAAAATCTTTCTTCACGACGTAAACTTGCTAACAGTAAATCAATTTCATCTTCAATCAAATAAGTCAAGGACTCGGTTTTAAATCTAGGTAACAATGAATATCAGACCATGTTGAACTGACACGAGTACATGTCACGAAGCTTGAAAAATCAATCCCTTCAAATATCATGGGGATCAATTCTTGAGGTAATGCTGAATTTTTAGAACCAATAAAATCGGTTTTAGATCCTCCTTGATCAATATTTTGTAGTCATTCGTCGTAACGTTATAAAAAAATAGATTGTCTCAAATTTCAAAAAAGTTCTTTTTCATCTTGGAATAGAACTTGTCTATTTCCTTCTTGCTCTACCTGCTGATTTTCATTATCACCAAGAGCATATGGTGTTGTCCTCGATAAATAAGTTAAGAGTAGTATGTCAAATCTAGAATTCGACATACTGTGTAACTTGACCAGTATTGAACTAGCCGGCAATCTTGAAAAAATGATTACTTTTAAAGAAAATCGAATTAATAATTAATTGATTTATCTCGCTGTTTTTTTTATAAAAAAATATTTTATATAACATTCATGTGAAAATTACCATCAAGTACCGAATACGTAATACTTGTATAAATAAAAAGGATTTTGAGATTACATATAAATTTTGATATATGAGTCTTAATTGAAGTTAGGATAATGGTTGTACGCCTTCAAATCAGAATCCATACTGGATGGGATATCCTAAAGGTGTCAACATTGCCATATTGGTACAAATAAAGACCTTTTGGACTTGAAAGAAACCTTTTGGGTTTGATCCCCTCTATGGAAAGGTAGGCTTGACGAGACCTCATGGTCATAACTAGCATTGAAGCGTGTTTAATCGCTTGATGTTGGCCAATCCTGTTTACGGACGCGTTTTACTAGCTGATTGTGCGTAAGTACAGAAATAAAAGTAATTAGATAAAAGTTCCTTTTCTTTATTCTAATAAATTTCAAAGTACAATGGAAAGAAATAAAAAGGAAAGGGAAATTTATATATACCTCGTCAGCATGTTCAAGTGACGTATCATTTTACACTTGTTTTCGATAGCATCAAAAAATATTTCCCGCGTCAATGATAACATGTAATATATTAAACCTGAGGAAAGGAGTTTACCAATGCAAACGTCTTAATGTTACCCAAAGTCCTTACATTGGCCCCATTCCAAGCACGTTTGAGGTCACAGTAGGACGAGAGTTGAAATGCCTTGTAAATAACTTTCTCTTGATAATGTTATAAAGAAAAGAAATAGAAGATGCTGGAAAAAAAAGATAAGCATTTTATGTATGCTACATTGGCTTTGAAAATAGGGGCAATAGAAGGGATTTTGGCGAGTGTATATTTGCATTTAATGAAGTTAAAAAAATGAACGCTTTCGTTTTAATTGATTCAAGTTATTGAAATTTACAAGACAAATTTGAGATAAAAAACATTTCGTACGTGCGGTACGTTTATATTATATATAGATTGACTATAACATGAATAATTATTAATTCCGATACGTACTCATTTTTCCTAAGCAAGAAAGTATATATAATAATAACTTGTAGTAAAAAAAATAAAACATAAAAATACATATGCAATAATTATCAAGAAAAGAAAATAGAAAAATGAATAAGACAAAAGTGCGTTTTCCATATAGACTATACGTAAGCTATTTTCAAACCACATTCAAAAGGAAAACGGTGGGGGCTGGGATGTAAATAGACCAGACCACAAAAAAAAGTGGGAGGAAGTATTCTACATCATTTTTAATTATCAGCGTAGACCTGCTTTCCGATGTTTTGAAAATAATAGTTAATCAACCGTGAATAGTGCTATTCAACTATGTACTTTAATGTTTGTATTATTCTTCGGCTGGTACTGATGTAGATTGTTACCATTTTTTCTTTATTTGTTTCGAAGTTGCAGAGTAAAAAAAAAAATATAATATATTTGGAAATAGATATAAATATGATACTAACTACGAAATATGTACGATATCAATGGCGAGAATATATATATAAATAAAAGGGAAATAATGGGAAGGGTGGGACAGTCTACATCAGTACTGCCTCGAATAATGTCATAAAGTCTTCGGCGAAGCCTCGACTAAGACTCATTATTGGTTTTATGTCACGAAACGCCAAGGTAAAGTGTCTTTTTCAACTTAGTGTAATTACTTCTTGCTCTTGTAGGTTTGCATTATCACCAAGGACATAAGAGTTGCTGTTCTTGATAAATATGTTACCATTATGCCTATTGTAAGATTAGACATACTAAGTAACTAATATAATACACCACCGCTAAAATAAGTACTTGAAATGAATGGATTTCCATGAATCTGCATGATCACCAAAAACGTTTATGAAGAGTGTCAGTTCATGGAGATCCATAGATCTATGCAGAATTATAGATATCCAGTCATCTCCATTACCTATTTATATGCAGACTCATTGATGTTTTATAGCCTAGTTTTTAAATAATATATATTTTATTTGATGAACATACATATAAATTCTACTGTGGCTCTAACATGGTTGAACCCACTTCTACTATATTATGATAGGCACTTTGAATAATAAGATTTTTTTTTGTGGGTTATTAACTATATGAGATAATGAGAAAAGTAGTAAAAGAAGTGCGTGGAAATACTAATTGTAGTCAAACGAGCATGGGTTCACAAAGTCTAAGTATGTGATTTCAGAGATTATCACTCATATCTACAAAGCATCCATTTATATTCATATTCATAGATATTTCTTTGTAGATATTTGTTCAGTTTTATGCAGTTTCATATATCATCCAGAGTCATACATTGTCACTCAGATTCGTTAATTTTTGTAATACGTAGAGATTCATGGATTTATTTCCATGAAAATGAATGATTGTCTTTTTTCATGCATATTCATAGAGAAGCATGCCATTTCATAACCTATAAATTCATATTCATAGAGAATTAGGTGATTGCGTGCAATTTTTAGCCACGGTGTTATTAATTACCGGATTGAATTAGTGGGTAATCTCGAAAAAAAATTCACTACGTATTAAAGAAAACCGAATAATAATATTTAGATGATTTGTTTCATTTATTTTAAAAGAATACTGTTCGACATTAAAAATTACGATCAAGTAACTACAATTCTTATATGATAGATTTATAAATTTTGATACAGTAGTTCCTTGTGGATGGTCTCTACCATACAATGCCACTGCACAGCTTTTTTTCTACAAAATGGGAAAACGTTACAACGACATAAGGTCTGAGTATCCACAAGAAATTACCCAGGTGCGTTGGACCCAGAGGACCTTGAAGATACTACCACCTGTCTTGGGAAGTACATTCATAATAAAGAAACACATGTCATAATTAGTAGAAAATACACCATATCATGTTGTCTAAAGTAAGGGAGCAGCGATAGAACTAAAAATTATCACGAACATAAAATACTTACACAAAAAACGTGTTTGGAGAAGAAAAGAGATGTTTGTAAAGATACTAACTTTTTTTAATCCAACTTTGACTTTCCGTTTATTCTCATGACAAAATGTAATCAACTTGGTATGCTACCTATAGAGTTGGTATTGACGAGTTAACAACAACATGTTAATCAGTCCTCTATTATTACTATCTTGTCTCAAATAAGAAGTAGGAGAACTAAAAAAACCAGTTTCTTTGTTATGCTCAAATATCAATTCCCATGAACGGATTAGTAACCCTATTCTATGCTGTTACAAGAGTAGGGGGGGAGCATATTACGGAGTTTTCAATTTGAAAAGCTTTTGTACCACCAAAAAGAACGACGTCCCTATTAAAAGAAATGTAGTATAATTATTTAGAATCAGAGAACAAGAGGTGTATATGATATCTAGCTAATAAATTCCGAAAATGACGTTTAGCGATCAGCAGATTTTACGGCAGGTTATCAAGTATGGTATGGCAGTGCTTGGGCGATTTACTTTTTTAATATAATCAAATCTTAATATATAACAAAAGTGATATAAATGTTACGGTTACATTGATAGCAAAACCTTCTTAGGAATAACGCTAAAAAAGAAAAATAGTGAAAAAAGAATAAACAAGACGTGATGTCTTTTTGTGTTATTAAAATTAAATTCTAAAATGCGAGTTCTATTTTTCGCTCCTCTATGCCGAAACCACTAATAATGACAATGAAAACTATTTATGAAGTAGTAAGATGAATAAGAATAGCTTATATATTTATTGAATATCTGAAGAAAAGATAATGATTAAAAAAATAACTACAGCTAATGAATGCGTATGTATAATAAAATAAAAATGAAAGATTTCACGCGAAGATGAAGTTATTACAAGGCTTGAGAAGATTATTTATTACAATGAACAAATCCTATCAAGGGTAATAAATTAAGGTAACAATAAAAAATGTAAAAATAGCACAGCGAATGTGTTCTATACATCTTTGTCCTTATTATTAATCTATCAAAAATCTAAAAAAACCCCCAAGCCATGTATTGAAGATTTCCATATTTTGGATGTTGAAAAATAGAATTTAAAAGATTTATAATCATATTGTTAAGCTACATATCAATCTGTAACTATGCACTGTCCTTTATTTTCGCTTCTAAACTGAACAGCAACAACGGCAGCGACTACCTTTCAATTGATTTGCTGGTACGTATTTCGATTTGCTAAGATAGCAATCGCCAATCAAGCAGAGGAATAAGATATCTAAGAGATCAATGTTGAAGAAGATGCCGGTATCTTACAGATCCAAGCTGAACAAAACCAATTTATGTAATATTTACATTATCAATAAACATGTATTCCCCAGATTGATTAATAATAATTGAATATTTACAGTTGAACCACGTTTTTTGCACAGGTGGGATTTGCCTTAAACGTAGTGCAAAAACCGGGGTTTGACTCTATTTTTCAAGCAGAATTGGCTATGCCTCTGATGACTCAAGATAAATTTTATTAAATTTATTCAAGTAGTAGTCTTGTACTCATGACTCGATAATCAAAACAATAAGCATCTTCGACCATGTTTGATAAATATTGAGATCGTAGAGTAACAAATAAACCAATTACAAAGGAAAAGATGTTATTTTAGTTCTTTTCATTTTTATTTTTCAGGTTTGTGAGTAGTTTGCCCCACCCCCCACCAAATAAAAAGATCGGATAAACAACAAGTTATAACCTCTTTGTAATGTCAAGTCTTACTATATTACATAATTGGTATAAACAAAAATAGAACCTGTTCTATTACTGTATGCTCATACAATCTATGTTGGACAAGATGAAGATACAAGTTTCTTAACAAACTCAAACAATAATCATTTATAACATATGTATAGTTAAGCTAAAGAATTTATATGACTAATATAAAACGGGATGATCGAAAATGCTGATAGAGATATGACCATTAGACCATATAGTAATTACATATAAAGTGCATACATCTACATGTCAAATTACTATTAGATAATTCATGGTAATAATTGAGAAAAATTGAAGTGTTATACAGTCTCACTCAAACCCTCACAATTCAATATTCCTTCGTCGCTACCTTCCATTTTTGTAAATTTTTTGAAGCTTTTCAGGTGATTTCTTCAATTTCTTACCAAAAAGAAAATATACTCATTTGTGCTGTCTTGTGACCACTACTTCAAAAAAATACCAATTCTTATTTCCTACAGAATTGTTGAACTTTGATCCACTACTCCATAATTATAATAACGGATCAAAAAAAGCTGACGGATCCATAGATCTCCATCAGTTTACAATCCGAATCCAAATCCGTTGAGACAAAATCCGAATACGATTCAATCCGTATGAAAAACGGATCGGTTTATAAATCTGGATTGTACCAAGACCCCTAACAAACGTACTTTATCATTCCAAGTATTCTGCGACAAGTTTAGATTGGATAAAAAAAACCCCACTCATTTGCATTAGAGCAACATTGTGAAAAAGTAGCTATTAGAGGATTGTGTTCGACTGCTCATCGAATACGACGCTTGACAAAAATCACATGCGAGCAAAGTATACTGGGAAACAACAAGAACAGACCTCTAATCTGCTACAAGACAACGCCAGCAGAATGCCAGATTCCGGGGAATCGTCTGCTGCTTCTAGTATAATCACTCCTTCGTCCACCAGTCAAAGCGACGAGACTTTGTCTCTTCTTACACCAATATCTTTTAATCATGCTCCAGCTTCTTGGTTTGTCAATGACGTAAACATTACTGAGCTATTCAATAATTTTCAACAACATGCGTTGGCATCGTCAGCAAATGATTTATTTCAGATCGAATCATCTATTCACAATCTTCTTGCCCTCTCTCATATTTTACTGCTACGTCCTCAACAACACAGTAAATCCATGATCAATGACTTCTCATCAGAAACTCTGGAATGTTTATGTGCAAGGCTAATAAAAGAATCGGTGAAAACAGATATGGATATTTCCAATGAAACTTACGGCAAAATTGCTCGCACTATCGATTCCGTATCACAAAAAAAAATTCAAAGGATCAAGCAACAAGTGAACTTTTATGTCTATGTATGACGGTCGACGAATGCACTGCATCTGTTATTCGTGGCGTGTCAAATGTAATGAGTGAACCACCACTTGATGCTATCAAGGATAAATCCACAGTTAGCAAGTATGAATTAACTACTACTTATTTTCATCCGGTGCTCTCACGTATCTAAGCAAACCCGGACCAAAAAATTCTGCTTAGATGGGCAAATGTTGAAGTCAATGAAACTATAACAGGAGACCAGACGCTGTGATCAGCATGGTCAAACAGCTTTCATTTGGTTCATCATTGGGATTTGAAGAAGCAAAAATAGCCCAGCCTCGGACTAACAACCACGACTTTTGCCACGACCTATTACGATTAGCGATGTTCTGCAAGGAAATAATTGATAAAAATTATTTGACTGGATGTATTTCCTTTCAAATCCATGGCTTTACAATTATCTTTTATCTAATGCAATTACAACATGATGGAATCTATACAATGTTGGAGATTGCAAGGTTGGCATTTCCTCGATCACTTGCAGAGTTGTCTACCTTTGTTTCATTAAAGAATTTAGTATCATTGATGCAAGTGAGTGACGTTTTTTGGCGCATTTGTCAACCATGTCTTGACGAAGACCGTTCTCAGTTGATTAGCAGTCGCCGACCAAGTCATCCTGACATCCACAAGCTTATTGACGGTACCAAAAGTAAGCAACGAGTATGTACGTTTTCCTTTGGAGCGAGATACTCTTCTCTCTTTTTTTTTCTTTGCCAATTAACATTTCAAACATTTTTTTTTTCATTTTGCATGTTTCTTGCCTGATTCTATTGTTTGTTTAAAGTCATTAGAAAATATTATACTGGGTCTTTATTTCGTCACCTATTCCAACACCTGTAAGAGTCTGAAACGCATTATTTGAAGTATTTTTTCTGGTCTCAATGGGTTCTTGATTTTTTCTAACACCAACTTTAATCAAACCTGCAGCAGAGATAAATACTGGTATAGATGTTGTATTTGCTCTCGTGGTAGTCCCTGTAACAATGGCACGCTTACCTTTTTGGAACCAAGGCCTAGAACTTTTCATGCACTGGGCAAAAAGTGAATTACCACGCTGTTTTGATAGAGCGGAATAATTGTCCACCACAGTGTTGGGATCATTGATTGAATAAATAAGTACGTAAACAAGTTGCAGTATGGTCAGCAACCATAATGTATTATTTGTACGTATCTGCTAATTTCTTTTTATATATCATAAACTTTATACTATATATGCAAGTGAAAAAAACAACTAATGCACAAAAAATATTGTATTGACACTATACATATTTGTGAAATTTGCTACGGACATTCCCAAAAACATGCTATATCGATTAGGTAACTTTAATTCTTACGGACATCTCTCTTTTATATTTTTTCTAAAAATCTGATATAATTACATCGTATTCAGCCATTTATACACTATATACGTATACAGTTAATAATCGTTCAATATTTCTTATCTTTTTCCACTATATTATTATGTACACAAATAGGAGCTGCAGAAAGACAAGACAAACTAATGATATATATGAGTGGTCAATAATAAGGTGTTGATAACGCCGGTACTATAGTTTACATGGTCTAAGGACTTGTTTGACAACTTTTTATTTATGGGGTGTCCGTGGCAATTCCCGATAAATTATTATTTTAAATGAGTGTTTTGCTCTGTCCATCCCAAAAACGTGTTTGTTTCGTGTTGTTCTATTCACCCACCAAAAAGGATCAGGTTCCATTATAAAAAGAAAGCAAACTGCACAGAAATGCTACGCTCAATAAGGCAATTGTTTATGGTGTCTGTGTTTATATTAATAAGTGCCAGTTTGAACATTCAGAACAATGGGTGTGTAAATACCCAAATAAGGAAGATTTACCACCCAAAAATTTAGTGCACCCAACAATGATAAAATATAACTTTTTACTTTGGAGTTGCCAAAATCAAAACAAAAAAACTGTCACTTTTTTATTAGTATAAATAAAGCATTTTCGTTCACTTTTATTTTTTTGACTTTTCTTCACCTTTTTTTTAATTCTTCAACTTTCTTCCACTCCAATCTTAACTTTCTTTCAAAAAATGAACCAACCAGGCGATTTCACCCAAATTTTACCTTTGGAAGTTACAACTACCATATTTTTGTATATTACAACATTTGAAGATTTTTTAAGCTGCTACTGGGTCTCTCCTGCTTGGAGACGACTTATAATCAATTATTTTTTTCCTCGCTTATCATCCATACTCGCCGATAACCCTCCCTTCTCCACATTTCCACGTTTAAAGTTCAAAATAATCATGTTTGCAGAAAAGGTCAATAGAAGCCGCAACGTACACCCACCCTTATATACGCACCCTATTCCTTTCCATTTTTATACATGATGTATTACATGAACAATATCGACCTCACACTGCGCATTAGACGAACAATCTACACGTATAATGCAGGTAATGTATCTATATTTGTATAAGATGTATGACAATAACATATTATTTTACTCAAATACGTAAGAGTTAACATGTAAACATATTTTTTATATTAGACTTCGATTGCAATTCTCGAGATTTGTGCAATATCGTACTCATTTGCGGAAGCAATTGCTTAAGAGCAATGCGAATATACTCACAATTATCGGGAGCATTTTTTCCAACTTTCTTGAATAATTTGCATCTTAGCACAAAGATAGAAAAAGTAGATTTTGAAAGAGCTCTTACAATCAACAACATTCCAACTACATCGCACAATCCACCCAACACTAGTCTTCGCAAATTTCGTATCAAAAACTTTCGCGGTACTGAGGAAGCAAGAAATCAAATTTATCAATACATTACAAATAACTTTACATCAATTCAAGAAATCCAAATCAACCGCACATAAAATCAATTCGGTACGTATTTAAAGATATACAAATTTTCTTTTTCATGAGGAGGAAACCATTGAACTTCATGATGATAATGATTATGCACATACAAACGAACTAACATATAAACACTATTCATAACTTTTTTATAGCTACGTACCTCTCTTCTTCTTTTCTGCTTCTTTTGTTTCCCTTTCTTTTTTCAGTCCCTTTTTGTTTCTTTTTTCTTTGCTGCTTAATTCTTTACTCTTCTTATACCTCTTATTTCTTTTTCTTGGTTTTTATTTTTATATCATTATCATCATATTTTTCTTATTACTATTTTTATCAACATTCTAGCATTATCATCATTCTCTTCTTTGCAAATAAATCATTACAAAAAGTCCTTTTTTTCAGGGAATACTTATAAATCTACATCTGTTCAAAAGATATTTATCCTTATCCGTAACTAGTTTCTATTTTACCTGAATTCAGATTAATGGAGTAGGAAGTCACTTATTTATTATAAATAGGATAGTTCCATCCCTTCCTTACTATATAACTCTGG
The DNA here is from genome assembly GCA_025093555.1 of Circinella umbellata. NCBI lineage: Eukaryota > Fungi > Mucoromycota > Mucoromycetes > Mucorales > Lichtheimiaceae > Circinella > Circinella umbellata. The sequence continues at coordinate 192,807 of JAIWNF010000072.1, forward strand.
CTTCACGTTATTGAAATAAACTCTTTTCCGGACTATTTGATCGGTTGATTTTGCTGGTTATAAAAACCGCTCTCTTTTTTTATTCTTTGGGTCTTTCACTCGGAATTCATTATATTCTTTTTAGTTTAATCAGATACGTACGGCTGAACGGGACGTAACAATATCACATATCAGACATCAGTACCAACTCTGTCTTTGTCCAGACACCTCAGATAATACAGTACTAGTACAACAAAAGGGCAACAACAAGGAGGTCATTCTCTTGAAGTAAAAATATCACGTCCAAAATTATTAAAACGATTATCCGGTCAATCTTTATTGACAATATCGAAACATACAGTAGTATTAGTTCAACGTCATTAATGAACCCTTTAATATATATGGAGAGACACGAGTCGATTAAAAAATTCTTCACTTCTCAAGGCGAACTTGCGCAAGAAATATCATCATACTCAATACCGCATCCGATCCGGATCGGTTTACTAAGAGCCCTATGAACAGAAAACTTTTTGTATTGTAATCGAATTAAAGAAAAAGAGACATGCATAACAATATTCTTAAAATAACTGAAACTTGATCTTGTACTCATTCACACTGCATCACCGAACATTTTGCTGCAGCAGCATCAGTAGCAGGAGCAGTAAGAATCTTGAATCATTTCACTGCAAAAACAAAACGAGGTATTACGATTGTGATATCAATAGTCTATATTTCCCCCTTTCAACAATCTGTTTTATCGTCTATCAACATATTCATATTCCAAATGTCAATACATTGCTTTTAGTCAACCAAAAAAAAACAAGGAAACACATTACACCAATATTACGTACGTATTCGAAAAAAAAACCTTTTTATTTGACAATATAGTGTCTTTTTATATATAACATTTCCAAACTATTTCTTAGCTATAAAAGTACCTGATACTCTTCCATAGAATATTTTGCCTACCTGCTATAAGATAACTCATACTAATTATTCACGCGAACTATGGATATACATATATACATGGCACGAAAAAGCAGCTAATATATATATATATAACATCTAGTCAAGAACGATAACAAAAGAAAATCCGATATTGAAGATATTTACTGATCATAAACGATTAATGAAAATCGATAAAAAAGCTCTTGTGCCAAAATATATACTACAGAATAAAGCACGTAATAAAAAAATATAGTGGAAACATACCTTAAGAATGAATAATATATATGCACATTGTTATGCTGCACACATTCACAAAACGATGTATAAAAGGGTATAAGATATGGAAGAAAGAAAAAGGAGATGCTAATTTAACACCAAAAAACAATATAAAGAAAAAAGAAATGAATGTATACATAAAAAAAAATACTAGATTGAACGTGTCGAAATTCAAAGAATAAATAATACGTAATTACCATTCTACAATTAATAAGCCAGAAGGGTTATGTCAAGTAACAATGTAATTATGAACAAAGAAGATTGGTTCTTGTATTGTGCCTTACTGCTTTAGTTCTTTATATTAAAAGTGAGATGTGCAAATGGAAAATGAAAATAAAAAACAAATGAAGTATGAGAAAACAAGTAAATTATAATACATAATATTTTATTTTTGGAGAAAAAGATAACGATATATGACAAGTCATATCAGGGACGTCATAAGTCAGCAACAAGAATACAATAAAAGAAAATAAAACAACTACTATTAATATAAAAGAAGTCTAGATATCTCCCCCCTAATACTTCATTGTGTACAATGCAACAATACAAGTGCACAATAAAGCTTGTGGGTTTTGCATACTTAACAACAAAAAATAACAAAAGTGCAAAACGCTCGCCGCCGTAAGGGGTTGCTTTTGGTATGTCAGAGCCCAGGCAGAGCCCACGGAGCAGGGAGCCACAAACACACCGCAAACATCCTGCAAAACGTTCGCCGCCGTAAGGGGTTGCTCCAGTAAGATACCAAGGCAACAGACAGAGCAGAGTGGCACAAACACACCGCAAACGTCCCGTTCTTTTGTCAATCTTCTACAATGTAAAAAATGCTAAACGTTCATCGTCGTAGGGATTGCTTTCGTAAGATACCAAGGCAAGAGCCTCCAGAGCAGTGCCACAACAGACAGCAAACGTCTTGCAGAACGTTAACCGCCGCAGGGTTCCTCCAGTAAGATTACCAAGGCAGAGCCGACGGAGCAGGGAGCCACAAACACACCACAAACGTCCAGCTTCTTTGTTTATTGTTCAGCAAAGAGAAAAGAAAAAGAAAACCAATAAAAAACCACCAACGAAATATTTGAATTCAAAAAAATTTAATGTCAGGAAAATCTTGACGAATCAATTTCTCTCCTGGTTGGTGGGGGGAAGCTTGGGGGGAGGTTCGAATTGTCGCACGCGTTTATGAAAAAAAAAACCACTTGTGTTAAAGTCGATCCTTTTCACCATAACAAAAACTTTTTTTGGTCACTAATCAAAGTAACAATTAATGTTTCAAAGGTTATTAAAAAGTATAGTTTTACTTTGTAATAATGAAGAAGCCAACCAAACTTATCTACCTTCTATTTTTACTTTTACTATAAAGAATAAACTCACGCTAAACGCTCCTTCCGCTTCCAACTTCTTTTTAACATAAAGTACCCCTTTTTTTTTCTTTCAATTCATTTATTATTTGGTCTTTGCAAGACGCAATGTTAACTCTAATCATCTCTTTCAACACGACTGCTGCTGATTTCAAGGCTATGGTTAGAGAAAAGAAAGCCAAGCACAAGAAAGAATAAACGAGGTCAAGGAAGAAACTTACAAAGTACAAGAGGCAATGAAAAACATGGAAGACAGTGTCAATAAGGTTCACAGACAACTTGAAGGTCTAAAAACAACATCAAGAGAATCAATTATGTTCAATTGACAATAGTGCCCTCGTGCTGAACCAGCAGCCAATCTGTTGAGTGGACGCGACTTTCCACATCCGCTTGACGACAATGGTGTTACTCAACAGTTGTCATGACACTCTTGGTCAAACTGTATTTGGACAAGAGTGGAAAGCTGTATATCTTACGATCTATAAGGAAAATGTTACGCCCTTTACCAAAGTCCCTACATTGAACACTCGCGCAAATATGATTTGGATATAACAACAATATGGTGTCATCTCTCGAAAAGTCGACAACCCAACCCAACTCCTTACTTGAGAAGTACATAAAAGACGAATTTTCTTTGCTCGTATGCGGTGGTTATTGGGACGCCCGTTTGTTGATGGTTAATTTTTGATACTTTTGAATCAAATGATCCAGGAGCCACAGATGAGAATTAAACCATTTTATTATTATTTTTACCCGTACAAGCTTAAAACTGGTCATGCTTTGTGCAAGTGATAACACAGATAATCCATCCCGGGCTTTTCTAGATTTGACAACCAATGTATTCTATCAAAGTAGTTCAAAAACTGACTTCAACACAAATAAAGGTACAAGGTATTATTTTTATACGATATGTGTTATGTGTACAATCAGAATAGCTTGGATCGAGTTAGAAACGATGGGAGATATCATGTTGAGAATCGTATGAAGTGTTTGGAAGATGGCAGCCGACAAAACTTTGACGTGGAACTACTCCCAACATACGAAATCCTTGTAGATTGTGATTTCTTATGGTTTCATCAAATGATTTGTATCCGAGGGGCGAAGGATTGGACCAAGTGGATGGAATGGAAACGGTGGGATTGCTGAATAAAAATGGATATGGTATATCTATGTAAGTGATAATCAAGATAGTGAGTACAGAATTTAATCATTGAACCATGATGCTACATTGACAAGTGACGACGATGACGATGACGATGACTATTATGAGGAAATGCAATACAAAAACAAATTTGGCTTTATGGCCAACAGTTGAAAAAAGCAACTTAAAGGAATCGTACGAAAGCAAGACATAATGTAACTCAAGCAAATCGTGGTAAAGTGGATAAAAAAAGACATGTCAAGGAAACTGAGCAAATGCATAACAGCGCATGAAAGTAAATTCCGCAACAAAACAAGTGGGTTCTTGGTCGTCTCTCCTGATATAACATTAAAAAACCCCAAAACAACTCCTGGACATTACGAATCACCCACATGTGCAAAGGAAAATTGAAGAATGGGATGCAAATCATCATATTACAAAAACGTTACAATTGGGTTTCAAGAAAATTCTGGTCAATCCTATGATATAAAAGACAAAGGTATCATTCAAATTACTTGTGTTTATTATTATTTTTCTCGAAAAGTTATTAGATTTAAGCGAGCGACTTTAATCAAGAAAAAGAAGAAAACTCTCATTCCTTCTGACAGCACTTTGGAACAGAAGGAAACGTGGCCGAGGTCGACCTTCAAAAAACAAATAGCTTAGGAGCAATGACTAATATGATGTGAGCCAAAATAAATAGTACCTGTTTCCCAATTGGTGTAGCATAGTTCTCCTCTCCCTTCACCCACACCTTCCAACATTTTCAGACACGCACAAATTAAAAAAAAAGCCTAGTCTACAATAAAAGAATCATTGTTACTCAGATATCTTATTCAAAAATACTCAACTTCTTAATATAAATATGTTTTTATATAAAGTTATTTAGAAATATCTAATTTCCCAAGTGTAATGTAAATTTTAATGGGCTGAATAAGTTAATTCATAGCACCAAAACAGAAACAAAACAAAAGTGTCGTTTTTCTTAACTTTATAATCCTTTATTATTTATGCAAAGATGCACTTGCCAAAATCCCTTCTATTGCTCCTACTTTCAAAGTCAGTGGAGCATATATAAAATAGATTTTTATTGTTTATATTCCAGTGTGACCTCAAACTTTGCTTGGAATGGGACCAATATAAGGGACCTCAAGCTTGATCAATTACATATTATCATTGACGCAGAAGATGCTTGTAACTTTATTAAACAAGTATCTTTTTATTTGTCACTTGAACATGCTGACGAGGTAAAAAACAACAAAATAACGAATATTGTACAATTCACGACATTCATTCAAAGGGCGTTTTTTTCTCTTACGTACTTATAAACTTTTAATGGAAACATGGTAGGTGCCGCTACTTTACTTAATAAGAAGCTTACTATCGATACGTAATAAAAATCAGAATTATGGATACCTTTGTGATACGTATTTTGTATTTTACAGATGATGATGAACGAATGACAAGTTTAAATATCAATGATGAAGGTAAGAATTCAATGAGAAGGGAATACAAGCCTTGTTTTATTAAAAAAATGCAAGATATTATCAATACGTGCTTTACAAGGTCTAGTAAATCATCCAGATTTTTTAAAAACCATATTCTTACAAGTACGTACGTAAATATAAGATAAAACAATTTATAAGCTATTTTTTTAATAAAATACCATCACAAACCCAATCATTATTTTATAGTATTTTGAAGGGGCTTTCAAA